>OY728578.1:2550165-2877100 GCA_963422195.1 Carabus problematicus
GTTACTCTCCGGCCAATTCCAATATATTCTGCTCGGGGGTACACCATTGTAGATAGCTTCAGTGATACTCCAAATTACGCCTTGTGTAATAAAAAGCTTTATATTTCATATTTTTTTACATACATTTTTTTTTTATTTGAATGCTCTGGAAAACACATTTTTTTATTGTTTATTGTTTTCTGATAAGGTCAAGTCAAGGTTTATAATAAATAACCTGGTATATCATTTTGTGGAGGCCATTTACAAATTTTGACATTATCAGGATTTCCTGGTAATTCTTCGAATTTCCACAGTACTTTGAATGGGAGGCTCGGAAAATACCTTCAAAATTGCTTGTCGAATTTCCGCAGGTATCATTCTACCTTGCATGTTGGATCCTAAACTGAATAGTTTGGAAGCCAGTTGTGGCATTGTCCAGAAAGGATTTCAGATCCTATTGACTTAAATTTACCCAGTATAGAATATCTATGATATACTGTCTCCAGTCTGCATACCGACCTGAGGTAATTCTCTAAGCTCTTCCACATGGTACCCACCTATGTGGATCATATTGGGCATACGTCACGTAGTTCACATACAGTGTTTCCGTTCACCTTCCGCTTCCCGTTTCGTCATTCCAAATTAGTGCACGTGCTAACGATGTACAAATACAGGTATCAGGTAACCAAAAAAGTTCGTTCGGTTTTTTAAGAAAAAATATAAAAATGTATTATAAACCAGTAATACACTATTATTCAGCGAAGTAATCACCATCACACTCAATGACCTTCTGCCTACGTGACACCAATTTTTGTATGCCGGTATTGTAGAAATCTACGGATTTGGAATTAAAAAATTGGAGGGCTGAATCTATAACATCAACTCGACTTTTGAACTGGCTATGCCTCATACAATTGTCAAGAGACATGAACAGGTGGTAATCACTTGGCGAAATGTCAGGAGAATAAGGTGGGAGGGGTAACATTTCCCAGTCAAGCTCAAAAATTTTTTTACGAGTCACTCTGAGGTTTAGCTTTTCCTGTAAGAATAGCACTTTCTTTCGATTGATCAAAGAAGGTTGTTTCTGGATGAGTGCTGCTTGTACTCGCTAAAGCTGATTACAATAGACCACAGCAGTGATGGTTTGTCCCGTTTTCAAGAACTCATAATGGACAATTCCGGGTGATGTCCACCAAACACACAATAAAATCTTTTTTGGGTGCAAGAAATTCTTTGGAGTGTGTGGGATTGGATCAGTTGGTGACAACCAATGATAAGATCGTTTAGAATTGGAGTACAGTATCCACTTTTCGTCACAAGTTAACAACCGATCAAGAAAAGCTTCAAGTTTCAAAAGGTGCCAAGTTTGTACTCATAGAGTAAACAATTTCGAATTAACGTTTTGTTCGTGGCCATTTTAAATTATTATTATTTCTTTGAATTAAACAATTGTCACAAAATTTGTATGCATCAAATGAAAGAGGAATGCATACGAAAGTAAATGACAGTATATAAACAAGTGCTATCAATAAATAACTAAGAAAATATCCACGGTACTCTGTATAAGAAAAACCGCACGAACTTTTTTGGTTACCTAATACATTACTTTAAGTTGTTATTCATGTATGTTTTATTTATTTATATATTTTATACATTAGTTATAAGTTTATATATATATATATATATATATATATATATATATATATATATATACAATAGATTTTGACACGTTTTGTATACAATTTCGTAGAATTTCGCCGTTGAGACTGGAAAAATTACCAGCGAAATTTTCACATTTTCATCCTATTTTTCATTCTCGTCCTATATATTTATATATCCAACTTTTTCCTACAAATCAAAGAACAAAAAGTCAAAAATAACTTCCCCTAACACAAAATATATTTATGTACATTTAATTTTAAAACCACGACCTTCTCAGTTACTCGGTGTACCCTCTTCATCGAGAATGTCGTGCTGAAAACAATCAATATAATTTCATGCAGAACGTTTAAATGTTGCCACAAGAATATTGTACTGACAGTTAAGTATATGTATATACGTCAAATATATTTTTATGTTCTTGTGAAGTAGATTTTAGTGTAAGTAATCATTTAAAACTAAAACGTATTGACAGCTGTTCACATTTATACATAAGATTTATTTTATTGTCAAAAGCAAGGCTGACTATACATATATTTACCGTGACTCCTTATTGAACCAGTCAACGGAATTGCTTTATAGTTGCCGGTCTCTGTCTGTTGAAACGGACTGGCAATTGTGACTTCATGATCCTACCCGGTCGACTGCTTCATCGACCGGATTGCCAGGATGTTGTCGCAGACCATATAGTCAACAAACAAGGTGCACAATAATATACAGTATAGTTTCATATTTACAGCGTATATATTCACTATGATGCAACACTCGCTCGTCACGCACTATCACTTAGTTCAAACTGGTTCAAACACTTTTTATTAAAAAAAAACCATCCAGCACATAAATCTATTTTAATTGTTTTCAAGTCAACACAAACACGTTACAACATGAACTTACGGTTGGGGGAAAGGATATGTTAGGAACCCCAACTTAGGGGTTTCGCCACATTGTCCATCGAAGCTGGGATTAGACTTCAACAACACTAGCGCCACATACTCCCGTAGAACGTCTTGTAATTCAGGTGCACCGAGGCAGTACTGCTGCAGAAGTTCATTGTGTAGCCTCAGATGGTAGCACTGATGATACAAGACCACGTCTCAGTCTACCACTGTATTTATGAGCCTCTGGGGGTAGGACATGGTACCGGTGAACCCCCAGGGAAAGAGTGGGTACTGTAGACCCGGATGTCGATATACCAACATACTTATAAACTGCCAAATTTGTATTCATAGCACTCAAGATTATAACGTAACCAATGTACATCAGAACTTCATGGAATATTACCTGATACAATTTACATATGGATTTGTTTTTTATTAGTATCTTTCAATAAATATATAAATAAAAATGAATTACTATATAGTTAATGAAGATACTATTTCATACTATATTATCTTTTAGTTTACCTAAACATTAAATTATGGTATAGCTTTAAACCAATAATTTTTAGATAAGCCATAAGTCACTCTCCGGGCATAAACATCGTCATAACACCCTCGGTACATAGAAAACTATTGTATTTTTTTTATGATTAAGTACGATCAGGTCCTGCCTACATAAATAATGTTTCTTTCCTTGGTTATCACAAGAGTGAATGCTAATGCAGTGTCTTGATATTAATAAGCGATGAAATACATATATTAGTTGGAAGGTTGTATTCCCAGTATATGACCATGCTTGTTAACCATTAATGTACTAATACCGTTGTTTTTTCCCTCAATATATGTGCCCCTTTACTTTCTTCTACATACACGCCACTGCTTTTTGTATATCACTCACGTAACTACGCAGTATTCACAGAGCAACAAGGACTTTAGTACAGTAGTCTTTTTTATGTAGATGCGTTTCACATTTTTCTAAACGATCTAAAATTGCAATTTTCATTTCCAAAGAAACTTTTTAACTTTTTTTAAAAAAACGAAAAATTCGTATATATTCTAATGTATAGCGTAACAAATTGGTAAAAATTGGGCATGAAAAAATGAGAAATCTATTTCTGTTTTTTATTTTATTGTGTACGTGTATATTCTGTATACGTATTTATTAAACAAAATACATACATAAATAAACTAAGTGGCAGGATTTTTCGAATTTATTCTTAAAACAATCCATGTTCATGCTACATTTCCATTTTGATAAGGTATTATGTTTTTTGATATAAAATAGAGTAACCCAATGGTCATGGCAGTAACATTGTATGTTACTCTGAATACTTCACAAGCTTTCAAGTTATAGCGACGGACTTTTGTGCCCTATTTTCTGTTCATTACACCAGAAGAAAGAACGCATACGGTTACCAAGGTAACACTGATCATTGTTTTCCAGATAAAATACATAAAATATGGTTATTAAGAACAGATTACCCGAAGATTTTCAAGAAATTTTGCACAATATAAGGCAAAAACATGCAAATGAAAATAACTCATTAATTTATAATATACTACATTCGTAACTGTGAGTTCCATCAAAAAGTGAATTAAATAATTGTGATTAACTTTTTACCAGACTGTACAATGACTAATGCTGAAACATCACAATAAATAAGCCAAACACAGATATTGGCAATCAACAATAACCGTACACAATCCATGACGAGATTTTATCAATTTGTTTTCTTTCTCTCCAGTTCTTGTGAGTATTTTTTCATGGCCTTTTTGGAGCAACAAAGTTTCTTCACCAAGAAGTAAAATACGGCGAACACCAGGATAACGCCACCGGCTAGTGTAGCATAGACATCCAACATGTGGATCTGGTGCCACTCCAGGTATATCGCTGGATTTTTCAAGTGACTTGGATCCTTATTCCGCAGCACATACTCGATCCAGAACATTGCAGTGTCTATGGGTCGTTGTGGTTGGTCTCTCAACAATCGTGATCTCTCCCTTGCATTCGTACTGTATCTGCATTAGAAAAGGACAGAGAGAGACCTTCGATTAATATCTACCTATATACCGGTGTCCCACTGAAATCTAGGACATAAAAAATTATTTCTACGTTTGCTCTAAAATGTATTAGTCAGAAGTAATCACAAATTTTCTCTATTTATATAGGAATATTAATTTATCAGCCTGAGAATTTGTGGGACACCCAGTAATAAACGATCTAAAACATTGCTATTTTATCTTACAATTTATTGTTCACTACTTCTTTAATAGCTTCAGAGAGTGTTTCTTCCGTAACATCATGATACGCTACACTCCGACCAATACCAATATATTCTGCTCGCGCCATATTGGACGTCTGGTCCGCATATATTGGTATACCAACCATGGGCACACCATGATAGATAGCTTCAGTGAAACTCAAAATTCCGCCTTGTGTAATAAAAAGTTTTATATTTGGATGCGCTGGAACACACATTTATTTTATTGTTTATTGTTTTCTGATAAGCTTAACGCAAATGACGGTTGATTATTGTTGTAATAAATAACCTAGTATATCATTTTGTGGTAGCCATTTACAAATTTTGACATTATCAGGTTTTCCCGGTAATTCTTCGTCTTCGAATTTCCACAGTACTTTCAATGGAAGCTCGGAAAATACTTTCAAAATTGCTTGTCGAATTTCCACAGGTATCATTGTGCCTTGCATGTTCGATCCCAAACTAAATAGTATGAAGCCAGTTGTGGCATTGTCCAGATAGGATTTCAGGTCCTAGTAACATAAGTTTACACAGTATAGAATATCTATGATATATTGTCTCCAGTCTGCATACTGACCTGGGGTAATTCTCTGGGCTCTTCCACATGGTACCCACCTATATGGATCATATTGGGCACCAGGGGTTTCGCTATATCGAAGATGGGATCAGAATTCACCAACACCAGCGCCACATACTTCCGTATAACGTCTTGTAATTCAGGTGCACCGGGGAAGTACTGCTGCAGAAGTTCATTTTGTTTCCTCAAATGCCAGAACTGATGATACAAGTCATGGGCCCAGACTACCACTGTATTTATGAGCCTCTGGGGGTAGGACATGGTACCGGTGAATGAGAGGAAAATATCTGTTATCATGAACCCGGGTATAGGAATCCCCACATAATTATAAGTCACAAATGATTTAACCATTGAGTTTAGCACGATGACAGGAGCACTAAAGTGGTAACCAACACCGACAAGAGCTTCAGTTAATATTGCCGGGGTGATAATCAAATCGAACGTTGCATTTGACTGGAGCAGTTTTTGAAAATTCGCATGTTTCAGGGCGCCTTTCGTATACATTGTGAACATTTGTGAGCAATACCATACAATACCGAAAGAATTTTCATTCGCCATTTGTGTTACATCTTTTCGCATTTCTAAAACAAAATATATTTACATCCATTTGGTCTTAAAACTATGACCTTCTCGATTACTCTTTGTACACTCTTCATCGAAAATGTGGTGCTGGAAAGAATTAATATGATTTCGTACGTTGAAATGTTGCAATAGAATTAAAAAGGAAAACCTGCGTCTTTCTTGTTTTCTTCCATAAGTCACAATATTTCAAAAAGTAGTCAAAATAAACTGTTAAAGTTTTTCAGAATGGGCAAGGTTTGCTACTAGACAGCACCTATATAAAAATTAATTCTATAAGCCTCCCGATCTTGGGGAGTCCTAATTTAAAACCCAAATTTAGCTGTCATCACTTATACATCTTATTTCTTTCGTTGTCAGAAGCAAATCCGGCTATGCATATATTTACCTAGACTCTTCATTAAACCAGTCAACAGAATTGCCTTGTAATTCTCGGTCTCCGTCTGTTGAAATGGACTAACAATTGTGACTTCATGACCCCGTCTGGCCAACTCCTTCATCAGTCGTACTGCCAAGATGTTGCTGCTGGGTGCTGGGACGGGGAAGACGCCCAGGATCCGGGCTGCATCGCAGACCATACAGCCAACTAACACGGTACACAATACTGCACTGAATAGTTTCATATTTACAGCGGGTACACTCACTAACTATGACATTCACTGGTTACGTTAATATATAAACGCACTAACATTTTTTGTTGTTAGAAAACCTATCCAGAACGGAAATTTATTTCATTTATTATCACAAGACTAACGACCATGCGCCTTAATATTGAAACACGTTACATGGAGGAGGGAATAGGTTAACTGTTAGGTTTACTATGTGTTTTTCTACGAGTATGTAATTAATTTTATGATAAGTTTTATAGATATTAAGAAAGTACATTGTATTTACTTGCAATATTTCACGAGTTGATAATACTTAACTAGACACGTGGGTTTTATACCAATGATATCCTTGTTACCCTATCTCGTTGTTTATAACCTGTCAACGAAAGTAAAATATGTAAACAGTAACACAAATATAAATTTCTGAATACATCTCTGTTCTTTTAAGCATTTTCTACCAAGTGAAACTTTGAGATAATCCACTAGAAATTATTATTAAGCCAAAATCTGATAAAAAAATGTATGAAAATCAAGAAAAAAATTAATCCATCAACACTTGCAGTTGAGATTTCATCTGTTAAAAATGTGATAAATGGGGTATAGTAATTAACTCTCAAAAGGAAGATGTAAGAAAACTAAAAAACGTAGAATTGAAAAAACTTCGGCCAAGATACGATGTAAAACGAGTAAACCTCTTATAAAAATTGTAGGAGTGGTAGAGAAATGAACAGAAGACCAAATAATCGATTATATTAGGTCTCAAAACAAAGAAATTATTAGAGAAAATTCTAATATTAACATTAAAAACGTATGGGAACGGGAAAATAGCTGAAGTTGATGGAAGTACATTTTCAGTTATGTTATTAACGTTAAAATGCATGATTATTATTTTTTGTGATACTGTGTAATGTGTTTATATATATAAACTAATTTATAGTATTGTACCCAATTACTTGAAATCAATTTGTACATTGATAAAGATAAAATAAAACGAGTACTGAGATGGTTAATGGTAATCGGCAAGAAAAGATAACGAAAATACGAATTAAATAAGACTTTTATTTAGAAATAAACCAACGCGTGTACAATACATAAACACAATATTTAAACAGTGAAAACTCTAGTTGTCATAACAAAATAAACAAACATAAACTATAACATACTTTGTACAATAGCTAGCTGTGCCAAACAGAAAAGCGTCGTACAGTTTATATATTTTCAATACTACCCCGTAAACTGAACTACGGAAACTATACTAAAAGTAAAACATTATTTGCAAAGTCCAATTTTAGTACACATAGCTTTAAATTTAACAGAATTCAAGGGTTTTGTAAACATGTCACCTAGTTGCTCTTCTGAACACACGAATTCAACCTCAATATCACCTTTTCGATATAGATCACGAATAAAATAATAACGAACTTCTATGTGCTTGGATCGTTTGTGGAATTCGTGATTCTTCGTCAACTTAATAGCACTTGCATTATCGATGAACAATACAGGAACATCGTTGTTTCCATTAATTTCAAACAACAATCTTTTTAGCCACACAAGTTCCTTTGCACCTTCGCTGGCAGCAACGAACTCTGCTTCGGTAGTGGAGAGTGCCACCGATTTCTGTAGTTGAGATGTCCATGATACCGCAGTATCACCGATGAGTGAAACAAAACCATTTGTTGATTTTCGAGTGTTGACATCTCCTGCGAAGTCTGCATCTGAGTAGGCACAAAGCCCACCACCAGTCGAAGTATAGTGTAGACCGAGATCAGTGGTACCACGCAAATATCTGAAGATTCGTTTAACGGTGATCCAGTCGAATGTTGTCGGTTCAGCCATAGATCGAGCAACTTTTGATACAGCGTATGCTATATCTGGGCGAGTAGCGCAAGCCAGATACATGAGTGAACCCACTGCTGAACGATACGGAATGGAGCTGTCGAGAAGAACATTAGTTGTCTTGTCCGGTTGCTGGTTATCGTTAGGCGTTTTCGTCGGACTGCAGTCTGCCATGTTGAAACGTTGCAAAACTTTTTCAATGTAGGTCCGTTGAGAAATGAATATACCAGTCTCGCGTTGCTCAATTTGAATACCTAAAAATGAGTCGAGTGATCCCATCACGATTTTAAACTCCGAAGCTAGAGATCTCAAAAACGAGTCAACTGTGTTTTGTGTTGATCCAGCAATTAGTCCGTCGTCGACATAAATTGAGACTATCAATTTTTCTAATTTATTCTGTCGTATATAGATACAAGGATCTGCTGTTGAGCGTGTGAATCCGTTCGTTTCCATAAAAGAATGAAATTTGTTGTTCCAGCAACGAGGTGATTGCTTGAGCCCGTATAATGATCTTTTAAGAAGACAAACGCGGCCTGATCCATCATCAAAACCTTGTGGTTGAATCATATAAATCTCTGCATCAATATCGCCGTATAAGAACGCAGTTCTTACATCGAATTGGCCAAGCACCAAGTTTTCTTCGGCTGCAGTTGCGAGTAGAGCACGAATTGAGTCATATCGTGCCACTGGGCTGAAAGTTTCATCATAATCAAGCTCAGCACGTTGAAATACACCTCTGGCAACTAAGCGAGCTCGATATCGGTCAATGGAACCATCTGGTTTGTACTTCACACGAAGCACCCAACGATTATCAATAGCACGTTTACCCGGTGGCAATGGTACCAAATCCCAAGTATCATTCTCTTAAAAAGCGTTCATTTCTTCTTTCATTGCACACAACCATTTGTCCGAATCGCAACTGTTCATGGCGTCACTAAAATTGGTTGGCTCAAGATCTCGATGAACTGCTTCAGTCAAACATGCTAACGCGCTGTGTGTTTTACGGTGAGTTTGATAACTTACTTCATAGTCATCAAACCTCGCTGGCTGACGAATTTTGCGAACAGGGCGTGTAGTTTGAATCACTTCTGGGCTGTCACTGTTCTCCTGAACAGTACCTGGCCTTGTATCTTTCTTTTCCATGGCATCTTCTTTAGAGACGTGGTCCTCTTCATCGCTGTGGTCTACTTCTCTCGACGGGTGCTGAAATTCGAGTTCAATCGTATTGTTCGTGGTACATAATTTCTCCGGACGAAAATCGACGTTGCGCGACTTCATTACGCGATGCTTCGACGGTACCCAAACTTTGTAACCATCTTTTTCATTCACGTAGCCAATGAAGTACCCGAAGACAGCTTTGTTATCAAATTTAGAACGAAAATTCTTCGGAACATTGACATAACATTCCGAACCGAAAATTCTCAGGTAATCGAAACTATCAAATGCTTTACCAGACCACAACTCAAGGGGCGTTTTACCTGGGACACTTGATTTTCCTGTGCGATTGATCAGAAACGTGGCTGTATCACATGCATGAGCCCAAAACGATTTCGATAGCTGACTGACCGAAAGCATTGAACGAGCTAGTTCAACAATGTGCCGATTTGATTGTTCTGCAACGCCATTTTGCTCTGGCGTATACGGGCACGTCATACGAAACTCGATACCACGTTTACGTAGCTGCGTTTGCACTTCAGCACAGTCGTATTCACCACCACCATCTGAACGGAAGGTTTTCACTTTATGTCCAGCGGTTTGACACTCGTTTAGAAAAGTTTCTAGATGCGTAGCCACTTCTGATTTTTCTTTCATGAAAAATATACGAACGAAACGCGAAAAATCGTCTTTGAATACTACATAATAACGGAAACCATTTATCGAGTCGATGGACATCGGGCCATTCACATCAGAGTTGATCAATTCACCAACAACTTGAGGACGATCTTGACGCGTATAGAACGGTTTACGATGCGATTTACCGAGAACACAACCGTCACAAAATGTTGTAGTGTCTGAGCATTTTACCGAAATACCGTATCGAGAAAGCACATCGCGCACATGACGTTTGTCTTGATGACCAAACCTTTCGTGCCACCCTTGTAGCAGCTCTTCAGTTGTAGCGAGATTAGCTTCTACTTGCAGATTTGGAGCACGTACGCGCATGTTCACAACGTAAACGGAACCATTGAGCTTACCAGTCGCGACTATTTCACGATTGCGTCGAATCTTCACACCGTCAGAATCGAATATAATTTCATTTCCATGTTCAGCAGCCTGTCGAATTGAAAATAGTTGGTGACGAGCCTCTGGCACATACCAAACATCATTTAGGGAAGCAGAAGACCATTTGTTGCCAATACACACATCCACATTGACACTGCCTGACCCATATGCAAAAATACATTCGTTGCCAGCGGTTTGGATGCGTTGCGGAATCGGGAACTTCTCGAACGTAGCGAAATATTGTTTATTTGCAGTCATATGATGCGTTGCACCAGAATCCGAAATCCAAGAATCAGCCGAAACAAATTCAGTATTGACTGTTAACCCAGTAGCGATGAACGTACCTGGTTTGTTGTCCTTTTTCAAACTGGAGTCGGAGATTTTGTCATTTCCATTCGATCCTTTCTGCTCTACGGCTGCACGTTTTCGACAATTTGCGATTAGATGTCCCACTTTCTTGCAATATAAACAGGATCGTTTTTCTTTCTTGTTATTCGTCGAGAGTAAGTTAAATTTGTTTTGGTCCTTCGACTTCGATTTTGCGTAGAAAGCGCTACCTCTCTGAGACGTTCCATGCGTCGTTAGCGAACTTTCAATCGAACGCAAATTTTCGATGAGCAGTTTTGTCGTCTGCTCGACTTCTGGAACACGATACCAAGTCGAACGATAATATTGATATTCAGAACCAAGCGTTTTGAAAATGCGGTGATGAAGCAGAGAAATCGGAAGAATGGCATTTGCATTGCTTTTCTGCAATTCTTGAAGTATGTCATCGAATACGTTGGCTAGTCGCGACGTATGCTTTGTAACGGAAGTAGCGTCATTTTTCGAAATTTCAAAGAAACTATCAAACAATGTGTATAACCTCTGCAGGGATGATTGTTCGAACACTGACAATAATGTATCCCAGATTACTTTGGCATCGGTTTTCTTACGGACATGCATAGCAGCTTCTTCTTCGAGAGACGTACCAATTATACGAGCTGCGCGTGCGTTATCACGTTGCCAGCGTCGGTACGCTTCTGACGGTTCCTCGTCGACTTCTGGCGAAGTCGGACACGGACGAGTACCATCCACAATTGAATAAAGACACTGTTCTTTTAAACAAAGCTCTATTTGCCACTTCCACGTTTCCCATTGATCATCACTTCCTAACTTTCGAATGCTTGCCACAACTCGACTGCTATCATCTTGTTGCTTCTCGCCGTCGGTCATTTTTGTTTTTCGTTCTTTCCTTCGTCACTTGAACTCCGGACGTTTCGATGCCGATTCGAACTAAATTAACGAAATTCTAACTCGATCGCAATTTCAATGCGTGGCTAGGCCCATAACCTGAGATGGTTAATGGTAATCGGCAAGAAAAGATAACGAAAATACGAATTAAATAAGACTTTTATTTAGAAATAAACCAACGCGTGTACAATACATAAACACAATATTTAAACAGTGAAAACTCTAGTTGTCATAACAAAATAAACAAACATAAACTATAACATACTTTGTACAATAGCTAGCTGTGCCAAACAGAAAAGCGTCGTACAGTTTATATATTTTCAATAAGTACTACGAACATTTTGTTTGATAAACGTCTGGCTAGATTTAGTCAATTATTTAATGATATAAAGAATTATTATTAAACAAATTAAGACTACACTGAAAAATCGGTATATAATTGATTGACAGGTAAATATTGTTTTTATACTAAATTGTTCCTACTATTTGTCTCATTAATACTTACAATATAAAAATGTAATAAACTTATTTATAAATATTTACGAAAATACACTTTGATTTTCTTAAAGCAGGAAATAACACTAACCAAAATATCCTGAAATATATTTAAAATACCTGCACTAAAAATAATGTTGTTTATTTTATTTCAAATAAAAATTACGTATTATTACATTAAAAACATTTTTTTTATTTAAAGTCCATAATTATTTATAATACATGTGTAAGTCAATAATAAAATACAGTATTATTTATAAAATTGTTGAATATTTTATTTTACTAATACTTAAATTTTTATAACTAGTAGAATACAGTTTCTGAATACAATAAAAAAATACATTCTAATAATCATATACTTAATCAGGTAAATTCAGATGTAAAGTACAAGGGAAAAATAGTAGTTCATTTAGCTGTAATGAAATATAACAGCAATAAAATATTTGTCACACATTGTCGTATATTTACGTTCCATTTTACATACATACTTTAAGTAAAAAAATGTATTAAAATCAGGAAAAAAATTAATCCATCAACACTTGTAGTTGAAGGTACGTCTGTTAAAAATATAAGTATAACAGAATCACGGAATTGTTTACGGAATGTTTATACATTTTTACCTAATGTAAAACGTACCTTCTCTGTACTTATAGAAGATCAAAGGCATTATTAGATATTTACTATATTACGATCATTCTTGTGGTTTTTTCGCTAGCATTACACGCATATAAGACACTGAATTCGAATACTGCGATAATTTTTTTTTTACATTTAGAACATTCATACGGTTACTCACCAGTATGTATCCGCATATGATAGATTAAACTTGATTTGTCACTAAAACATTTCTTGCATTTTGAACAACCGTACGGTGTCTCACCAGTATGTATCCGCATATGACACACTAAAATCGAATTCACACGAAAACATTTCTTGCACACTGAACAACTGTACGGTTTTTCACCCGTATGTATCCGCATATGACACACTAAATCTGAATTCTCAGCGAAACACTTTTTGCATTTAAAACATTCGTATGGTTTCTCACCAGTATGTATTCTCATATGACGCCTTAAATGTGAACGGCTAGTAAAACATTTTTTGCATTTTGCACATTCGAATGATTTCTCACCAGTATGTATGTTCATGTGACTCCTTAAATGTAAACGGTCCATAAAACATTTTTTGCATTTAGAACATTCGTAGGGTTTCTCACCAGAATGTATTCTCATATGACGTTTTAAATGTGAACGTTCAGCGAAACACTTTTTGCATTTTTCACATTCGTATGGTTTCTCGCCAGTATGTATTTTCATATGACGCTTTAAACGTGAACGGTTCATAAAACATTTTTTGCATCTAGTACACTTATATGGTTTCTCGCCAGTATGTATCCCCATATGAATTACTAAATGCGCATTTTGACTGAAACGTTTTTGGCATATAGCACATTCATACGATTTCTTGTTTGTATGAATTTGTGTATGTATATTTAATTCTGATTTTGTAATGAAAGATTTACTACATGATGAACATTTGTATAATTTTTTCGCTGCTGTATTTAAATCATTCTTATTTGTTGCATGCGCTTGTTTACTTGTGAATCCAGAACTTGCACAGTCTGTATTAGTGATATGTGCGTTATCATTCACAGATAACTCCGAGTCCGATTCATTATCTATGTTTTCAGTGGAATTATTATCCGTCGGATATTCGTCCACGTTATCTACTTCTTCCCGTTTCCAAGTATTCTCTTCTTTTACAAAATAATCTTCTAAATTCACTAACACGTCTTCCGTTTTTTCAATAATTTCAGTAGATATATTATCTTGCGTGTCATCTACTTCCTTTTTACAAATAATCCCTTCTTTAAACAGGGAGTCTTCGAAATTCACAGACACTACTCCCGTTTCTTCAGTAATTTCTGTAGAATTATTGTCCGTTGGATATTCATGCTTGTCATCTATTTCCTTTTTACAAATAATCCCTTGTTTAACCAGGGTGTCTTCAAAATCCACGAACACATCTCCTATTTCTTCAATGTTTGGATGCCACTGAAATCTGTATATTTCCCCATCTGATTGTATTTTACATTTTACTTCATTAATGTCTTTATGTATAATGTTTAATTTTACAAGAAGTTCTGATTTGTTCTGTGTATTCGATATGAGAGTGGTATTTAACTTATCCATATACGCTTGCAGCAGTGCACTGTTTTTTAAACACTTTTCCCGAAACTGATAAGTTTCTCGTAAACGTAAACAACATTCTTCGCAAATCAATATAATTCGCAACGTTTTTAACCAGGCCTGGAATATAATATTCAAATAAAGTAACAATAGCACATGAATTGAAACGTCAAAACTTACCAGGTTAAATGAAAGATAACCTAATATATGAGTTATATCCTTATTCATTGACAACGAGCTATTAATATTTCTTATTAATTCGCTTTTCTTTTCTAAGCACACATAACAGATATTTGCTAAACAATACATTGCGTTTAAACACGACACTAATATCAAGCAATAATTATGTGACGATAATTATCATACGCAACAGCAAGCAACAGTGCTACCAACATTTTCACAGTTAAATGTTTATGGTACATAACATGTTTGATACTACTGTTCACTTTCGAGCATTACGAGTTACAGCGCCACACAGCGGAGAGTAGATGAACACTTAACTGAAATGTTCTTTTCCAGATTTGAACATTCATGTGTTCATGCGCTTGTTTGTATTTTTACGTGTTTGAACTTTCAAGTTATGAATTTTCATGTCTTCGGTAGTCACTCCATGAAACCCAATGTACTTAGATTATGATAAAACACCGAGTAATTAATATAAAAATATACATAACATTACTGGGTTTACAGACCTTTTATTTGTCCACAGTCACTCGCCACATACTTCAAAAAACATTTATATTATAGAATATCACGCGGACTAAGTGAATATCAGACAAATATAGAAATATCAAATAATAATATTAACAAAAACTAATAGCACAGACTTGATTATCTATCAAATACAAAAACCATAGTTGATGTATCAATTGTAAACAAAATTTTAATTTAATAACAGGTCAACCGTTAAGTTGCAAGGCGACAATATTATTAAGAGACAAGAAGTAACTATGTTTGTATTATTTTAGGACCGGGACAGCGCGTACGCAGTCCCGACTACCAAAAATTACGCGCCCGAGTTATCCACATTAGGGATAATCGCAGGGATCAGCTCAGCCGTAGTGCAATGGGAGAGCCTCATCCTGGGGAAACCGCCGTATTGATCACGGTAGCCCCTACGCCAGGTAAGTATGCTTTGTGCTGGCACTCTGGGGTGCTATATATACGTCTGTGACAGTCAACATACGCGAGTCGCTGCGCGAGAACCGTGGCGCCATCTGTTAACTAGTAAAGCAAGTTGTAACGAAAATCGTTAGCCGTCACAATAACAGAAACTTTCTAAAGTAAAATTTGAAATAAATTATAGATGTAATGTGAAATATATTTATTTATATAAACTTACAAAAAACATAAAATCTTTATTTTAGAATGAGCAATTTTACAGGAGTTTTAAATGAAATTCCATTCTGAAATAAAATTATACCGGCGTTTCACAAAATTAGTGTCATATTGAAAAGACTCTTCAGTGTAAATATGAAGGTATATTGAGGTAATACTAGATATAGTACTTAATTCTTAATGTAAAATCATAGTGGTCCGAATCTAGTGTTGCAACAAATTCGTTTAAACTTAATGTCAGAAAAATGTTACAATGATACATGCAATGTTTTCGAATTTTATGTGTCATTTTCAACTGACCTAATTTGTGAAACTCGCCGTTATCATGCAATAATCCAAAATGATTAACCGTTACGTGACTTGAAGTTCGTATTATGATCATAACTTACTTCCACTTACTATTCATCTCATTCTGTCTATCGCAGTTCACTATTAATGATGTATAGCGATGCGGCAAACAAAAAATAAGAACCAAGCAGCACAGTCAATCACGTTTGGATCACCGCTGTATGAAATAACAATATGAACTAAACTACTTATTTGTAAATATATAAATCAGTCATTGAACTAACTATAATACATATTTGGTAACATAGCAACTAAATTAAGTAAGGAACCATTTTGTTACATTAAATTCTAGTGGATTGAATAGATTCAAAACACAGCACTAGATAATACAGCTTTGGTTAGGTCTTTTTAGGTAATAAAAATAAATACCTACACTGCAAATATGTCTGTGCATTAAATACAAAAATCTTTCATGAATTTGTCCATTTTAAATCAAAAAATTGGTTTGAAAATCGCTAGAAAAACTTAGCATTCAATTGTAGGTCAAACTATCTATACAGTAAGAGTTCTGATTAACACGCTTTATTCGCTATAACGCTAATTTTTCCGAACCCCCCTATAAAGTGTTACATGTACAATGATTCTTTAAAATGCGCGTTCATGAAGACAGTAATTTTGAAAATGAGGAGATCACGGGAACTTCTTACAGTATTTCTTTGTAAAAGTTTGGCTACAATGATTGAAATTATGGATCAATTGATAGAAAATAACTCCCAGTTTTGCTTATTGCTGTTTCGTTTAACGCTTGGGAACGTATCCTGAGCGCTAACTGAGGGGTATACTTGTATTTGACATATATGTACAAATACACATTGTTGCGAAACAATTTTTGAGGTTATACTAACATCTGACAACTGTATTCGCTCAGTCAGTTTCCAGAATGTATAAATTATTATTCCAGAATTAACCCTGAGTTCAATCCACTATATATAACTTATATGTAATCACAGCAATCATTTAATCATCTTACGCTGAAATTCGATATCAAATCGTATGATTTTCAAATAGAAAAATAGACATTTATTCCACTATAACATAGTGACTATATTCCTTCTATTTATACCTTAATTTACAAAATTGACAACACTGAAATTCATTATCCAAATTAAATTTCTAATAATATTACCTCAAAAAAGCTTTTTAAGTAATTTAAAACGTTATATTGCTTAGAGAATTACATTTATGGAATTTTTAAATAAATTTATTGATCTAATTTAAAAGTTTTAAAAAAAATCTGTTACAATTTAATTTGTTAATTTAATTTTCAATTCATTAATTTGCTTTACTAAAACCAATGTTAACGTTTATTAATTGTTGTTAAAAACCACTGAAAATTTAATTGTAGTCTCCCAGATAACTGGAATACAGCGTTATGTATTCAAATTGTATTTTTTAAATAATAAATTTCAGTGCTTTTGAGAATAATGTAAATTTTAGGAACAGACAATCTAAATATAATATTCACAAATACTATTGCTGTTTAGTGAATAGTATTCAGTATTCACAGCTCGCTACTAACGTAATACTACTAACAGTTACTAACTTTCTATTAAATATGATATTGTCACTATAGAAATTGAATATTATTATAACATTACTATTAACAATAGTGTTAATTTTCGTAGATAAATTTAGTAACTGTTAGTAGCGCCGTTAGTAGCAGAGCTGGGCATAGTAGCAAGTAAGTTTTAACTTGTATCTTATTAAATTCAAGATTATTGCTAGTTTTTAACCAGCTACCATGCAAAAATCACAATATTTAGTAAACAATTAATAACAATATAATACTCAGTACGTGTAAATATAAGTAGAAAATAAATGGAAACAACTTTTGTTGTTCCGAACACAAGATAACACAAAATATTAAATATTTTGGTCTCACTTAAATACATATATAAGGCACAAAATAATAATGACTGAATCATGTAACATATTGTATGGAATTCTCAAAAATTAAGTAACGGTGTATTAAAATGAATTCTCATGCATCTGACGTATCATTTGTTCATTTTAAAACAGCCGATTTTTGTTGAGAATCTTGTCAAAGATTTTTATTCCATACCTTTGACAGTTTCATGGCAAAGCTGACACGGATATACTGGGTACATGGGCAGCGGTACCTTAGCAACAAAATTATCCTGTTGAACAACCTTGCGCATGCGCGGTGGAACAGACCTGAAATAATAGAATTAACTTCAGTATGAGTTAACACACGCCACAGGCAAATGTTTTACTGATAAAATACTTCAAAAATAAACGCAAAATTGTTCAGTAATACACCGCGGTTAGCGCTCAGGATACGCGGTAGTATAAAACAAACCGCGCAAAGCGAAACCGCGTTAAACGAGGTGACTATGTAGGAAATCTGTCATTTTCAGAATTACTGTCTTCATGAACGCGCGCGTTATAACGAACCAGGGTACATTTAGCGCTTTTTAAAGGAGAAAAACCGCGTTATAACGAATCAAGGTAGCTTTAAGCAAGATCTCACTGTACTCTAATGTTTTTTTTAAGGTTTTTGTGAATAAATGTTGTTATTGTCAACGTACTTGCAAGTGTTTGATGCTTTTGGTTGTTTTTTGAAACAACGTGGACGGGCCCACTGTACTTCTAACATCTCACCTTCCACTACAACACCTGTAACACAGATTTATTCAAAAAATTAACAAGACAATATTGATTAATGAAATTTGTGTACATTTCAACAGTTAATACAAATAACTTTAGTTTAGATGGCTATGTTTGAATTACTTTAGGACCGGGACAGCGCGTACGCAGTCCCGACTACCAAAAATTACGCGCCCGAGTTATCCGCATTAGGGATAATCGCAGGGATCAGCTCAGCCGTAGTGCAATGGGAGAGCCTCATCCTGGGGGAACCGCCTTGTTGATCACGGTAACCCCTACGCCAGGTAAGTATGCTGCCCGCTGGCATCGCACAGTGCTATATCCCAGCACATGTCTCACATTATACACGAGTTGTAAGTTGCAACTGATGACCGCTGGCGCCATCTATTAGCACCAGTGAGGAACTACATACCTGTCATTCACTAAATAAGAGAAACATTTGATATAAACACATCTATTTGAAATGAAATATAAACAAATATGAATTTAGTACACGATATTACTGAAAATAATTACTGTAGAACAGCAATTCTCTCAACCGAGAAGTTTTATAAACAGACTAATAGATCTGCCACACACGATTTTTATTATTATTTGAGTGTAAGTACAATTTCGAATAGCCAGATATGATATTATGTAGTAATAATTTTATATTCATTCTAGATATTTGTCTTGAAAAAATATGTGTTAATAAATAAATACACTGTTAAATATAGTCTCTCACATGATTGTTTACAGATTGTCATTTGTACTCTTCAGCAACACTCAGCTACTCGCCACTGTCGGTGCTGCTACCTAGTAGCCACTGGCCGTACTACCTCGGTCGATAACGTAGAGTCCGAACATATGTATGAATATTTTACTAAAACAAAATAATACATACGTGACAGGTGTTCCTTGGCAATCTGTGCATGCAGCCTGGTGTCAAAGTGCAGGAACGCATAATGACTAGCGATGTAGATCCTAGTAATTGAAGCTGCCGGTATAGCAGCGACAAGTATCCTCTTCATATACTCGTTATCGACTGCACGACTCAAGTTTCTAACGAATAGTTTCGTTACCTGCAAAACACAGGCAAGTGTACAACTTAATTTTGAAACTTTTGTGAAAAAATAATCAGATTTTTTTATGTAAATAAATGGTAAATTCATTGTAATATCGGAATATTAGAATGAATTTACCATTTATTTCAATAATGCACTAGTAATATATTTGTTTTATAAAAAATCTGATTATTTTATACTCTTTGCGATACCTTTATGTTAATAGAGAAAGTAACAATATAAAGTATAGTTATAGGAATATGATGACGTAAGCGTTGGAAACTAACAGATAAAATTGTGTTGTAAGTAAATACAAAGGTCGGCCGTGTTATTCTCGAACACGTGTAAAATTAACAGGCTGGGAGCATGCGTGTCTGACACGGCCATGTATATTAATTGATTAATAATTAATTTAATAATTATTAAGCTAAGAAAATTTGTCAACAAGATTATTATCAAAAACACATATTATGTAGAATGTGTCACAATTACGAAAATCCTTGTTGAAACAAACATTTCAACAGTCATAACTTAATACAAATATAACTTTGTAAATAATTTAACTATGTTTGAATTATTATTTTAGGCATTTTTGGTAGGCAGAAGGCCATCCCGCCTACCAAAAATCACCCGCAGGAGTCACCCGTCTCGGGATAACCCACGGATCAGCTCAACCCATGTAAAATGGGAGAGCCAAACCTTGGAGAAACCACGAAGCATGGTAACTCCTGCTGCAACTGCATTTCTCCGATGCTGTTGACTGGCACTGCGGGGGTCTTATATCTACAATCACACCGTACAACAAACGAGAGTCGCAGTACAACTAGCATACATAACCGGCAGCGCCATCTCTTACCGCGACAGTGAACCAAGATGAACACGTACAAACTAGCATACATAGCCGGCAGCACCATCTCTTACCGCGATAGTGAACTAAGATGAACACACTGTACAAACTAGCATACATGGCCGGCAGCGCCATCTCTTACCGCGACAGTGAACTAAGATGAACACACTGTACAAACTAGCATACATGGCCGGCAGCGCCATCTCTTACCGCGATAGTGAACTAAGATGAACACACTGTACAAACTAGCATACATGGCCGGCAGCGCCATCTCTTACCGCGACAGTGAACTAAGATGAACACACTGTACAAACTAGCATACATGGCCGGCAGCGCCATCTCTTACCGCGACAGTGAACTACGATGAACTCGCTAACTGCGTATTGTCCAACATCGAGAACTAAATTTCGTACAATTATATAACCAGATATATCTAAGATTTTACATGAATAAAAAGGTTATTTTAATATGACTATTTGTTAGGATAATTATTGTAGAACAGTAAATATATTTAGAAGAATTTTAATATTGAATAAGAATACTCACCGATGACATTACTACGGGATTGACGTCTGGTTCAGGATCTGCCCAGTCGATGACAACGTCTTTTTCCCATAGTCTAATGGTACCGGGTACCATAAGCCTTTTGGCCATTGCAGCTGATCGATGCGATTCGAATTCTAGGAAGAAGAATCCACGATTCTTGGATCGTTCTTCCACACTGGGATACATTATCACATCTTTGACAGTCTGCGAAACAAACAAATTGTAATTTCTGATCTTAAAATCCTAACCTTACATTGAACCGTAGTATTCATGGATTTATAATTTGCTAAAGTCAACAAATGAATTTGAGCATCAAAATAGTAACTTTCTAAATACAGTAAAACCTCGATTAAACGAACTAATACTCTCGAGAGGGGTGTTCGTTATTACCAAAAGTCCGTTATATAATAAAGTAGGTTTTTTCGAATACGTATATTTAACAAATTCACAAATTAGTTTACCTGTTGTTACTTGTGTAGATACGTTTGTGTAAATAAAATAAAGTATGTATACATAAAATGTTTAATTTCACAGAAAAATTTACTAATGCCGTGTGGTGTAATCACGTACTAATCATGTGCGGTGAATATTGTTTACGAGCGGTTAAATTAACCGGAAATTTTACGCGTTAAATCCACAAAGTTGGTTAAATCGAAGACTGTAAAAATCGAGAATTGTCTCGAGATAATTCTGTGACAGTACAAGAGTGGTTCGTGTTACTTTACCGGTGCAATTTTACGCATTTCTTCCCAAACATCAGCTTTGGTCTTGTCGTGCGGTATGCCGCCAATGTACAGGCGACAGTTGTTTATGCTTTTCGACAGCGCCAGCTTGCAGCCCGGACGTATTTCAAACTCGTCCAACGCCTGAACAACACGCCACGCTTCGTACTGGTTGAAGAACGTCACAAATGCGAACCCACGATTATACCCTGTGAAGTTCATCATCAGCCGCATGTCATAGATCTGCGAAATAGTCTCCAGTACCGGCACCAATTCATCTTCGAAACAGTCTCTTGGCAAGTGACCAACGAACACTTCGGAACCTGTGAAAAATTAAAATGTATTTGATTATACAATAACGAACTGTTATGATATAAAACGTAATCAATTCACAATTATTATGCAATAAGTAATGTATTATACAGATTCATTTTAATACGACATTTATTTCAAAATATGTAATATTTAATCTATAGTTTTAATTACAAATATTTTTTTTATAATCAATGTTATAAAAATATTTCATTCAAAAGTTTTGTTCTAATATTGCTGTATATTATTTAATTCTCCATAATAGTAATCTTTTTACTCTCTTATACGTAGTATAAAGGAAGTGTAGGAATCATGAAAAATTTCGATTGCGAGATTTTGATGAAAATACATGTTTTGAGGTCCCCTGAATTCGTTTCGACTATTTTCGCAATGACGTCTGTGTGTGTTGATGTGTGTCTGTATGTTCATTATCTTAAAAACGAGCAGACAGGACAATGAAAGTTTATTGATTACGCGAACAGCTGATTCGATTTCTAGCATAATCGCACAACCGGAAGAGGAAGTTTACTGAACATCCAAATCGAACATTGTGAATTATTGCAGAAATATGGAGAGATATGGAAAAAGTTTTGAAATAAAAGTTATAGGAAATAATAATCGTAAGAAAAAAATATTCTATGCATTTTTGTTCTATCTTTATCTAATTTTGAGTAAAATGAATTTATATACAGTGCACGCCGCTTAATGTGATCACATCGGGACTCGAGGTTTTTGATAACAATAACCGATTGATAACAATATCCGAAAAACACAGAAACACAAAATTTTATTAATTAATTTAAAATAAATATGTAACAATACATAAAGTATGAAATTAACTAAAAATTAAAAATAAACATAACATTTTTGCATTTAACCTTTCGGCGGGCGCGCCAGCTTTTTTCTCTTGAACGGGCGCTTGTCGTAAATTTTACGTCGTTCAGGTTTATCTAATTAAATGGTTTATTCTTAGTTTAAATGTTGGGAAATTGGTATGGGGATGTAAAAAAATTATATACGAATATGACAGTACTACAAAAAAAAAATTATTCCGTATTCGGAAACGATAAAAAAGCAACAATCCAAAAATCAATTCATTATAGTTCATGGACCTATTCGTCAAGATCAGTACTCTCATTTTTGTAATTTTCGCAGACCACCTCATTTGTAGAATGGTTCTTGCACCTGCGAAATATTTAAAACTCAAAAACACATTAAGCTATGAAAAGGGAAATGATATACAAGTGAAAGAAATCATGATACATGTCGTAAAATTTATGCTCAACTGAAACGTCACAAAATATCTATCGATAGCAAACATATTTTTGCACACACACCTGCCTGCTAATTCACAGAGTGTTTGATCTTGGAATAGGTTGGGTGCCCAATGCTTGTTACTGAACAATAAGTGAGGGGGGAGCGATTTTCCGCATTTGTCGTAAATTTTACGACAGCGCGCCCGCCGAAAGGTTTAATTTGAAAATATGTAGATATCTATGTAGTACATACATATATGTAATTATTGTGTACATATACATATGTATGTGCGTTTATTAGCAATGAAAAATTAACGTTTAAAGCGGAGCAAATTATTAATAAAAATTTCATACGCGTGTTCCGTCTGAAAAATCAAATGACCTGTGCTGCACACATTAGTTCAGTTTAGACAATACAAACGCATTGTTCGAATTTATCGGTGTTTACTGACAACCAGCTCTGCATAATTCAATAAACTAGACAACACAATTTCTATAAAGTTCTTTGTAAAAACTACTTTATTGTACTGATGCTTTGAAAATTGCTCGGGACAAAAATATTCCTAAGAAAAAATTGATAACATAAACCGATGTTGTGATTACTATAACCGAAATTTGTTTAATATAGTTGGATACGTCCGGCCCGTTCTTTGCGAAAGTGATAATAATAACCGATTGATAACATTATCCGTGATTCCAATAAGCGGCGTGCACTGTATTAGCATGTATTTAAAATATCATATATGCTATGAAAACAAAACAAATACAAAATATTTACAGAAATACGCATTTGAAATGTCAAATATGTGCCAATTTAAACTGAGTATAAGACAGTCGTGTGGTGACCACACCAGATTTTTTTTTGTATACGAATGTACATTATGTACTTACAAAAAAAAAAAAACATCATTAATAATTAATTAATAATAAACAGTATTTTCTAAAAGATGATAGGCTTTGTAAATTGAAATAACTGACGCAAATAAAAATTACAATAATTTCTACTAAATGACAACTTTTGAAATGAACACGCAAGTTGAATATTGCGAATTTATTTTTCAAATATTCTGTCGTACTGTAATTTTGCCCATTTTACTTATTGCTATTAACTCTTTCGATGCAGAATTGAAGAAGATGTTTATTAACGTAACTACGCACAAGAAAGTAAAAATCGATATTTTGTAACGGACAAAATAGCAGACCACCCGGCAATGTTTTGATTTAGCCGCTCAAAGAAACCGCGCGCGCGTATCCTTCTAGAAGAATACTATGTATAGAACCCTAACAATGTCTAATTAAACTGCGCAATATTTTAGAAGATACATGTATGTATAAACAAATATACCGGGTATAGCGTTCATTTATATAGAAAGTACAATATTTATATCACAACTTTTAATCTAAATATAATCGGGAACGTGATATTGCCAAGTAAAAAAATTAACATTGTATTTCTTATATTACATGAATAAATTCTACACCCGATACAATTATTGCTGAATTTATATACAATGTCCGAATAAGAAGTGCAATAATTTCATACAATGATACGCGAAAATAGTATTATAGTAATTTCTAAATGTCTTTAAAACATTCTAAATGTTAGAATAGATTATTATTACAATACAAGTGAACAAATTTTGTTAATATGTACAGTAAATATCCCGGTTAGCGCTCTTACAAAACAAGCGCTATGTGAAATAGCGGCGAAGATCATTTTAACACTGTTTTTACCATAAATTGATCCATAATTATATCTACATGAAGCGCGTTATAACGAATCATTGTAAAGCGTTGAGCGGGGTAGCGTGAAGCGTATTCCTGTAATATTTCTACTAGAATCTTACCTCGTTCCGGAGCCGGTCCTGTCCAATTCGGTGGTGGACCATAGCGTCTTTGGCCATTTGTCTGGATACAATCGTATCCCGTGTTCATGGCTAACTGGAGCAATCGTTCGTTGACGGGTTTCACGTCAAGATACGTACATGGCGCTGGCACAAATTGCTGATCCATGGTGTCACAATAATACATTATCAAATCAGAAAATAATTACACTTATGTTGAACACTTTATGGAAAATTTAAAATTACGAATCAGACAAATGAAACACTATCACACACCACTACGATCTGACAATCGACTAAAACGTTTCTGTAAGCTCACTTACCCCCTTACTTACCATTGCACCATACCACTGTACACTGATTGGTTGTCCCATAGTCGAGAGTAAGCCATACTGTGTTCTGATTGGTCGATTGCATTTGTCTCTCTTTTTAGGGACTGCAGTTAGCCTTGGATGAGTTAAAATTGTTATGATTTTTTTAAGTTTGCTAGAGACTAAGCATTTCTTTAGTGATGTTTAGATTGTATTCAGAAATGTAATTTACGACCAATCTTCATTTATTCAAAGCAAGCAGTTGTAGCTGTAAATAGAAATGTTCTTTTCATGCCTATAATAATTGTAACCTTTAGGAAAAATGCATAGACAGCATGCACTAAGTTATTAAATATTATTTTAGTTTCTAAGTATTATTTATTGTTTTGCAATGAAAGAAACCATGATAAATATTAAATATATTTTAGGTTTTCACATACAAAATTACAGAATAGTATACTGGAAAAATTTAATTTCAAGTCAGAAATTATGAATTATTAAATGTTATGTGTTGTTTATTTTAATAATATAAATTAAATATGTATAACAAATCAAATTCATTTTTCTGCCTTATAAATAACACTTTTCGGAAATTTAATAACCAAGAAATAGTTAATGTATTTCAAATCAAATTTTTATAAACCTGTAAACTTACTAAATACTAATGTACCTTCGCTTATAGTGAACCAAATTCCTGGTCCCTTCAAGTTCACTATACTGTACTGTGTTTTGGTTAAGTTTTAATACAGTAAAACCTCGATATAACAGACTAATTCGTTCGAAGGAATGTCCGTCAATGTCGTTATATAATACAGAAGATTTTTTCCCGTTGCTAAAAAATTTACAAAATAGTTTACCTATTTTTGCTTCTGTAGATACGTTTGTGTAATTAAAATAAAGTATGAAAAGTAGCTAATGTCAGGGTTTAATCACGTGCTAATCATGCGCTCTGAACATTGTTTACAAGCGGTTAAATTAACTAGATATTTTCTCTGTAAAATTCGTAGTCTGTTAAATCAACCTGTGCAAGATCGAGAATTTTCAGTATTAGATCGAACATTTTTCCAAATCTTTCAGTAATGAAACTACAGTAAGATACCGCCGCTTTTCCAAAAACGCGTTAAATATACAATGATTCGTTATAACGCGCTGGTCATGAATAGCGAAATTCTGAATATGAGGAGAGCACACGGAATCTCTTATAGATTTCTTAAGCAAAAGTTTGGTCACAATTACGGAAATTTACATAAATGATCCAGTGTTCTGGTGACCTCGTTTAACGCTGTCTCGCACAGCGCGCTTGCTTTATGAACGTGTATCCTGAGCGCAGGCCCGCTTGTGCAAGGGGCGCGGTCGCCTGGGCCCCTTTTTTACTTTCCTATACATAGTATAAAGAAAGCATAGGAATCATGAAAAATTTCGAATGCGAGATTTTGATGGAAATATGTACATGTTTTGAGGTGCCCTGAATACGTTTTGACTATTTTCGCAATGACGTCTGTGTGTGTGGATGTGTGTCTGTATGTTCATTATCTTCAAAACGAGTAAATACAGGACAATGAAACTTCGTATTTAAAAGTTTATTGATTATATGAAGAGCTGATTAGATTTCTAGCATAATCGCACAACCGGAAGAGGAAGTTTACTGAACATCAAAATCGAACATTGTGAATTATTGGAGAAAATAAAAGGGATATGGAAAAAGTTTTGAAATAAAAGTTATAGGAAATAATAAGCTTAAGAAAAAATGTTCTATGCATTTTTGTTCTAACTTTATCCAATTTTGAGTAAAATGTATTTATATTATTGGCATGTATTTAAAACATCATATATGCTATGAAAACAAAACGAAGACAAAATATTCACAGAAATACGCATTTGAAATCAAATATGTGCCAGTTTAAATTGAGTATAAGAAAGTAGTGTGGTGGCCACAGCAGATTTTTTAAGTTAATATTTCAGACCCGAGACCCGAATGATAATACAAAACAATAAATGAAAAAATTATTAATTTTATTTGACTCCTCCTTGGACAGAGGCCCGGTCAATACTCAAGGCCTAGGGGCCCTTAATATTCATAAGACGACCCTGCCTGAACGCTAGTTGCGGTGGTATTACTATATAATGTATTAATCTGCTGATCAACTAGTGATGAATTATTTTTCAAAGCTAGATGACAAAAGATATACAAATGATTCAACACTTTGTTACATTTTGACAGCTGTGTCTGTTTAAAAACACTTGTACTCATTGTATTGGAAACAATAATGGCTAGATTTTGATTACGTCAAGCTGTAAACCATAAATAGTATCATTAGGTGTATTCTTTTTACCTAAGCTGGCTTAACTGCTCGGTTATTTCACACTGGCTTAGTTATTTGCGTGTTCTTTTTATAAGTCGTAGCTCAGTTTATCTAAGTTTGTCAACCTCCCCCTTACCGATGACGCACTACCCACAATTCGGCAAAGAAGATCTATGCGGCATTTGTACGCGCGAAAGTTTGATATAAAGAGTAATAGTGGGGTTATTTTTAAGTTATCTTGTTGTTTTTTTGTTTAAAAATTGATAATTTCGAATATGAAAACGATGCCACTATTATAATTATAAACGAAAACGTAGCAAACGCACTAGCTTTGTAAAAAATACTTTTTGTAAATAAATACATAGAATAAATAGTTGACCACTTAATGATACGATGGTATTAATTAATAAGCAATATAACCACAGTGTAAAAATGCTGCTCTGCTAATTTGTATTTTTTACATGCCAGTGAACTAACTGAGAAAAATAAAAATCTTGTTCTTTTTACATACAGTCAAGTCAGCTTAGCCTGACTTAGGTTAGTTCTTAACTCAGTCAGCCAAACTGTAAAAAGAATACACCTATTGACTTCTGTTTCAATGACATGGCTTCTTTCTTCCTTATGGTTGCTTTCAATCTGCGTAACATCAGTTTATCGGATAACAGAGTATCGCTTTCTTACTTCAGAATAATCAACAGTCTACTGCAGTGGTTCTTAAAGTGGGGGGCGCGACCCCCAAGGGGGTCGATAAAAATTTTTGAGGGGTCGCAGAATATTTGGCGAGTTTTCCATTATTGCAACTAAACAAATAAATCTGCTAATAATAAAAACAATTAGTAATTCATTTTAATTATACAAAAGAAATTACCTCCTGGATTTTAGTCCCCTCCAACATTTTTCTGCACACACGCTTCGGGGGGTCCTTCGGAATTTTTAATTGTGAAAAGGGGTCGCGCGACCAAAAAATTTAAGAAACACTGGTCTACTGTATGCTATTGTTCATTTAAATTTAGTATATATTCCTACAAGTAGCGACATTTACACGTCTGCCGAAATAGCTCAGTTGGGAGAGCGTTAGACTGAAGATCTAAAGGTCCCTGGTTCGATCCCTGGTTTCGGCAATTTTTATTTTATTAATATTTCTACCTATATTCTACTCAATACAACCCAAGAGATCCAAAGTGTTTTATATCTCCGGTATTGTCTAGTGGCTAGGATACCTGGCTCTCACCCAGGAGGCTCGGGTTCGATTCCCGGTACCGGAATTTGTTTTTATCGAGTTTTTTATACACATAATGGAAGGATTATTTACCTTAATTATTTATTAATTTGTTATCTAAATGTATGATTCTATGACATTTTCGAGGAAATTTTCTTGCTGATTAAAACTGTCTCAGAAAATGTCTCGTATTGGAGTTTGTCTCCAAGTTTGTCGATGTTCAGTGTGGTTTAGTCGAGGGTTTAGTGTTGACGGAGTGGTTTTAAGTAAATATGGACGCCACGCAATTTCTTCCTGGAGTATTTACACCGCGCCAAAATGCGATGGTAGCTCAGATACTGTTCACAACTTGACGTGATGGACCAAAGAAGATAGGAATTGATAGGAATATAGGGCACAGCAAAAATCGAGACTCTTAAGTTTGTCAACAAGAAAGAAACTAAATATCTATATGTATATAGATTTAACAATAAAAAAAAAAAGAAAACCAGAAATTAAATATATGTGATCTTTGATCTACTTCAAGTTCGAGATTCAAAAACTTACTTCAACTTACTGTTACTACGCATTTTGACTCAAGTCTATAAAAGGGAAAAGAATATTTCAAAGAGAGAACAAAGATAAAAATCTACTTAAGACACACTTACATAGGAACAGATACATTACTAATCTGAACTATAAATGATGTGCAACTGTGAATTAATAAACAAATATATTATATTCTACAACATGTAACACCCTTCTTAACCAAATAACTAACAATAAGACGAACTACTGCAAAAATAATTCATTTAACTATTCGCAAATGACACTAACTTTTTATATATTCGAATTTGGTAACGTGTAAACTGGTCCGAATCAAAACTGGTAATAACTGCAACTTCATGGTTCTTTATAGCACTTTATAGTTTACAAATGGTGTGTCAAAGTTGTGTGACGTGTCGTGAATGAATGTTTAAAACAGAAAAATATGTACTAAAATGGAATTGAGAACAAGCAAGTAAGTTGAAAGCTATTTAAATGAACTAATTAATATATAATAATAATTGAAGTTCAGATGGAGTGGAAATAATAGCAAAATATGTTTCAGATTAGAAATGACACGTATGCAAATATCCGCAGCGTTGAAGAGTGAGGTACACAAGATGGGATTTTTATTTAAAAAAATGGAAAATAACCCGACTGTCCCGCATTGGAATACCAAATATCAGATCACTGTAATCTAGATGGTTGGAAAAAAATCTGTTTGGTAAAGTATAGGTTTATCTAAAAGTTTTATCTTTGACCTTGTGGGTTTATTATTCTTGATATGTGCGGGGAAAAATGGAAGGTTACGCGTGGAATTATTCCATATTTTTATTATTCTGTACTTGTTGCAGGAAAATGGCCGCTGTAACTGATAACATGCCTAGTGGCGCTGGTTTGACCTGGCCACTGTTCGTGTCAGCATATCCTCAGTCTGGTTCTATCGTGCGACAAGTTCACTTGTGTTCAGTGTGATGCAGCCATGATGACCTCATTATGGTGCTGTATAATATACATAACATATTATATTTCTGCTGTTTATTGTGTCCGTATGAAAGGAACATTTGACGATATTTCTGTTCAAGAACTGTCCGAAAATGTTGACGGACATTATTTACCGGCTTTCAAAAACGCTAGAACACTAATTCTGGACAAATTCGACAACGAAAATGTTCCGCTAGTTTCCATAGCGAATTTTGAAGTGTTAAGAGTTTTAAAAGTGCATTCTCTTTCGCTGGAAAGCATGCCAATATTTGAATCCTTACCCGCGTTGCAGAAACTTCGAATTACCGGTAATAATATAATATATCTGCCGGAGAACGTATTCAATGGCTACCATGTAACCGTAGCTGATCTGGCTTACAACGAAATCAGTCAAATTGCACGTCGTGCGTTCACCAGTAGACTTCTGCACATCAAGTTACGGTGCAACAAGCTGACCGTATTCACGGATACATGGTTTCAGTATCCGGAATCGTTGAAAATCATCGATTTGTCCGGCAACCAAATTAAAGAGATCGCCGAGGATGCATTTAAACCGATGACGGCCATTGCCGCCATTAGTCTCTTCAATAATCATATCGCCGCCATTGGTGTTGCCGCATTCCGTCGCACAGTGTCGCCACTGGTCCTCCATCTTGGTTTCAACAACGTGACGTATCTGACGCCACGAATGTTCGAGAACATTAATGTGCAAATACTTCGTGTTGATTACAATCGGTTAAGTTTCATTCCCGAGACGTTACTTGGGAAGATAAATCCAAAACTAATGTCGGCCGTTGGGAATCCATGGTTGTGCGGTTGTTTGCGTCAGTTGGAGAAACGTACACCGCGAATTAATTTTCTTCGGCCACAATTTAATTTCACAAGTGCGGGATCTGTGCCTAGCTGTGTTGTTTCCGGTAATCTTGTTGATGTGTGCACAGAGATTGTTGATCGTGAATCGCAACAATTGTACATGAATGCGTTGCCAAGTGTACCAGCTGATCTGTGTGGCGTGGAACGTCAATATGGGCTGCTTGGTGACTATTACAAACAGTGGTCGAACCAGCATTACCTCAGCATGCATCTAGTACAATAGTGGACTCACTTAATTTACAAGTTTGTTTACCGTACTGGCAAATTCTTCACGTACTTTGTCTTTATTTACATATTTTTGTCTGTTCATTCTCGGCGCTTACGTCATCATATCTGTATACATATTTGTTTTTATATAGTTACTTACTCTATTATATAAAAGATGGCGCAAAGTGTATCAAAATACTGAAATGCATTCATTTATTTGAATAATGAATTTAGTTCATCAAAAAAACTGATTTTTTTACCAAAGTTTGGAAATTAACTTGTATATTACACAGTTAAGGCAGGAGAGGCCTTAATCCGACTCTGTATTTGTCTTTTGTTGTTGATTGTTATTATCAGCAGACGGTGGTCTATTTTTAGTAATCTATTTTTGTGACCTGATAACATTTGACCTAACCACACTTTATTGTTCTTCTATCTGTGGTAAATGTTTGATAAACAAGTGATACTGACAATTTATACCACACATTGCAATATACTTGTATTTATTCCTTACTATATTTAGATTTAAATATTACAACACGAATTTACTAGAATGTTAATCGAATATTGTAAAACGAAAGATCATTCTCTAGTAATTTCAATGAGAACATTTTCTTTTTTTAAATTATACATTGCAATAAATATGAATGCTTGCGTGATTTAATAAACATACAGAAATTTGGAGAAATGTTTGCTTAAGATCTCCCTAAACGATGACGTACATCATTTGATGGAATTTTGAAATTATTCAATAGAACTGAACATGTCTATTTTATACTTGAAGTTGAAATTACTTAAAAAAAGGTCTTTCGTATTCTATTAAGACATTTAGTCTTATAGAGAAATATATTTTTGTATTGAATTAATCATTAAGTAATGGGTTTGGCCCGTCCGAAGAAACAGATAACTTCGCGTTATGTTCGCCGATTCACTTTTCAATGTCCCGTAAACATTGACACTTCAGAAAAAGTGCTTCCGGCAGATAACTCATTTTGTTATGATGATACAAATAGCTCATACCTTCATTATACCGTGCAAACATGTCCGGTGATAATTGTGCAATATCGTTGAAATGATGTGGGTGTCTGAATCCAGAGCTGAAAGCTTCACCGCCGAATTTAAGTCCAGTGAATATTGTCATTTAACGGAATGTTGTATGTATTCACTCTTGTTATCTACCCAGTTCATTTATGTTACCTGCGTCTTCAAACTAGGACTGTGAAAAATGACTAAGTTTATTGCAACTTTCAGTCACTTCAGCACCAATATTAACTGATCTGACAGCCATGCTCTTTATTTGATTCTTTAACAAACACCACGGTCGTGGTACATTATTTTTTTAATTTTATCTTGCCAGAGTCTTCGAACTAAGACTGTGAAAAATGACTAAGTTTATTGCAACTTTCAGTCACGTCTACACCAATATTAACTGATCGGACAGCCATGCTCTCTATTTCGTTCTTTATCTTGCGTTCCGCGGTTGTGGTCCATTGAAAGCATTGTTCGTAACATTTTTTTTGCTTGTTCTATCAATGAATGTATTTTCAAAAACTCGTTCATGTTCCAACGAGATGTTGGTTATATTCAAACAGCGATATGGATTTAAAATTTGCCATCGTCAGTGTCGGCAGAATCTCTGCATCCACTAACCGATTTAGAGTTGGGCACACGTTGTATTATGCCAATTATCGCCATTTATGTAGTTTGATATTTTCACTTTGCTTTTGGATGTTCGATGTTTTTTTTTTGTCTTGTCGACTCCTTTGATCTTCATTCTACGTGCTGAATATACTATGCACAATGATACACGTACAACGTACAATCTGTATGATGCCATTTTGAAAGATTTGAAATAGAATATAAATAGAGGAAGCTTAGTATGATACTTTCACTTTGCTTTTGGATGTTCGACGTTTTTTTGTCTTGTCGACTTCCTTAATCTTCATTCCACGTGTTGAATATACTATGCACAATGATACACGTACAACGTACAATCTGTATGATGCCATTTTCAAAGAATTGAAATAGAATATAAATAGAGGAAGCTTAGTATGATACTTTCACTTTGCTTTTGGATGTTCGATGTTTTTTTTTGTCTTGTCGACTTCTTTTAATCTTCATACTATGTGTTGAATATACTATGCACAATGATACACACACCACGTAAATCTGTATGATGCCATTTTCAAAGAATTGAAATAGAATAAAAATAATGGAAGAGGAGTATGATACTTTTACTTTGCTTATGGATGTTCGACGTTTTTTTGTCTTGTCGACTCCTTTAATCTTCATACTACGTGCTGAATGTACTATGCACAATAATACACACACAACGTACAATCTGTATGATGCCATTTTCAAAGATTTAAAATAAAACATAAATAATGGAAGATTAGTATGATACTTTTACTTTGCTTTTGGATGTTCGACATTGTTTTTTTGTCTTATCGACTTCTTAAATCTTCATTATACGTGCTGAATGTACTATGCACAATGATACACACACCACGTACAATCTGTATGATGTCATTTTGACAGATGCACACAAATATGTTCCGAATAAAGAGGCGAATTTAAACTACATTGGCGTACCTAGTACTTCATGTATATTTTTCTATATTTGATTTTTTGTTCTACTTTTACCATTAATTGTGATTGACAATATTGCATCAAAAATGTCCAGTGAACTTGCTGTTAAGTGCATAATTATACAATGAAACAAATGTAGTAGAATAGTTTTAGTAATTATATTTTTTACCTACTTGTTATGATACAGTGCCAATATATTATATGTAATTTTACTGTATTTTAGTTGTAGAAAAATGAAAAAAAAAAAAACAGCAAATAAACACGAACTGAATTGACTTTTTTTTTAAATTTAACTTACTTCCTTTTCTGAACTAACACTGTTTTTATATAGAGCTACAAATATGCATGGGCGCCCGCAGCATTCTTTTCAAAAGGGAGGTGAGGGGCTAAATATAGGGGCATATTTTTGAAAATATTTAATTTATTAAATAAGCTTTCATAGACTTAAAAACAGTATTGAAATAAAAATTGATTGCTTGCAATTGATTCTAGCCATATTAACTAAAATTTGATAACAAACTAGGAATGAATACACATCCATGCCTGCAGTTCATCGACGTATGTCCAAGTCTAAATAAATCACAAATGATTATTTATCTAGATACACTTAAAATCTAGGTCACAAATAAAACAACAAATTTAAAAAAAGGGTGTATACATTTTCTTCTCTTGCAAAAGCAAAGCAGACGAAGCCGGACTATAAATGCATTGATCATCTTTTGTTCAATTTTTAATAAAAAAATATTTTTTTCTCCAAACACGTATGTATCATGTGTTTAGTTTTTAAATCCCCGCGCGTAGGCAACGAAACTAACGTCCTTGTATGACGGGACAACTGCTCTACGGGGCAGGGGAATAAATGGGAATGGGGAACAAATGTGAAACATTGAAATGTAGTGGGGGAACTCTTTAGAGAGACACGTATGTATTGCAATAGTATTAGTATGTGGTGGGGATGCATTTCGAAGTCGTGGGAATGTGAACAAATGAGAAAGGGTCTGTCCTGGATTTGTGTGTAAAAAAATTTGAAGTCGGAAGATGCTACAGGCATCGTACCGAACACTATAGCTCTACGACAGGAGGTCGATGAGCTGAAAAATATAAGGTTTTAAAATAAAAGACTTAAAATTGGAGACTCCAGTGGAAGACATTGATCTGAGCGACCATACACGAATGACCAAACGATATAACAATTTGCACCTGATTTGCAGGCAACCAGACATTCTTGTACGTATAACATATATAACACAAACGCCAACTTGTTCACACGAGGTTTAATTCAAGAATCAAATCGATTCTAGACTTGTTTTATTTTTTAACCTTAAGACGCGCGAATCAGTTGAAAATCTGCGATTCGTTAACAAAACAAAGCAATTATTTGTTTCGTCCTAGTAACGGGGTTTAATTCTAGAATCATAGATAGTTATTCAGATTTAGATACCAACAGCACGACTAGGAGCTACTAAATCATTCTTTTAAATTTACACTGTCACTGCGGAAAATTGTGATTTTTTCCAGCATTACTCTTTACTTTCAAATTTAGTTTCGAGCTGTTAATAATTCTTATGTGGCTAAGAAAATTGGAAAAAAATTCACTATGGTTTTTTTTTCACTGTTTGAAGTGTAAAATGTATATATATTTTTCTTCTTAATAATATTTTATGTATTTTCATTTTGTATAACGACAGAAACAAACAAAAATCATACATTTATTTCCAGAACATAAGAATATCTTAACAATAATTCTCTTAAAAACAAAGAAACAAAATAGTAGGTAAAATTAAAGGTATATAAAGCAATAAATATAGTTTCTTGTTTACAACACAATCAATAATTATTCTCAGGGATATTCTGAAAGTCAACATTAATTTGAGTATTAATACAATCACAAAACAAACAAAAATAATAATTCAGCCGCTGTAAAACAATTAATTAAAATTTTATGTAATATTTGTTGAATACAAATAATGTAAGGATAATTGCTGCAAAGTCTAAAGACATAACGTTTGTCGTAAAAGTTCTGGCATAAATTTCAATGCAGCGTCTGAGATATTCGCAAAAAATTGCGTCTGGTCAAGGAGGTTAAGTATTAAATTGTCGTTTTCGGCAACTAATAAGTATATGTTTGTAAAAAAAAACCCGGTCAATATTTTGTGCTAACATTTTTAGGACATACATTACCGTATTTACAATTCTTTCTAACTATTATGACAATTTCGTTCAATATTGTAATTTACATTTTTAATTTTGCCACTAAACGTTAATGTTAATTTTACCTCGGAAACATAGGTTATGTCTTAAGGTGGATTTATGCAGCCTCAACTAAACTAACATTAAAATTAACATTTGCATCTTCACATTAAAACTAAGAAGGAGCATTTATGCAGCTTTGCGCCGACTTGCACTACGCCTGCGCAATTGAACATTTTTGAGTTTGACATATGCAATATACAGTAACACATTAACCTCTTTGTTTTTATTTGTCGTTATCTGCATATATCGAAATTAATTCTTTATACTGTAATATGGATAACAAAAATCTAGTGATTGCTTACTCAACACTATTGTTAGCAGCTAGTTTTTTTTTACTAAAAAGACATCGTCGGTATGCTGTTCGTCCTATGAATAGAAATAGAAGTAAATTTGGTCATTTTACTACATTGTTCAATTTTATGAAGAATAATGACGAAGAACAATTTTTTAAATACATGAGAATGTCATCCGCCATGTTTAGTCACCTGCTACATTTGGTTAAAGATTCTTTAATTAAAGATATCACAAAAAATCCTTTGTCGCCAGAGCAACGGCTTGCAATGACTTTGCAGTAAGTTCTTTATAAAATTTTATATAAACATATTTTGTTTATACATATTGTTCAATAGTTATTTAGCAGAGGGCTGTTCACAACAACAAATTGCATGGGATTATTACGTTGGAATTTCAACGGTACACGTGATTGTGAAAGAAACAACTGAGGTTCTATGGAATAAGTTATGTCCAGTATATTTGAGAACCCCATCTTCCACAATTGAATGGCTACAAATTGCGGATGGCTACATGAAGAAGTGGAATATGCCGAATTGTATTGGTGCCATAGATGGCAAACATGTACAAATTCAATCTCCCAAGCAATCTGGAAGTGAATATTTTAATTATAAAAAATCATTTAGGTAACGTATCAAAGTTGCTGTTATGAAAAATATGATTCTTCATTTTGTATGTTGTTTGAAACATATTTTTAGTCTTGTTCTTATGGCCAGTTGCGATGCAGATTATCGTTTTAATATGGTGGATATCGGCGCTGCTGGATCAAACCATGATAACACTGTATTTCGAAATTCAGCGTTTGGAAAAGCATTATTAAATAACGAATTAAATGTTCCTGATTCAGTTGCTCTTCCTGGAACTAACACAGTTTTGCCATTTTTCGTGGTAGCGGATCAAGCATTCCCATTAAGTAAAAACATCATGCGACCATATCCTGGACAGAGATTAAATGAAGAGAAGACAATTTTCAATTATCGTCTATCAAGAGCAAGACGTTGCATTGAAAATACTTTTGGGATACTTGTGCAAAGATGGAGAATTATGCGTAAATCAATAACAGCTGAACTTGAAATGAGTGAGAGAATAGTTAAAGCATGCGTTGTACTACATAATTACGTTCAATTTAAAGAAACTGACTTGCCTCTACAAGATAGACGTTACTGCCCTGCAGGATTTGCAGACTACGTTGATGTTTCTGGACAGTTACGTTTAGGACAATGGAGAGAAAGTGAAAGTAACTTAAATTCTGTTGGTCGTATGGGTGCTAATAACGCAACCCGTCAAATACAAAAAAATAGAGACGATTTAGCTAAATATTTTAATTCTAATCATGGAAGCGTACATTGGCAATGGACAAGTATAAAACGTGGAAGTATTCCTACGTAGCATTACAAGTGTTTTATGTTTATAATTTTATGTAAAATAGCATAGAAAAGTAACTTTTATTTTGTTGGGTATTTAATTTCTATAAATAACTGAAGTCATGCTTATGATATGTATTTATTATTTAAATAAATCCTATCTGAAAAAATACTAATAACGATATACACTTAAAAAAGAAAACATATAAAATTATAATAGCGATATCTTTATACTTCATCGTCCGATATATTTTCAGCTATCATTTGCATAATTTTTGCCTTAAGCAAATATCGTTTTTTGGCGTTTTTAATTTTGTTAATGCCATGAGCAACTGTTTGGCCAAACGACATATCTTCTCCATCCGACGACTTCTCTAAATGTTTGTTTAGCATTCCGAACGCATTCTGTATCGAATCTGCTAATTTAGACGCAGGATTTTTTCTTTCCTTCTTCGATTCTGATCGCAGAACACTGGTTTGCTGTTCATGATCAGTGTCTTCAACATTCATATCGTGAGTTTGAATAAGTTCTGGTGTAGCTTCCGTAATGTTTGTTTGAGCAGAATTTAATTCTGCATTTGGAGTGATTCCGGATGTATACGAATATTCGGAAGTGTCCGTATTTTCGACAGCAGTCTCCTCTTCTGCCATCAATGTTGTCCATGGCTTTGAAGCACCCGCAGAAGCATTTAATGCTAGTGGATCTTCCATCCATGAGCTAGCTGTCGAACAAGATGGCCTCGGTTCATTTTCCCTGCCACAAGAACTTGTATTGTTTGCTCTGGGCATTATTTTTACGTTGCTGTGTGTCCTAAAAAACAATAAAATACAAAATGTAATATGTCAACTCATTGTTCATATATAACATTCATACATTTGTGTCAATTATATTATTTTAGAATATATTTACAAAAGTAGGTATAGCAGCGATACTATTCTAGTTTTACTATGTAATTATTAAAATATTGCTTTGTATACATACCGTCTGGGCACTATAAATTTGTCAATAAACTCCATGGCCTTAAATAATGGCCAGGTTTGCTTTCCAGCATCAGATCCGGAGCCAGATGGGACATATTTTCTTCTTTCTGTGCAAAACCGATTTCTTAAAATGACCCAGCGTTGTTCGCAGAACTCCGCTAAAATTAACAATATATTAAATTATTCGTTAAAATATATTAAATGATAAAAATTTTGAAATAAATTATACATACCTGTTTCGTTTAAAGCGGACCCTATACTTTCCCAAGCATTGTTTCTGGCTAATTTATCTTTATACAGCACATCTTGTTTGTTATAAAGATGAGTATATTTTTTAACTAAATCAATCAATAAATAATCTTGTTGTCGATCCATTTGAACAATAACCACTTCACGATAATTTGACTATCTAACCTTGTAAACCGACACATGAAAAGTGACAGTCGTTTCAATCAACAGTAGTTCTGAGCTTGCGCAGTAGTGAAAAAAATTAACATTTACTTTTCAAAGTTGGAAGTTGGTCATCTTTCTAGTTTAGTGCTAATGTTAGTTTAGTGTTAGCTGAATGCATAAAGCACTCCATACTCTTACGTACATTTAACTTCTTAATGTAAATGTTAAAGTTAATGTAAATTTTAATTTTGGCTGCATAAATCCACCTTTATAAATGTCACAATAGTACCAACAGCACCTTGCCTTCCAATTTCCCCTATAATATTACACGTAAGCAGTGTTACCAACCAAAGAAATACACAGATTGTATAACAAGTGTTATTCAACAGAAAAAATAACGATTTGCATGTTCATTAATCTTAAAATCTATTCAGCCATTTTCTGTTATCAAAGAACACAATTTCACAAACTGTCAAAAAAAAATTACATCATTCCATCAATCTAAAACTAGTTTGAAATTGAAGTCTTCATCTGACGTTGAATTTCAGAATCATAGCACAGTACATACTTGCATACAAATCTACTCTATATACGATCTAGTCTAGGTTAGTTAGTTTTCCGATTTAACGCTAGATGACTCTTGACTAAATGTCCCGCCGCTAGTGCTGACATGAGGGATAATTCGCCCGCCAGTACCGTACCGCACACTATTCTAGCCAGTTGACTAGCATTTTCACCGGGCGTCTCAACATTTGAACCTTTCACGCCCAACATGTCAAGACAGCAACTCTGTGCCGGTAATATAGTACCGCCGCCGACTGTACCGACTTCCAATGATGGCATCGTACATGAAATGTATAAATCAGCACTGGATTCACCGCATGGTTCCATCAACGTGATACAATTACTGCTGCCGATATTCTGCGCTGGATCTTGACCAGTTGCAATGAAAATGGCCGTTACAATATTCGCTGCATGCGCATTAAAGCCACCAATGCTGCCGGCGATCGCACTGCCAATCAGATTCTTCGATATGTTCACGTCGACAAGCGCATGCGCAGTTGTTTTCAGCACGGTTTGTACAATGGCGGCTGGTATGATGGCCTCACAAACTACACTCTTGCCACGCCCTTCAATCCAATTCACGGCAGCCGGTTTCTTGTCAGCACAAAAGTTACCGCTTATACTCAGAATTTCCATTTCGGGAAACAGTGTCTGGATAAACTGTAACGATTTCTCGGTGCCCTTCGAGAGCATGTTCATTCCCATGGCGTCGCCCGTTCTAGCGACAAACCGTATGAACAGGTATCTACCGGCAATTTTCGCCTGAATTCGCAGCAATCGTGCAAAATTACTCGTGCTATCGAACTTTTGTTTGAGCACAATGAAATTCTCAGCATCCTCGAGCCAGGCGACAGCTTCACTGGCCGTTGTCAGCGATGGAAATCGTACGACAGGACCGCGTGTCATACCGTCAGCTACAATTCTACTCGTTACACCGCTGCCAAGCAACGCACGACAACCTCTGTTTGTGCTGGCCACCAAACAACCCTCTGTAGTGGCCATGGGCACGTGTACTTTCTTGCCGTCGAGCAGTAACGGTCCAACCACGCCCAGCGGCATTGGTACATAACCTATAACGTTCTCACAACATGTGCCCATCACCTCACCATAGTTGAAATCCTCTACGGGCAGAGTTTGCAGATCAATTGAGAGTTTCTCCGTGATCTGACGCCGAATCTTGACGCCACGCAACGGATCGTCCATGATTTTCTCCAACTGATGTGCAGCAATACACTTTTTACTGACCAGCAACATAACCTCTTCATCTGTCAGATTCTTTGCACTGTGGTCTGCTTTGTAAATGGTGACGCACTCGTTATAGTCCCGGGGCGGGGCACGGGATGTTTCCAACTGTTTCTTCAGCAGTTCCAGCTCGTCAGTGAATGTCTGTACTTCTTTACTGAACGTAGCGGTGAGTGTGTCTGTCAGTAAGCTCTCACGACGTGAGGCCATCAGTGCACTACACGACTGCCTCGTGTACTGTTGCGGTTCGTGCATATCTGCAATTTCGAGCGTGTCCTCGAAGAATATAAACTTGACAGTCAACGCAAGTACCAGAATCAGTATAACAATATGGTCAACACTCAGTGTTAACCATTTGAGAAAATATTCGTTGATAGACGAGACGTCTGTACCGATGTTTGTGTTATTATGTTCCGCACTGAATGTGGCGGCGATATCGTCGTTGATTTTATCCGCCGAGATCCATCTACTGTGGAAATGCACCAACATTAGGCCGAATGACATGATAATCTTGACGCGTTGCACCACAGGATTCACTTTGTGATCTTCACGGACAATGCCACTGAACAAGGAGCCGCCTGTCTCGCCGAACCGCGACAGATCCAGGATAAGGTACAGACACGCCGGGTAGAACGTCATGAATACGATGTAGTTGACAATCACGGACATACACGCGAAGTATGACAACATTTCTAGTCGTTTCACACCGGACAATGTGCCCACACTCAACAGTAACGTTTCAACAACCATATCTAGGGTTATCGTCGGACCCAGAATGGACATACCCTTCGCAATATTGTTCTTGATGTCCTGCTGATTACTGGAGCTAAGTGCAAACTGTGCCAGCAACGATGTTTTTGACAGATCAATCAACAGTAGGAAGAAGAAGAGGGCATCTTTCAAGTCTGTCACTTCCATTTGCAGAAAGTTGATTAACGTTGTTGTGAAAATGAAACTTGAGAATACCGTGAACAGACCGCTTATTATCAGGATGTACTTCGAGTTAAGTTTTCGTAAATTCCGCAGTTGATAGTAACTATACAAGATGGCGATACATCTGATGATCGTCATGATAATAATACTCGCTGCATTGTATTCGGCTTCGTGGGTTTTCGGTAACTTTGATTGTTGCTGGAGCGGCAGATCGGCTTCTGACTGTTGACGGTCAATTGTCAGCAGACACGTTGTCATGGTGACGGTGGTGAATATAACCTCCCATGGATAGAGGGCGCAGATTTTGCCGTATGTGTAGAACAAGTTAGAAGTCATTTTGGTTGACGTTTCGCTTGATTTTGATTGGATAGAAATGGATCTAAAACAAGAAAATATTTATTGGTTATTTACAAGATCTAGGCACATTTTTCAGGGTAGTTTTTTTTCCAAAATGATATTAAAACGAGGTTATAAAATAATAAAAACATGCTGACATAATGTAATTTTTTTTAAAGACAAATACAAGCCGCGCTCGCTTAACGTACACAAATTTCGGTACGCTAAGTGAACATACGTTAAGCGGACGGTGTATTTTGGGTGTATTTCCGACGGGTTCGTGTGATGTGATGTACGTTCGTGCGCGGATAATGAGTACGTAGTACGGACAGAGTGTCGTAAATAATCATGTACGTATTATCGAACGTGTGTTAAAAGGTCGTACGTTAAGTGGGCGGCGCCTGTAATCAGCAATATACAGGTGAGTATAATAATAGTACATTATACACCAAGGGAGAGAACTCTCATATTTTTTCTGAGGTGTAACATCGAGGGAAAAATGGTGGTCTCTCCCGAGATGTATATACTATTTTTTTTCTACGTTCGGGAGTAGAAACACTTAATTTCATAAATAATGAATTATGATACAAAAACCTTTGTTATAATAAAAACTGCCGTACGAAAAGTGTTTTCGCCCCTAGGGAGTAAATGCTTCATTTCTGTCACGATATTGACGCCATAGAAACCAACTTCTACTCATCTTCGATAAAAAAAAAAAACACTAAATATATGCATTTTCTGTGTAAATTTCTTGTGGCTCCGATACATTGATCACGCATGTAACGCATAAAACAATTTTTTTTATCTTACATAGGTTTATGTCAATCAAGTAATATATATATATATATATATATATATATATATATATATATATATATATATATATATATATATATATATATATATATATATATATATATATATATTATATAAACTGTCATCTAGCAGTCTGGTATTTTAAGAAATAAATGACGATATGATATTTATTAGTGCAATTATTTAGATTTCCTTATAAAAAGGAATCGCAAATATTTAAATCTGGTGAACGAGGTGCCCATTTTGCAAAAATTCAAAAGGAAATCTAAATAATTGCACTAATAAATATCATATCGTCATTTATTTCTTAAAAAAACAGACTGCTAGATGCCTTATTTTTATGAAATGCAGTGCGCGGTCCCTCAGATTTTATTTTTTTGTGCCTAAACCTTAACAGATATCAGTACAGACAACAACAACAACAAAATTACTATTGAATGTCTCTTTCTGAAACTATTTTTTTGAAAGTTATTGGCCTTAACATTAAAAAGTTTTTGACTGATTTATGCCGGGTTACCCGTGTTTCGTACACTAATGGTCCACTGATAATAACTAATATCACCTTAAAAGATGACCTACATCCGTAAGAAGTACAGTACCGAATATTATCCAAATCGATCCAAGCGTTCTGTAGTTATGGATAAAATAACTTTTTTTTTAAAGAACTTTGAAGCAGAATACCAGCTAAACGAAACGTAATTGCATATAGGTAAGTTTAGTTAAATCGTCTTATTTTCGACCCAGGAATCTGTGGTTAAGCGATGTCCACGCATTTTAGGGACACCCTGTATATACACTTTACAGATAGTTAAGTTTAAATTGCGCAGTATTTTCTAAACTAATTTGAAGATCATGGACACCAGCGACAGATATTGTTTACATTATTCATTCAATTCATTGTATCATACGTTTCCTCGAAGTTCTAACAAAACATATTTACTTTTATTTTTTCCCCGTCATTAATATTGGCGAACAAGGCGTTTAACAGAACTATATACGTCAAGACTGATTTGTTTATAACCTATTTGTCAACAGGATAACGGATAGATCTTGCAGGTTTTTTGCGTTAGATTTAAAAAAGAAAATAAATATCTCATCCTCATCATATATTTAGAAACAGCACATTATCTTTCCAAAGAATCATCTATTTTCTTATTTATGTTGTGAAGTTGTGATTATTTATCGAATTAATTCTATCGTATATTCAACATGATATTTCTAGAATTAAGTACTGCATTTAAAATGAGCAAAAGTTCTAGTAATTTTCTATATATTTTGCTTCGAAATTGGGAAGTTTTTATTCATGGATTTAAGTTGAACTGACATACCACGAAACATTTCTACTGTTTTTAGAATTAACCCAATTTTTAAGATGTTTATTTTTGTAGTAGACTTACAAGTTAAAATAGACAAAAGTTAAATTTGTCTTTTCTTAGAAATCGGGGTACTGTTTTAAAAGAAATTTATTTACATCTATAGTTAAAAATATCCTTTTTTAGTGTTTTCCAATTTTAAGATAGATATTAGTTAAGTAATAAACTCTTTTAATCTGATATCAAAATACAATATTATTTTTATCACTCCAAAAAAATATTTGAACACTGCATTTGGCATTAAATTATGCAGCTTTCATTCCAAACAATTTTTTTCATTTATACTTTTGCTCTGAAATGTATTGGTAAACACAATATTTCCACATTTACATATTAATTCCCTGTCTCTGATTTCAGTGGGTCATCCTTAAGGTGACCATTTTTTTCTGACGAAAATAAAGGACAAAAAATAAATTTTGTATATATGTACGTACGAAAATAAAGGATTTTAAAATTAATTTACTCATTATAGAAACATATTTTAAAGCTGAATATGGCATTATATTAGGCAGTTTTTAATTTTGAACAAGTTTTTTTATTTACACTTTTGTTCTAAAATATATAGTTCTGAAGCAAAATTGATTAGTAAATTGGTTAAAGAGACACGGAGACTTCGACAAACGTCAATTACGAAAACGACTAACTGCAGATATCTAGCCAAGGACGTACTTGGAATCGTAGAATTCTTCAGACCGCTAGATTTATAGTTTTTGATTTGTAATTGAAAAAATCTGGTGTGGTCACCACACTACTTTCTTATACTCAATTTGAATTGGCACATATTTGACATTTCAAATGCGTATTTCTGTAAATATTTTGTTTTTGTTTTGTTTTCATAGCATATATGATATTTTAAATACATGCCAATATATAAATACATTTTACTCAAAATTGGATAAAGATAGAACAAAAATTCATAGAACATTTTTTCTTAAGCTTATTGTTTTCTATAACTTTTATTTCAAAACTTTTTCCATATCCTTTTCAGTTTCTCTAATAATTTACAATGTTCGATTTTGATCTTCAGTAAACTTCCTCTTCCGGTTGTGCGATTATGCTAGAAATCTAATCAGCTCTTCATATAATCAAAAAACTTTTACATACGAAGTTTCATTGTCCTGTCTTTGCTCGTTTTGAAGATAATGAACATACAGACACACATCCACACACACAGACGTCATGGCGAAAATAGTCAAAACGTATTCAGGGGACCTCAAAACATGTATTTCCATCAAAATCTCGCAATCGAAATTTTTCATGATTCCTATACTTTCTTTGTATAAGAAAGTAAAAAAAGGACTTGTAAAGGACATCGAATGAAATAAAGAACATTTAGTATTTTTTGCTTTGACAATAATTTAAGAGGACAGCAATCGGGAATTAAGGACTGTCCGCTAAAAAAAAAGAACGGATGGTCACCGTAGTCATCCTGTATGTGTGGGACTATTTTGCTAACCTGTAGCAAAATGAATAACATCAATACTTGTTATGATGTTTTTCATTTCATTATCTTCGTGCGATCATGTTCAGCTTTTATTTTGCCATAGCAACGATTCATTTTATTGTTTTCAAAATAGAAAAATAAGTGCATATGAACTAAACATTCCAATACAGTTAATCAACATAATAACACTACTGTTTCCTGTAATTTCTTCTTCTTCTTCATATTATTATTGATTTCTTTTCTAAAGTATATTTGTTATTCGGTTTTTAATCTTATTATTGGGCCTTCTTACTTGGAAAATGTTTATTTTCAAAGTAATAATCGTTAAAATGTAAACTTTTTTAAGACAGTAATTACAATTAATAATACTTGAAAACAAAAATAAAACATTTTATACCTATTTGAACATCATGACTTAAAACAATTAATTTCACGCGACTCAAAATTCAATCATAGAGTAAAATAAAAATATAGTAAACAGCAATTAAGTCTTACAAGGTTTAAGAATCATTGACTGCAATTACAGCTCGATACTAACGGCGCTACTAAGGGTTACTAAATATTTCTACTAAATTTGACACTGTTGCTATAGTAATTGCAATTCAAATACACAATTTTCCCCAATAACACAGTGTCACATATAGTAGAGAAATTTAGTAACCTTCAGTATCGTCGTTAGTATATAACTGTGCATAGCAATCATAGATTCTAGAATTAAAACGTGTCAGTAAGATGAAACAATCCATTTATTTGTTGTCATTTATTTGAGTTTTAAACGAAGCATAGAGAACACAACTGATTCGCGCGTTTTAGAAACGCATTAGTGTTTAATTCCAGAATCAAAACAAATCTAAACTATGTAGAATTAACTTCAGTACACTAACTTCCGATTTTTAACATTTATATCGAATGATAAACTTATCCAACTTTACTTAGATATTTCACACTGCACTACATAGTCTATTTGCATGCAACAATGTACTGTTCTTGTTTATTTAAAGTAAATTCGTGTTATTTTTTTACGAGCGTATTTTATCCGAATGCTGAGAGATTGGTTCAGTGTTAGTTATTTAAAATATAATTCATACCTTTGTTCAAATATGAATAGTAGATGATAATTCACCCTGCTACTGAGATCACTTATACTGAACTTGACGCTTGCAACATGCAAACACGAATGACACTATTTATGTGACACGAGTTACTTATATGCAACAACGTGTGTGAACAGACTGAAGCATGTGCGTAAAGTTGTACGTGCATAAATGCGTACTTGTAGATAAAGACGTGTACATGGCATTTGCGGATGCGTGGAAATCTATGCACATATGAATGAGTATAAGAACATATGTATATGTTGCTTACATTATGAACATCATTATATACATACAGGGTGTAGAGAAAGTAATGCAACATGACTATATTTTTGTTATTATTGAATTTAGACAAAAATGTTTCAGACAAAAGTGACATGGTAAAAAGTACTTTATATTTCTGTGACCTTGAAATTCTCTTAAGCCATTACGCGCGTTAGTTACGCTGTGCAGCTTTAATTTTTTAAATGGCAACATACCATTTTGTTTACATTTTTTAAATCAGAAAGACTTTTTACTTCCGGTAGCATAAAAATTTTGATATGTTATATAATCACATTTTTAAGAAAAATAGGTATTAATTTATGGTATTTAAATAAAACTTAAGGAATAATAAGTTTACCTTTGTTTGATTAACAAGTGATGTGACAACTAAACAATTAAAAAAAATATAAAAATTGTGTTGGTATATATATATAATTTTATTATGAATATACGATTGTCTCATCTAAACGTGTTACATAGGGAACCCAATATTTCTTTTTTACATCGATATATTACATTTCCTTTTGTATTTATAGCTAAAGTTGTAATATAAATATTATGCAGAATTACGACCTGCATCGATTGTGCCCTCATTTGTCCGTTAAATATTATTTACGATGGACAAAAATAAGAAATAATTTCGAGATTATCATGTAGTTGTAGAAAACAATAATATAAAACACATTTGTCATTTTGTTGTTGTCCATAGCTATATTATATCATCAAAATGTCGAAGTTTAATACACATTTTCTCCTGATTAATTGACATTGAAGTGACAAATTTGTGCTTATTCTATGCAGTTTTTGCTTCTGCATAATATTTATATTAAAACTTTTGTTCTAACTATGACTGCGGAACTTGATAGCAACAAATAAAGAAAAATTAACATTTTAGTGAAACACGAACAATATCACAACATCAAAAATTGTTATAACGAACAACTGTAAATAATAATATTCCTAGTTTACGACAAATACAGATGATGTAACGAATCTTAAAAACGTGTTGGTTTACTACAATAAATTGTCTACACTTTTGAGAAGATATATTAGAATAAATACTACAACTAACTAACTAACTAACTAACTAACTAACTGTGTATGTATGTATTGAAGTATACATATGAACGCACATTATGGAGCTAGGGATTTTACAGATGGTTTTTCCTGGTCTAATAAATATTTGAGAATCGTTAATTTTTATTACCGTTCTGCTAACTACACTCATTACTCTTGGTACAGTACAGGAAAGTTAGTGATTCATATTGTGCACAATGGCACATAACAATAGATGAATACTAATTCGAACTATTTGGTCTGGACGACTTATGTAGCACTTCAGTAACAGGAAAACTAATACTAGATATTCTCTGATCTATAAATAGCACCACAAAACATCTGTATATGAACCAATAGTGTTTTTCTCTCTGCACTGATTTTTGACAATAATCGACATACTTTTCGCCCGCATTTTGTCCATTATAGCGAGGTTTTACTATAATAATGTAACAAGAACAAAGGCTAGTGAAATGTATAAATGCATTTTGTTTTGAATATGTAGTTGACAAACGTAACTTTTGATACAGAACAACAACTCAAAAACAGCAACCAGCAAAATAAAACATTTTTTTTTCAATTTAGTGACCTGGGCAACTTTTTTTTTTACCAATAAACTGAAATGGTACAACTTGTATTTTTTTAAGAATATACCTGGAATTTAAAATCAGGTTTGGACAACAATATACAAAGTCTTGAAATTGAGCGTGTAAGAAATAATAGTAATTTTAAAATTACACAATAATTGTAATATTTATCCGATCTTAATATGATCACTTTAGAGATTACTATCAACTTGTTAAATATTGAAATTTTTCCTCAAATACGAATGATGAAACATCTCATTCATATGTATTCTTAGTATATGATGACTTTGTCTAAATATTTGTTGATTTTCTGAATCATAGTGACAACGCACGATGACAATTTAGCACTTCTAATCCGGTAGTATATCCTACACTCTTTAAAGTGTGGTTTACATCTATCAAACTTTCCATCAAACAACCGTCAAATTCATAATATGTACTCTCAGAGATCCATAGACTAAAGCCCGATTTACACGGTGAGTTTTCTCATATGTTTTCAAGTGATTTTATTCAAGGTCGCTGTTTTATCGTGTAAAATGTCGACATTTTGACCAAATGAAAATCCACTTGAATTCTCACTTCAATTTATCAAGTTAGAACATGTTCTAATTTTTGGGCAAAATAACCTTGAATATGGTAACTTTTTAGTGATATTTATATTTCAATGTTGGTTACCAACCTTTCATGTGCTTTTTTATGCGCCATTCTCAAAAATTTGACATATCTACTGACTAAAAGAGTGTTTGTATTAATATCTATATTTATATAAAACTAATTATTTTAATGTTAGATGCCTGTTTCGTGAAACTGGGTTCAGACCTCCAAATTGATAGAGGTTTATGTGGTTCATCTTGAAAAAGTTTCAAAACACTAATGCCCGGTTGCACAGTCGAGGTTTAATTCGAGAATCAAACAATTCTAGATTTGTTCTGATTCTCGGTTTAAACCGAGAATTGTATGATTCTCGGTTTGTTTGTTACACGCTCTGTGATTGGTTGATTCTTGATTTGTTTGTAGCGCGCTCTGTGATTGGTTGAATCTCGGTTTGTTTGTAGCGCGCTCTGTGATTCGTTGAAATAATCTAAATAACTGACAAGTTACTGTACTGTGAAAAGAAGTTGTGGACATCTGTCACTTTGCAAGCAGGTAATTATAACATAGAATTTAAAGTAATAAATGGTATTTTCAAATTATTTTAATGTTATTTATATTACGCATGTTTAATATTATTGTTTATTATATTTGATAAATAAAATTTGTATATTATTGTGTTGCAGAATAAAATAACCTGTTGTAACCTTAAAATATGTAATTTGTTGAACATGTAATTTTTGCAAATATTTCATATTTTAATTATAAATGAATTTCAAATGTGTCTTGATAATTTTAGATCCCTTCTAATCCATTCCATACCTATCCTGTAAAACCGCAATGGAAAATAAAAATAAACATTACAGTGATCGAGAAAAGCAAGAGTTGCTGGATATAATAGATAGATATAAATCTATTATTGAAAATAAAAAAACGGATGGAGCGTCTATAAAGAAAAAGAAAGAGGCTTGGGATAGTATTTGCATAGAATTTAATGCGATCAGCGTTACGAAACGTAATAGTACACAGTTGCTGGCATTGTATAAAAATATGAAGCACAGGGCGAGACAGCAACTGCACAACGATAAAGTACATTTTTAATATGTTTTCATCTTTATAATTCTGTTTAGTTTTACTTATGTATTTATATTCATCAATCGCTGTTTAGGTGCGTATGTATTGTGGTGCCAGTGATGCTAGTGCTGTAGAAATCTCATTAATTGTTCGCGACACAGTTGCTTTATGCACAGATATGTGGTCACCGATGACAGTTTGAAACGAACCAGTGGCATAAAACCGAAGTGCTATCATCAATTTCAATTCATTGCTTAGTGGTAGCCCTCGATTATTAACACTAAGATTAAGGTTAGGATGAATTGAATTTAAAATATGCATAAAGGTTGGCTTGGTAAATCGAAACCTATTTTTAAATTCAGTGTCATTGTAGATTTCCAAAGGATTATTCCGGGATCGAACGGTGCGTTTTGGAATCACAGGTTCTTCAGAGGAATCAGAGGTTGATGATTCATTATCAGATGATTGATAATCAGACAAATAAGAATAATCAAAGGATGACGAGGAGGATGAGGAGTCCATGCTGTGAACAATAATATAAACTTTATTATATTACTTTTCTGAAGTAATGTAAAGGAAAATTGGTGTTATATACTGTTGTACATTGTGGTTATGTACACAAAAAGTGATAAATTTAAAATGCTTCAAATTAAATTAGATTAGTATTAGACAATACAAACATATATATTTAGTGTTTTTCATCGGTATGTAAATATATATATGTGCATCTGTTGTCTAAAAATATTAACACAAATTACGGTAAAGTAAGCTTAACCCATTTTTCTAAAAATAAACTACATACATGAAAAAAATTCTTGATCTTGTATATACGTATAAAAATTATTATTAATTTGTTGTAAAACTGTGTAATAACACACCAATGTGTAGCATTTTCAGTAAAAATATCTACTTATGAAGGTGAAGTGATATAAGCATAGAACAGTGCAAAAAAGTGACATTAGTACTACTGAATAAACGTAATATTGATTATAAAAACTACATAAAACCAATCTTACACATATTAATTAATATTTAAAAATACTAACATTTATGATTATAACGTTTTTTTCCATAAAAATTCTATTTGTAAATTTGAAGTGATACGGTTTGATTCATGGATCATTGCGGCAAAGTGACATTTACTAATAATTATTGAAATTAACCTAATATCGTGTGATAAAATACTTTAAAATGTACTTACATATATCAATTTTGATTTGATTAATCTTAAACTATATATACAATTGTATTTTAGCAGAAAAACGTGTTTATAACTCGGAGGTGTAGCGTTTGAATCTAGAATAATTCGTCGTCGAGAATCAACCAATCACAGAGCGCGTAACAAACAAACCGAGAATCATACAATTCTCGGTTTAAACCGAGAATCAGAACAAATCTAGAATTGTTTGATTCTCGAATTAAACCTCGACTGTGCAACCGGGCATTAATTACAAATTGTTTAGTATTTGGAATTTTTTACTATAAAATGTTTATAACCTATAACCCACCATCACTGAATTCTTTGTTGCTGTTGTGTGTGTTTACTGCAATTGCTAGCCATTGCTTTTGTTTTCTGTTCAAGTTCTTCATTGTAAAGAAATTAGTTACATTTAAATATACTGTTACGGTTGAGTTATTTAGCGGGTAGAGTAACTTAATTTAATTTTTGATACTAAAAAGTTGGTAGTGCTTTCTTTTCGTGGTAAAAACCAATCAAATATAGTTGCAGTGTAAATTGTCTCACGAAACTTGAATTATCAAATGAATGACCAAATTATTTCATTTGAATTAAATCATGAGAAAACTCACCGTGTAAATCGGGCTTAATGTGAAATCCCAGTAGTTGGATTCACGAAGAGCAGTTTGATGAAACATTTGAAGCATTGTTTGTTTTTCAAGGCCACCAATGATCAAATCTAAATGATTTGAAGTTTGACAGATGTAAAACACACTATATGGGCCCTAATTTATCAGCTGGAGATTTTATTTTCACTCATGCAAATTATTAATCTAAAAAATAAATGCAGGGAGTATATTTTGTGCAAATCTTATTTCAACCTTAGCACTTAATAGTTTTTTTCTCGAAATATTTCTCATTTATTATTCAAGATGTTTATCAGTGAAATACTAAGCCTCTATGCTAAAGTTATATTTACACTGGAATCTATAAATATTTATTTCAAAAATAGCTTTTTGTTAAATTTATTTTCATAATTTCAATAGCCGTTTTACAGAGGTCGCGAGGTAACGAAAAAGAAATGAATTATTTATAAGAAAACATTTGCAACAAATATTTGTACAATATATATATATATATATATATATATATATATATATATATATATATATTTTCTTTGGAAAATAAATGAAAATATTTCATAACTTTTTACTATTGGAATATGACTAGCAGAATAATGCCCGGTTGCTTGGACTGAGGATTAATTCGAGAATAAATGATCCTAGAATTAAACCGTATTGCTAGGACGAAACAAACAATTTATATGTTTTTTTTTTTCAATTATTTTAAGTTTCAACGAATCATAGAGAATCAACTAATTTGCGTCTTAGAAACGAATCTGGATTAAATTCTAGAATAAAATCAGATCTAGATCATTTCAATTGTCGAATGAAACCTCGTCTTAGCCATGGGGCATAATAAAGCTGGTAATTATGAATTACTCCAATATATTTTTAAATCTAGTTGCTTCTACGTCACTGGAATCATTCTCACTTTCTTTGTCCGTGAGAAAAACTGTAACAGCATATTCATTTACGTGTATTTATGCACGGTTAAGATATAAAATTTAGTAATTAGACAACTAATTAAGAATATCACCATCTCAAAAAGTGCAAAAGGCGTAACGCTATATAATGTAACAATTTTATAGATAATTTTCTCTCGTAAACAGTCTAATCTTAATAGCGTAATTAATATTTAATATTAAGTAAATAAAAAAATCTATTAATTTAAAATTAAGTTGTCACATTATAACGTTTTTATGTTAAGATTATTTCAATGTTTGAGAATTAATTCAAGTTACGCGTGATAATGTCTTATTAAGCGCTTGTATTTTTCTCGTCCGTCAGTTCATGGACAACCTGTATAATTAGGTCACTGACATACCTGTACCTATAGATACTAGATCTAATTATATATATATATATATATATATATATATATATATATATATATATATATATATATATATATATATATATATATATATATATGAATCTAATATACATACGAAATAACTAATAAAGAATGAATTACACTAGTATAAAACAATTTAAACAGTGCAGATTGTGCAATATGCATCTAACTACATATGGTTCTCAGGGGCGTAACTAGAGGTGTATTCTATTAGTCAGTGCTGGATCGATCCAATAAAATCAGTTCACTTTCGAGATCAGATCAGAAAAATCAAATCAGATGCATAAATAGAATAACTTTTGTGATCCATAAACTTGGCTAATTTGACAGCTAACAGGTTCAGTAAACATAACCCAAGTAAAACATTTAAGATACAAAATGGAAGACGCAGAATCCAAATAAATAACCTCCATTTTAACTAATGATCCGGATTCAGCAAACTGATTCTACTAAATTGTGGATTACTTCAAACTGATTTGGATCACAAAATATTAGAGTGGGGGTAAACTGATCTTTACAAATAGAATGACTACTAAAGTGATCCAACGTACATATGTGAGTTGGATCGATCCAAATTGTCAAATAGAATACACCTTAGGATTTTGACGTCCTTGGCAAATAAGAAACACTTTTTGTGTCTTGTTCACTCAGGTTTTTTTTATAATTTTTTTAATATTCACTCGGCTGAAGTTTTTTTTAGATAATATTTGTTGGTAAGCGCCCAGTGCCGACACCTAGTTACGCCACTGATTGTTCTAGTATTTCTGCATGATGTCATAGTTATGCAGAACGCAGTACAAGAATTACATACAAATTAATACATTATTCATTACATCGAATAGCAGTGTACAGATACTTTCTAAACTAGCCATTCATTATAACATTGTACACCCGGTATATTATCGACGTGCAGTGGCGTGCACGAGGTGGTTTTAGGAAATCTGGAAGAAGTTCCCGTGGTCGCTTCATTTTCAGACTTACCGTCTTCATGAACGCGCGTTATAACGAATACTTGTAAATTTAGCGGTTTTTTCGAGAAGAAGAAGAAGAAGCGCGTTATCACTGAATCAGTGATAATTGAGGTTAGTGTTAAGAAAAGGTTTACTGAATATATTTAAACTTTTACCGCTAAAATTATGATTGAAATTCGTATTCGTGACTACCGTGACGACAGCGCCGATATTTGACCAAACTGCTCTATTCAGAATTGTTTCTATTTTTACAAGTTTTTATTTAGTTTCACTTGTGAGTCTGTCAGTCTGAAAAGTCACGTGATTTCTTCATTTCTCGTATCCGGATAGCATATATTCAAGAGGTTTTCACTGAATTGCATAGCAATAGATGAATTTTATCATTCATATATCAGGAGCACATGAAAGTTAGGAGGTTTAAGGTATATGTATATACAGGCTGTCTATTTTAAACGGGCCACTACAGGGATCTCGGAAACTATAAGAGATACAAGGTCTGTTAAATTAGACAAAAGTTACACATTTATGGGCCGACGTTGATGGCGATTTCATATTTTGAAAATATTGCATGGCTCACCAGATAATGACAAAAATGCGATTTTTTCGATTTTTAATTATCCTTTATAATTCGGAAGGTACTGAAAATATTGAAAAAAGCTTCAAATAAATATTTTAGCATACCTAGAAAGCTTTTCGGTGAATTTGATGAATTTTTTATTGGATATTTCTGGAGATACAGCATGCAAGTTCAATTTTTTAAATGGGAATCCTAGTCAGTTTCAATTTAGTAAAAAAGTGCTATTTTTTACTCTTTACAATAATATATTCGTTTATATAAATACATATCTTTTTTAGTTTTGATTAGTTAATACCAACTAAATATTTATCATTTATCTATGATATAGAGTATTCAAATTCATGTAAGAGTGACGTCATAAAAAAACACAAACGAGTTATTGAGAATTTTTTTATCAATTTACGAGTCAATTTAGGACGAAATTTTTTTGGTCAATTAACTAATTTATGAGAAAAAAATTTAAATGAGAAATTGTTAAATGACTTTTAGTTATATAATAGATTTTTTTTAACGATTAACTAATTTATGGGAAAATAATTTAAATTAGAAATGATTAAATTGCTTTTTTGATTCTTTACGAATTTTATGTAAATTCTATAATGTATTTTATATACCCTAATGTAAATACGCATAATTTTTCGATTATCGATTAAATTTACACGCATAATGTGTAAAATTTAATGTGCTCTTAAATTAATTCAGAATTTGAGAAACCCAGTAATTAACAATACTACCAAATATTAAGGAGTGCATCACTGATACTAATTATTAAATGAAGGTCAAACCACAGTTTTTCTTTTTTGTTTGAAAAATATTTATAATATTTGTGTTTTGACTAAGGTCCTTTTAACCTTTTAAATAAAAATAAATGATTAATATTATTATGTTTATTAAATAGATCAAAAATAAAAATATTAGCATATTTACAAAGAGTAAAGTGCAGTATTGGTGTCTGATCTGATTGACAGTTTCGAGGCATGCATATCTGCTCATGCGCAGTAGGTCACATTCAAACACGCATTCTTTCCACAATGAATGTCAAACGAACTCTTGAAACCGAACCGGAGTATGTTATTTAGAGACGAACGAAGCGAGCTATATAACAGGGTTTACTTCACATAAACTACAATTCCTCCGTCCCATTGTTTGGTGTGCACTGCAAAATGCTCTAAGCCAGTGTTTCTTAAACTTTTTGGTCGCGCGACCCCTTTTTACAATTGAAAATTCCAAAGGACCCCCGAACCGTGTATGCAGAAAAATCTAGGAGATAATTTCTTTTGTTTAATTAAAATGAATTACTCATTGTTTTTAGAGATTTATTTGTTTAGTTGCAATAATGGATTACTCGCCAAATATTCGGCGACACCCCAAAAATTTGTATCGACCCCCGCGGGGGGTCGCGCCCCCCACTTTAAGAACCACTGCTCTAAGCCACAGCCTCCATTTTAATCAGACACCTATACGGCACTTTTCCCTTTACAAAAAATAATTTGTTAATTTGTATTATTAAAAAAAAAAATAGTACATTATACACCAAGGGAGAGAAACCACTTATTTTTCCTGAGGTGTAGTTTGAAGCCCGAGGGCGGAGCCAGAGGGCTACAAATACATCGAGGGAAAAATGGTGGTCTCTCCCGAGGTGTATATACTATTTTTTTCACGATCGGGAGTAGAAACATTTAATTTCATAAATACAGAATTATAATAAATCGTAGCGAAATTGCAATATGTAGAGGCCTTTGGGAATGTTTCCATGCAACGCGTACCATGACAACAGACATTTGTATACAAAAACCTTTGTTATAATAAAAACTCCCGCTAGGGACATTGTTGTCTTATTTCGTCCCTAGGGAGTCAAATGCTTTACTTCTGTCACGATTTTGACGCCACAGAAATCGACTTCTACTCCCGAACGTGTAAAAATACATTTTTACTTTCTTATACACAGTACAAAGAAAGTAGAGGTATCATGAAAAATGTCGATTGTGAGATTTTTTAAAAATAAAACACAAATTAAGTATTTCCGATTGTCAATATTTTAAGTGATTAATTCCATTTATTAAAAATAAAAAATAGCACTACCCCCCTCGGGGGATTTTACTACGTACGCTCGTGTAACGCAGTTAAAATAAAATGTTTACACAATCAGAGTTTAAAGGTGCTATTTTTAACTGTCGGTTGAAAAAAAAATACACAAATATTATTTTGACTAACCCGTTTATAACGAGAACCGGAAATGATATTAGGAAAATTTATTACATTTTTTGACCAATTTTACTATCGATTTCTAATAGTAAACGAGTTTTATGAATTCTGTAAAACGTATTCACCATTTATAAATAAAAATATATAATTATCAGTGTGATTTTGAAATCGTGCAGACATATTTTCCTCTAATTTTACAATATTATAAGAATATTCGATTATTTCTGTAACCTAACAATTTCAGAAAGTGTTACAAAATAAAATACATTCAAAACATACCTTACAAAACGTTGACAATCCCGTATGATAATGTTTTGTCCGTTACTATAAATTCATTTATAGTATGCTGTGCATTTTCACACACACGCACTGAAACACTGCTTAAAAATACTGCCAACAAAGTGAAATGATTACTGGAAATAATACAAGAATCTCTGAACAGTTTTAAAACACAAGCTACGATTCTGACAGCTCGGGCACGGCTGCTGTTATGTTGTAACTGAACGCAGCCCAACTGAGTAGCTACGGTATACACTCAACAGAACTGCATTTTTTTCAACTGACAGGCAGTGAACCATACGTTGTTCTTGTGATTCGCTTTCACTAGATGGAATACACGGAGTTACGTCTTTTGAAAGAAAACTTTCTAAAAATTTACACGACAAATGTCATTGATCTTGAAACGTTACAGCCGTGAGTAAATATGTGGAATTTTAATATTCTTGTTTCTCAATGATTCGATTTTAGTTTTTGTTTTGTTTTCTGTTTGGTTGTCAAACTTTTCAAAATCCATATTATATTTGTATTGTATTATATAATAAAAGTGTTATGGTTATGCAAAATGTACTTTCGAAAATATGTAGTGTAGTTTTTCCGTGATCGGAAAACTGATTTTCCTTTCAATTGTAACATTTGGTGTTGTATAATTGATTTAGTTGTGAGGTTATGTAAAACACTTTCCAAAACGTGCTTTTAATTAGAAATATCTTGTGAATATGTTTATAAACTTCTTGGCTGACAAAAATTGTACTATTCAAATAACATTAAATATGATACATATTAAATAAGTAACATAACTTTTGAGAACCGCGTTCAGTTTACAAAAATAGTTGACCAGTATTCGTGTGTTGGTTCATTTTTTTCTTCTTATCGTTGGTTGGAATTTTTTTTCATTTACCTTCATAATTTACTCACAGTTCCAACATATACACGATAGAGGAAAGTAAGATAACAATTAAACACATAAGCACACAAAGTTGATATTTTCAGAGACAATGACCCAAATCTGTCATCTGTTGGATAAATTTTTGAGTTATTGCATGTGAGCGTTAACTGGGATGGCGTTAAACGAGGCAATCTTACTGTATGTTTCATATAAAACATTTTAATTACCTTTACTTAACATTTGTTTCAGTCTGATTTTTGTTGAACCCAAAAAAGCATTAGATTTACAATGATTCCTGATAACGCGGTTCATGAAGACACAATTATGGATCAATTAATAGGAAATCACCCAGTATTAAAATGATCTAGTATGACGCTAATTCGCGTAGCGCTCAATATTCAGGAGGATATATATATATATATATATATATATATATATATATATATATATATATATATATATATATATATATACTTACTTTTACTTACTTACTTTTTGAACACGCGGTATATATTCAGATTTAGACATAAGTACGTCGATGAGCTACAGGCATGGGTTATATGTATACTAATCAATGCATTGATTAATTAATTAATTAATTAATAATAACTGAAGATTCATACTGTCGCGTCGTACGCGGGCTTAATTGATAGTTTATTTGATTTTAATTGACAGACGCGTAAATTCTATAAGGTTTTTCTGAATATTTTCTCAGAACTAGTATATTGTGTTGAATAATATTACAGATAAAGAGATAGTTTGTCTGTGACAGGGTGAACCAAGTATCTTGCTCATCATTGAAATCTCTCTTTTAGTTTTTCTTTGAAACTAAAAAAAAAAAGATATTTATGTAAACGAGTATATCATTGTAAAGGAAGAAAACAAATAGCACTTTTAACTAGATTCAAATTAACTATGGTTCCTTAGAAAGAAATATAATATTATAACACATTTGACTCGTATAAATCTATACGCACATCGTATTGCCATAAGGGGCGGGGCTTCTCAATAATTCATTTGTTTTTTTTATGACGTCACTGCTATATGGATTTGAATGCTCTATAGCAGCCGATCGCAACCATTGAGTCGCGACCCAATTTTGGGTCGCAAAAGTTTAAAAACGGGTCGCTTAAATATGTAATGGTTTAGGATGAATAGAACGAATGTGGAAGCCAACGATTTATATACTTGCTAAATCCGAATACTTCATTTAAATATTGGCGGTCAGTAATTTTAGTGTCAATTAGTATGAGTAGTAGATGGTAGAGGTGCTGTTATACAATGCGCTGGTATATATTTTTTTTAATCCATATTTTTTGTATGGTCCTGTAATTTTAAGAGACTAAAGCCCCCTCTCCTACCATACAATCTCATATGGGTCTCCTTAGATTTGAATTTCTATTTTATGAGTCACCAGATAAAAAAGGTTGCGGAACGCTGCTCTATAGAAAGGGAGAGCTTGTTTTGTTTATGTCGTGAATAAAATTTATCTGGTGTGACGTCACTCCTATATGGATTTGAATACTCTATAGCACAGATCTGGTGTGAACATCACACGACTTTCTTATACCCATATACATATGTCAAAAATTTACGACTACAGGAGTATAAGATTTGTTTCAAATTATTATTTTTTTTCATTCTATGCACTTGATTACGTATTATTCAAGTGCTTTTTGACGGGGGTCATACTAGGAGTTAAGCTGCGTTCACATATGTAGATCTCGGTCCGGCCTAGGCTCGGGTCTCGCCGGTCTCACACGAAACAGATTCGTGTGATGTATTTCAATGAGAGCATTCACACTTGTAGACCGCGGTCCAGCCGGGGTCTCGCTCGGTCTGTGAGGCTTGCCTGGCAGAGAATCTGACTAGGATAGACCGAGGCCCGCCTGGACCGCGGTTGACATGTGTGAATAAGGCAAGGGTCTCGCTTGGGTCTCAAAACTCAAATCGTCCGTTCTCGATGCCACTCGGACGTCTTCGGTACATATGCCTAGATGTATTTCAATAACAGAACGTAGTTTTTAGCTCATCGACCTCCTGTCGAAGAGCTATAGTGTTCGGTACGATGTCTGTAGCATCTTCCGATTTCAAAAATTTTTGCACAGAAATCCCGGACAGACCCCCTGGACCACGAAATGACTATTACAACATATGTCCGTATGTATGTCGCTCGTCCGCTCGCTCGCTCGCTCGCTCGTACGAGATTTTTTTGTTCCACCTAGATCTCCTAAACTACCCAACGGATTTTCACGAATTTTTTTTTGCAGATACGTGTTATGGTCTAGTTGTGCAAGAAACATTTTATTTTTGAAAATTTTCCCTCGTACTCGAGAAAAAAAATATTTTCCAATTTTTTTTCAGTTTTTATTTTTTTTCGGCGTTATTTTTTATTCAATTGTATTCAAAATTTTCATGCATATGCAGGAAATGGAACAATATTTTTCCATATTTTTTATTTTGAAAAATTATGTAAGACCATTGGAGAAAAAAATATTTTTTAAATAAAAATTGAACAAAAGAAGATCAATGCATTTATAGTCGGCTTAGTTTGCTTTGCTTTTGTCAACACGAGAAAATGTATGCACACTTGTTTTAAATTTGTTGTTTTGTTTGCGACCTAGGCACCTAGGATTTTAAAAGTGAATCTAGATAAATAATAATTTGTGATATATTCAGACTTGCACATACGTCGATGAGCTGCAGGCATGTATGTCTGTATACATTCCTAGTTTTGTGATATGCTGTGCTTTCAAAGACACAATACAGTATAAGGTGAATTGTTATACTTATGTTATGAGCTGAGTATTGAAATTCATTACATTGAATTGTAACTATATATACCCTTGATTATTATAAGTGTATAATGAATACTATCAATTTAATACTATAAACCTTATAATATAAGGTAATACCGTGACATAATGGCCTAATTCGTGCGACCGATTGTGAGTTAAAGCCGATAGTCTGTAATATAATACAAAAATGACAGGTTAGCTAGTTGAACTGGTTTTACTTATGTAGATACGTGGAATTAACTATACAGAAAAAATTAAATATAATCTCCTCGCTACTACGCCTTGCAAGCGAGACCGTACTGAGACCCGAGACCGCGGCTGCCTAATATGAATGCTCGCTAAAAACGAGACCTCGGCCGGACCGCTGCTTGGCCGGACCGCTGTTTGGCCGGACCGCGGCTGGGCCGGACCGTCCCCTATATTTGTGAACGCAGCTTTATAGCGCCGTTTTTCGAGTAGGTACATACTTAACTCGTTTAGAGTGTTCATGAAGGCCACGGCCATCTTTTTGAAACATATATTTTTTATAGTTGTTTATGGTTCCAACATAAAAAATACATTCATGATTTTAAAGATTGTAAATAGCATTTTACAAGTTAAATACAACATTCCTACATTAACCATTACGTTATTGCTTTACATAAATACTGGGGAAGATATTTTAAATGTTTTAGGGCAGAATAAAGATTCTTTTATTGTAGAAAAACAGGGTTTTTATCTAAAAGGGTAGTCATAACATATCATAAATATACAACTATTTTATTTGCTAAACAACATGAAATTTAATATTTTTACAAAATCTTTTTATTGTAAATGTTTGCTAAAAATTTATTATTCTCAAATTTCAGTTTTTCACTAATTTACTAGTGACATTTTGTAGCATCTCAATATTTGAAATCTACAAAATATTGGTCAGTATTCCAAGGTCTGTTCTTAAGTAATACTGATTGAAGTTTATTTATTGGTAGTTTTCAAGGATATTTGTTTAAAATCATAGGTTTCATTGCTTAATATTTATTTAAATTTTAATTATGTTCAGAAACATACGGTATATATATATATATACCGTATGTTTCTGAACATAATTAAAATTTAAATAAATATTAAGCAATGAAACCTATGATTTTAAACAAATATCCTTGAAAACTACCAATAAATAAACTTCAATCAGTATTACTTAAGAACAGACCTTGGAATACTGACCAATATTTTGTAGATTTCAAATATTGAGATGCTACAAAATGTCACTAGTAAATTAGTGAAAAACTGAAATTTGAGAATAATAAATTTTTAGCAAACATTTACAATAAAAAGATTTTGTAAAAATATTAAATTTCATGTTGTTTAGCAAATAAAATAGTTGTATATTTATGATATGTTATGACTACCCTTTTAGATAAAAACCCTGTTTTTCTACAATAAAAGAATCTTTATTCTGCCCTAAAACATTTAAAATATCTTCCCCAGTATTTATGTAAAGCAATAACGTAATGGTTAATGTAGGAATGTTGTATTTAACTTGTAAAATGCTATTTACAATCTTTAAAATCATGAATGTATTTTTTATGTTGGAACCATAAACAACTATAAAAAATATATGTTTCAAAAAGATGGCCGTGGCCTTCATGAACACTCTAAACGAGTTAAGTATGTACCTACTCGAAAAACGGCGCTATAAAGCTGCGTTCACAAATATAGGGGACGGTCCGGCCCAGCCGCGGTCCGGCCAAACAGCGGTCCGGCCAAGCAGCGGTCCGGCCGAGGTCTCGTTTTTAGCGAGCATTCATATTAGGCAGCCGCGGTCTCGGGTCTCAGTACGGTCTCGCTTGCAAGGCGTAGTAGCGAGGAGATTATATTTAATTTTTTCTGTATAGTTAATTCCACGTATCTACATAAGTAAAACCAGTTCAACTAGCTAACCTGTCATTTTTGTATTATATTACAGACTATCGGCTTTAACTCACAATCGGTCGCACGAATTAGGCCATTATGTCACGGTATTACCTTATATTATAAGGTTTATAGTATTAAATTGATAGTATTCATTATACACTTATAATAATCAAGGGTATATATAGTTACAATTCAATGTAATGAATTTCAATACTCAGCTCATAACATAAGTATAACAATTCACCTTATACTGTATTGTGTCTTTGAAAGCACAGCATATCACAAAACTAGGAATGTATACAGACATACATGCCTGCAGCTCATCGACGTATGTGCAAGTCTGAATATATCACAAATTATTATTTATCTAGATTCACTTTTAAAATCCTAGGTGCCTAGGTCGCAAACAAAACAACAAATTTAAAACAAGTGTGCATACATTTTCTCGTGTTGACAAAAGCAAAGCAAACTAAGCCGACTATAAATGCATTGATCTTCTTTTGTTCAATTTTTATTTAAAAAATATTTTTTTCTCCAATGGTCTTACATAATTTTTCAAAATAAAAAATATGGAAAAATATTGTTCCATTTCCTGCATATGCATGAAAATTTTGAATACAATTGAATAAAAAATAACGCCGAAAAAAAATAAAAACTGAAAAAAAATTGGAAAATATTTTTTTTCTCGAGTACGAGGGAAAATTTTCAAAAATAAAATGTTTCTTGCACAACTAGACCATAACACGTATCTGCAAAAAAAAATTCGTGAAAATCCGTTGGGTAGTTTAGGAGATCTAGGTGGAACAAAAAAATCTCGTACGAGCGAGCGAGCGAGCGAGCGGACGAGCGACATACATACGGACATATGTTGTAATAGTCATTTCGTGGTCCAGGGGGTCTGTCCGGGATTTCTGTGCAAAAATTTTTGAAATCGGAAGATGCTACAGACATCGTACCGAACACTATAGCTCTTCGACAGGAGGTCGATGAGCTAAAAACTACGTTCTGTTATTGAAATACATCTAGGCATATGTACCGAAGACGTCCGAGTGGCATCGAGAACGGACGATTTGAGTTTTGAGACCCAAGCGAGACCCTTGCCTTATTCACACATGTCAACCGCGGTCCAGGCGGGCCTCGGTCTATCCTAGTCAGATTCTCTGCCAGGCAAGCCTCACAGACCGAGCGAGACCCCGGCTGGACCGCGGTCTACAAGTGTGAATGCTCTCATTGAAATACATCACACGAATCTGTTTCGTGTGAGACCGGCGAGACCCGAGCCTAGGCCGGACCGAGATCTACATATGTGAACGCAGCTTAACTCCTAGTATGACCCCCGTCAAAAAGCACTTGAATAATACGTAATCAAGTGCATAGAATGAAAAAAAATAATAATTTGAAACAAATCTTATACTCCTGTAGTCGTAAATTTTTGACATATGTATATGGGTATAAGAAAGTCGTGTGATGTTCACACCAGATCTGTGCTATAGAGTATTCAAATCCATATAGGAGTGACGTCACACCAGATAAATTTTATTCACGACATAAACAAAACAAGCTCTCCCTTTCTATAGAGCAGCGTTCCGCAACCTTTTTTATCTGGTGACTCATAAAATAGAAATTCAAATCTAAGGAGACCCATATGAGATTGTATGGTAGGAGAGGGGGCTTTAGTCTCTTAAAATTACAGGACCATACAAAAAATATGGATTAAAAAAAATATATACCAGCGCATTGTATAACAGCACCTCTACCATCTACTACTCATACTAATTGACACTAAAATTACTGACCGCCAATATTTAAATGAAGTATTCGGATTTAGCAAGTATATAAATCGTTGGCTTCCACATTCGTTCTATTCATCCTAAACCATTACATATTTAAGCGACCCGTTTTTAAACTTTTGCGACCCAAAATTGGGTCGCGACTCAATGGTTGCGATCGGCTGCTATAGAGCATTCAAATCCATATAGCAGTGACGTCATAAAAAAAACAAATGAATTATTGAGAAGCCCCGCCCCTTATGGCAATACGATGTGCGTATAGATTTATACGAGTCAAATGTGTTATAATATTATATTTCTTTCTAAGGAACCATAGTTAATTTGAATCTAGTTAAAAGTGCTATTTGTTTTCTTCCTTTACAATGATATACTCGTTTACATAAATATCTTTTTTTTTTTAGTTTCAAAGAAAAACTAAAAGAGAGATTTCAATGATGAGCAAGATACTTGGTTCACCCTGTCACAGACAAACTATCTCTTTATCTGTAATATTATTCAACACAATATACTAGTTCTGAGAAAATATTCAGAAAAACCTTATAGAATTTACGCGTCTGTCAATTAAAATCAAATAAACTATCAATTAAGCCCGCGTACGACGCGACAGTATGAATCTTCAGTTATTATTAATTAATTAATTAATTAATCAATGCATTGATTAGTATACATATAACCCATGCCTGTAGCTCATCGACGTACTTATGTCTAAATCTGAATATATACCGCGTGTTCAAAAAGTAATTACATAAGAGTTGGGGCCAGGGAAAAAACAGTGACAATGAAAAACAAATGACAACAATAATAATAATCTTATTATATAAAGCGCTAAGGTCCTGCGGCTGCTCCGCGCCTGGGAGCGTTTTCATTGGGCGTTTTGTTGACAAAAGCAAAACAGACTAAGCCGACTATAAATGCGAGAGGCGATGTTTTGTTTATCTGTGAAATCACTGTTTTCTGTCATGGTCGTCGAACGAATTCACATTTAATTAATAGAGTTTTATTAAAAGTGTAACGACATATTTAAACGCATGTAAATTAAAAATTTGATATTTAAAGTATTTATAAAGTGACCTGCATTGAAATCATATTAAAGCTATAAAATAGCAAAAAAATAATAATAATAAATATTTCAAATGGATTACGTTACTCAAGTTTTGTTTTACATCAAATAAAAAACGTACGAGCGAGCAGTCGAACGGCATGCAGAAGGACATTTATGTTGTAATAGTCATTTTGTGGTCTGGGATTTTTGTGCATTTTTTTTTTTTTGAAACCGGAAGATGATACAGAAAGCATACTGAACACTATAGCTTCTCGATAGGAGGTCGATAATTACATCTCCAGATGGTGGGGTTTAGAGCTAATTTTGTATATAGATTGTTTCTCGCAGCACCCTTGACTATTCTTGTGAAGTTTGAAAGCTTTCTTTCGACCTCTTCTTGAGATTTATGGAAGAAAGCAAACAAAGACTGAGTTACTCCTTTGTATTATACAGTACAATATTGTTAGATAATTTATGATCTTGTACGAAGTCGATACGGATTTAAGTTGGCACCCCGCCGAAAATGCTACCTGGGTGCGCCACTGACATCTGGACATGAACTCAATGCGTGTGAAATGGATGTAAGCTTATTGAAGATTAGTTGTAAGATGTTGACGGACTTTTGTTAATTGAGCAAGAACTTTCTGTATAATTCAAAGGTTGAGTTCAAGGCTCCGTGGATCAGAAAATTGATACACATGTATATAAATACACACATACGCATATATACATATATATATATATATATATATATATATATATATATATATATATATATATATATATATATATATATATATATATATATATATAAGCTAATAGCATATGACACTATCTATATCAGTGATTCTAAACTAATATAATCTTGGGGTTCTGTCTAATGTATTGGTAATTCAACGTATGCGGATGACAACTGTCAAAGACGAAAGAAACAGTTTGAAATGCACTGATCTTTCATTATTTAATTCTAATTTGGGAATAAATGTACGTATATAAACAATACAAATTGCATTGTATAGTTTTCCCAAATTAGGTTTTTAACTTATCGAGCTCCTGTCGAAGAGCTATAGTATTCGGTACGAAGGTAACGTTATCTGTAGCACCTTTCGATTTAAGAAAAAATTCACGCAGAAATTTTTGGACAGATACCCTGGACCACGAAATTTTTTTTTACACTTCGATCTCCTAGAACCTAGACTATCTAACAGTTTTCTATGAAATTTCTGCAGATACGTGTTATCACATGTTATGGTCACAACAGTCTAGTCGTCAGACCACCCCCAGCACCCGAGCTCGCACGAACATATAATTCTGAGATTTACGGAATCGGGAAATCGTGGAACTGCATTAATTATTATTACAGGTAGAGTAGGGTAGGTTAGGGAAGGGTTAAGTAGAGTTGTGTAGTCTAAGGTAGGGTAGGGTAGAGTAGCCAAATCTATATATTGCACTAATAGCAAATGTATTGCACACCAGTTTAGCACAACGTTACGAACTAAGAACATTCATGCTCGTACCATGTCGTATTATTTCGTAAACAGACATCGTGTATCTAGACTCTTGTGTTATGGCGTTTGTTTTTTTGAAAAATCCTTTAAGCTCTGAGAAATAAAAAATGTTTTTTCCAGTTAAATTTTTTGTTTCTCCTCTATGTTCCATACAATTTTATTTAAAAATTCTGCATATGCGGGAAATGATAAAAACAATTTTCCATATCCATTTTGTATCCATTCTAATTAAAATTCAATATTAATTAACAGTAAACAAACAGTTAAATATTGCATCAGATTTTTACACACATTTACATAATAATATTGGAGTAATAATTAAGAACAAAAAATTGTTTACATCAGTTCTTGGACGAAAAATATTACTAAAAAACAGATTTTTTTTTTATAATCTATAGCAATAAATTTTAATATTTTGTTTAAAAAAAAAAACCACAATTTTGCACAGTAGTATAAATATTTAGTAGCATTTCGAATCAAACTGAATGTAAATTGCAGGTATAAACAGCAATGGCAATTATATTTTTATTCAGATATTAAATCAGATTCACAAAATATTATCTATCAATATAATATCAATTGTTTTCAAATACAACTGCTGAAATTTACAAAATCTGTATAGTACTTTTCATAATTTCATATGCACCAAAGGCAAATTGTTCAGTGAAATTTATTTCGTATTGTAGTACGTACTTAAAGCCGGCCCTGATTGTACAGTGACAATTTCTAAAGCGTAAATAATACACGAATACTTTTTCTTTATATTACTGAAAATAATTGTTTTTGTTTTTTTTAAAAAAAATGCCAACCAGGCTTATCTGAATCCAGTTTTTGAAAACTGTACTGTGATCCCACACATTATGCAAATATTGTGTTTTTAATCGGATAATATTTTTTTTTTTACGTGAATATTAATCGATAATTATTTTTTTTGTTACATCGTATAGTCACAAATGTATCAATTTGAGGGTAATCACCCGCGTTGCCATCACGTAGTCGTCGTCTATGCCTTGGACTTCACGAGCTGTAAATATCAGTCAGTCATGTGATTTTACAAAACGTATTAATTGATTCTACGCAAATATTCTGCATGCCAAGTAAGCAAATATTTGATGGGCCTAGGAGGTGAAAATACGTACAAATTCAGGATGTATAATAATTTTTAGCTTTTCGTTTTTGTCATTATGCATACATCCGGTAGTGACTAATTTGCAGCTACACCGCCAACCGCCAAATATGTGTGAGAATATATATATATATATATATATATATATATATATATATATATATATATATATATATATATATACAGTGTGTCCCAGCGACTACCATACATAGGGAAATTAACATTGGGAAATTATATAAGGATCAACTATTGCCTTGAGCTATATAAATATTCATTCTGAGTGACAAAAACAAAAGATTTAAAACAAAGAAATTTACTTCTGTCAAATAATTTTATATTACATAATTATTTAAAGGAATTTTATTTAAAACAGGAAATTGGGTGCTTCAATTGCCTTCGTAAAAGTAATAGAAACGGAAACCAGAATGTTAACAACGAAGTAGATATTTTGGCAGCTGTCAAAGTGTGAGGGAAATTACAAATAATCTCGGCGAATCACCGCACTCATAAAAAACATAAATATTTTGCTTACAAATATTATACGCTGTTATTTGCAGCAGATAGTGAAAAACTAATCACTTTTTGTGAATTAATGTTTAATAAATGTCATACTTTAGAAAATATTTGTTTCACTGAGGAGTACACATTTACATTGAATGGGCGACATTTTGTGATAGATTAAGCCACTGTCTGCTAGTCAATGGAAATACGTTTGAACATTTCATAGATTAGTAGGGGAGAGCGGGGCACAGTGGACACTTTTTTATGAATAGTTAAATATCTTCAGTGTGTGATTTAATTTGAAACCTAAATTCGCACGGTAATTGAAAGGTATGTCTTAGCTATACTTACGATTATTTTGAAATTTTTAGCTTTAGTCATTTTTTCATATTTGGAAAAAATATACACACATGTTTTTATGTCCACTGTGCCCCCACATAGGGGTACAGTGGACATCACCAAGGGGTACAGTGGACATCACTAAGCGGCACAGTGTATATTTTTCTTATTTCATAATTAGGAACAAATATTAACAAACCTGTTGGACTAGCATTGTCCAAGTCAATAATTAACTCTCTACATTTTCCATGTATCGTCCTAGAGTAGTTCTGAGTATATTAAATTTTATGCTTGCAGATTTAACTGAAATTCCTCCTTTTATGACACTTTTCACCGCTTCCTTCATTGTATCACCTTCCGTTTTTCCAATATAGGATTTTCTTTGCCAGTTCCGCACAATTTTCACTGTTAAAAATGTAATCCCTATATTAACACAATGACCACTGTACCCCACATGTCAAATGTCCATTGTGCCCCGTACTTAACCTTAATATATTTTTTAATTTAGCAAGAAATTACCAAGAGAAATTGAACTTTTGACACAATCAATTGAATATAGACATATCAATTTACTAGTACATAAAAACGTATATAATTTTATCATAAATTAATTACCATTTGATAGCATCCAAATACAGAGAAAAATTTACAGGTATATACGGAAAATCGTTTTTACCAATTGATATCTGAAATATCAACAGGAACAAAAAAAAATTAAGTGTGTTTATTCATGTATATAACTGCTATCTACCGTTGATCATTTAAAATTTTTATCACAGCAATTTCAAATTTTATCAAGAAATGTTCACTGTGCCCCTATGTCCACTGAGCCCCGCTCTCCCCTACCTGCTAGTGATATTGAATTTAGTGCTAACTATTGTGTTTTGTTCGTTTTTCCATTACAAAATGCAAACTCTTAAGCTTCCTGTTGTAGGCATGTATTACTGAAAATCATCCAAATTTGTTTCTACACAAATTTTATTATAAAATAAAAAATATAACCATATTATTTATCCCTAAATATTATTTATTTGCAAGAATATTGATAATTCAATGGTAATAGTTGTATTGTGTCAGCAAATTTAAAAAATAACAGCAATCTGACAGTTTTAAATTTGATTAATTCAACTACCTACTGTTTAATTTGTGACAATCACATGTTTAGATACAGACACAGCAATACTTGATCCTTACATAATTTCCCAATGTTAATTTTCCTATGTATGGTAGTCGCTGGGACACACTGTATATATATATATATATATATATATATATATATATATATATATATATATATATATATATATATATATATATATATATATCTATATATCTATATATATCTAAACTTCGGTTGTAACGAACCTGAACAGACCGACGAAAACAGTTCGCTATAAGCGAAGTTCGTAATAAACGAGAAATATCAGAAATTCATTCTTTTTATTAATGCATAGGTACATGTTTCAAATAAATACATAATGTGAGGAACTGTTTTGCAAAACTAGACAAATCCAGATTTGTTCAAAATTGAGTTGCATATTATGTTTTGTCATACATACACATATGTACATTAAAAATAGTCTTTAAGAATCTTATTTGAAAAAATCGTTGATTTTACTTTTGTTTATATTTATTACTATTTTATATTATTTTTATTTATTTAAAGTAAGAGCTTTACGTGTTTTCTTCGAAATTGCGTAACTCATAATTGTACTTCTTTAACACATTGAATACAGTGAATAACTGACTGCGTTCAGTAGACTCGATTGTTGCGGAGACCCTACATTTGCACAGATGAAAGATTTCGAGGAATCCCCTGATTATTTGGCAAAATGCCATTTTAAGTTCGTTATACCCGAAAGTTCGTTATAAACGGGTTCGTTATTTGCGAAAAAAATAACACACGTTTAATGATACTTTAGTTCGTACTTTATAGATTGGTTCGTTATAAGCGAAAGTTCACAATAAGCGGGTTCGTTATAAGCGAAGTTTACTGTATATTGAAATTTTACCAAATAAATTATTACAAATCAAGAAGTCACGAGTATTATTCTGGAACAGGATATATGTACATATTTACATACGTAAAGACAGACAAGATTATTTAAAAATATACGCGTACTTCTGATTACATCCTAGAATACCTATATACATACATACGAGTACACATGTATAAATATACAACATATGTGTGTGTGAAAATAAATAAACGAATTTTTCGAAAGAAACATTTCACGAAAAAGGAACACATTTTTACATTGAACTTGAGCTAATAATAATTTTTTATTCACAGAACTGCCGTGCTCATTACGATCGGATGAACAGATTTGGGGAAGTACGAATGCGTCATCTGGTGCATGTTACAAGAGCCTAGTTTGCAGACCTACGCAAATACACGATGCCTGCTTACGAAATAATACGACATGATACCCTAAATGTAATAATAATTAATGCAGTTCCACGATTTCCCGATTCCGTAAATCTCAGACTTATATGTTCGTAAGAGCTCGGTTACTGGCGTAGGTCTGCAAACTAGGCTCTTGTCCCCTGAACTGGACTAAATACAGACATACATGCGCACGCGTATCACGTGATGCGAGCAGGAGCCGGCAAAATGTATAGCCCGGGGATTCTTAAGCAATACACTCTTTTCTCATATTTTGATGCTAGAAAAAACGTCATATTTTAGGTTTGTCGCAACCACGCGACGAACAGAACGGGCACTGCTCATGCCCATTGGATAAAATGTGTTCCACATTCCGGTTATTGGAGGATACCCGTTGTCGTTTCAACAAGTATGGAATCGATCTGGAACAGTTTCGAAACCGCGTGACTACTATCGTTAGAACGGTCATGCGCATTGTAAATTTTGTTAGCTGTTTGACGTTTGGAATGGTGAAACTAGTTACCTAAACGGTGAAACTAGTTACCTATTTGAAATGAAACATGACTGATGAAGAAAATGTATTTCTGAAAGCGATGAAGATTTAGAAGTAGTGTTAAATCAACCAAGAATGAAAAACAAAAATTGTTAGGTAGGCACATACTACTTACTCTTTGAAGGCTACGTAATTGTTTGTAAATACTAAACACTAAATTATATAATTTTAGATGATTGCGTGCCTCAATATTCAGAAGATTTCAAACTCATATTTCGATGCAAGCAAATATATTTTGATACTAGACAAAATATGCGAAAAAAGTGTAGTGTAGATACTCTAGTATTTCTATACTGTACTCTTTCGACAGTAGAAATGATACCGACCAGAGTTTGCACGTATTTTCATGCTAGAAACATGCGCAGTAGGCGCGTTCACAGTACTACCAACAAGTTTGCACTGACAGGCAACATTGAAATTGACATTTAAAACTAGTTGTTATCTATGAAAAACGCCGAAGATAAAAACGAATATATATATGAATGATCTGTTCGGATACTTTATTCTAATGTCAAATTATCACGTTTTGGAATATATATTTTGTAATTTAAGAGTGCGCTGGTGAGCGCATAGACTCGGCCCGGAGTGCTTGAGAAAGTGATACTGACGTGTAGATAATTATTCAGATGACAGATTTGGGTAATTTTCTGTGAAAATATCAACTTTCTGTGTTTATTTGTATTTTTTCTTAGTTTTCACTATCTTGTATATGTTAGAGCTGTGAATGAATTATGAAGGTAGTTTAGAAACTGTCCAAATAACGAAGGCAATGGATCAATGGACGAATACATACGGGTATTTTTCGAAACCCAATGTAGTTCTCAAACTTTTTTTTTTGCTTTATGATGTTAAGAGCTACAGACTCTGCTTAACGCTTGCCTGATTAACCTTGATTATTATTTTTCAATTTGAAATTTGTGTTTTACATCTATGAAATTTTTCATCAAACTAACGTCAAATTCATGATTCCATCAGTGACCACGGACTAATGTGAGATACTTCAAATTTATTTGTCCGTGTTTTGCTGCGTGACGAGCATTGATGAAGCGTTTGACGCATTGTCCGTATTTTCATGGCCAGCATGGTCAAATTTAAATGATTTGAAGTTTGACAGATATAAAACGCACTTTACTGCAAACATAAGTTCGTATATGCGGAACTCTATGAATAATTAAACAATTACAATTTGTTAGATCATGAATATTGTTCATATTCACCTTTGATTATTCGAGCTCATTTTTTTTTTGTAAAATATATTTTTACCCTCGATGTATTTCAGCACTCTGGCTTCGCCCTCGGGCTTCAAATTACACCTCAGGAAAAATAAGAGGTTTCACTCCCTTGGTGTATAATGTACGATTTTATCTGTAGTTGACAGCAAATATATGTCAGCATTATTTATTCCGTACTTGAACTTTCGATAAATAATGTATATTTTACCGATATTATTAAAATAATAGACTATGGCCGTGTTCGAATTCAAGATTTTAGTATTTTAGGCAACGAAATTAGGGAGATTTTTGGATCTTGGCGGTCAATTTAGGGTATGCAATTCAGGGCGTAGTGTGCTTTTACAAATCCTAATGTCTATTTCTAAAATCCTAACGTTATTTACTGCACAATTTAAGTTATAAAACCAGTCACGTGGTACATTAGTGCACTAAATAGTTCAATTCGAACGCAGCCTATGTGGTAGTTAAAAACCTATGACGTATCTATAATCTATTTGGTAATACATTAACAATATAAAAAATATGTAAAACTTGAAAAAAGATAATAGTTATTTTTTTTGTTCTAAATAAAAAAAAATAATTATTCAGTGCCGTGTTAAATATTTATTTAAATAAATTTTTAACTTTTTAGTAATACAGTGGAATCCCCTTATAGTGAACTTGAAGGGATCAGGAATTTGGTCCACTATAAGCGAGTGTACATTATAACGAATGTATTCAGTATGTTATGTATATAGTATGGGACTCAGTGATACGTTCATTATAAGCGAGTTTCCACTATATGCGGGTTCACTATAAGTGGACTGTATTTTAGTGCACAATTTTTTTTGTAGGATTATGAAGTGTAATTACTATCTTCAGAATCATATTCAACAAAAATATGTTTAAATACATACGTATTTCTAAACAATATCTAATACGAAGTGAAAACAAAATCTTGTGTTCAAAATTATATTTCATGATAAATTACAGTGAATAGTTCATAAATGTACATAAATTATGATTAATTATTTAATCGAAAAGTGCTATTCGATGTACACATTAAAATAATTACTAAAAAAAAAAAACATTAATTTTAACTACAAAATTCATTTTGCGATAAGAATATTTACATAAAACTAGACCAAAAAATTAATATGTGAAATACAATGTTTACTTATTTGACATTAAAAAGTAAAAGATAAAACGTGGAATTAATAACAAATATTATTGAAAAATAATAAACATGCATTTATCATATATTATTGGTAATATACTACAAAGTATTACATGGTCTGTCCCAAAAGTAATGCACGCACGTTCGTAATAAAAAAATATTAAACATATTTCTATTGGTTCTTGGTTATTACCAAGCATGGAAATCGCGCAAGAAAAATGGTACTGACGCTCAAAGAATTTGAAAGATTTTTACCAATATGTTTAACAGTTTTTTTTTTTACGAACGTGGTCGCATTACTTTTGGGACAGACCATGTATTTTCGTTATGCAATTGACATTTAATATTATTATTGAACTTCGATCTTCAACTTCAGCATAAAATTCGTCGAAATATAAGAATATGTATCTGTAAATTCTGAGAATTGTATGAAGGTTACGTCTCAAGATTTAATAAACTGCGTTTTGCATCCATCAAATTTTTAACAAAACGTCAAATTCACGATTCCGTCCCCTGAACATGGACTTAATGTGAAATACTTGTGTTTTGTTTTATGAAGAGCATTGGATGAAGCACTTGAAGCATTATCCATTTCTTTCGAAAGCAACAAACATAAGCAAAACATATATTTAGTGGTTTTTTTTTTTATTACAGATGAGTAGAAGTCGGTTTCTATGGCGTCAAATGCGGGACAGAAATGAAGCATTTACTCCCTAGGGACGAAAACACTTTCCGTAAGGGAGTTTTTATTATAACAAAGGTTCTGTAAATAAATGTCTGTTATCATGGTACGCGCTGCATGGAAACATTCCCAAAGGCTTCTAAATATTGTAATTTCGCTCCGATTTATTATAATTCATTATTTATGAAATTAAGTGTTTCTACCGCCGATGGTGGAAAAAATAGTATATACACCTCGGGAGAGACCAGCACTTTTTACTCGATATTTTTGTAGCCCTCTGGCTTCGCCCACAGGCTTCTAATTACAGAACAGGGAACATAAGACGTTTCTCTCCCTTGGTGTATAATGTACTATTAATTCATTATTAATTTCTTCTTTTAATTACATTACATGCTATTTCCTAATTACTCAACTAAAAGTTGATTTTCATAAAGAATTGCCAGTTCAAAGTATTTTTACGAATCATAAAGGCAATATTGAATAAACAATATTTTCAAAAAAATAGACTTTACGAAAAGAAAATGATTATAATAAATTCCTCGCCAGAATTAGCGGTCGATATAGACATCTAGAGGTCATTTAGGACTTGATTGCATACTATTTCAAATACCAATGCCTTAATTAATTATAATTTACAAAAAATAGAGTACAAAATAAATATATATGACGTAAATTCAAAATGTATACATAACAAGAACAAAAAAAAATATCGTTTAAAAAAGATAATAGTTGTTTATTGTATCTGTGGTTATATCATACGTGGCCTGTCCCAAAAGTAAGAGTACTGATTTTTTTTTAATTTTTCTGTGAGAGTTACCTTACGGCAGTTTTATGATTTGCGGCCACAATGTTTCGTTATACGGCCAAAAAAGCTTGATTCGTTTAAAAAATGCTGTATTCGTTATACGGTAGAGCAAAGCAAACTAAGCCGGCTATAAATGCATTAATCTTCTTTCGTTTTATTATTAAACAATTGAAATTCAATAATATTTGATAAATAAAAGATAGAGACAAAAAAATAATTTATGTAGGCATGGTTTCACACGAAAATCTCTCCAGTAGATTTCAGTTTACAGAACGAATTTTGTTTCGTTTATCAAATGTTGTCGAATATCAATTGTTTTGCATGTACTAAACATATTTAGATGCAACTGTTATTATACCAAATTTTCATAACATACTGCGAAAATTATTCTTTTTATCATACTTTTTAGTTTTTCTTCGAAATTAAAAAAAGATATTTATGGAAACGAATACACCATTGTTAAGAAAAAAAAAAGCAGTTTTAAACTGGACTGAAATTAACTATGGTTCCTATTAAAAAAATTAAACTTGCATGTTGTATCTCCAGAAATATGTACTAAAAAAAATCATCAAATGCATCGAAAAGCATGTTCTCTATACTAAAATATTTATTTGAAGCATTTTTCAATCTTTTGAGTACCTTCCGAGTTATAAAGGAATATTAAAATTCGAAAAAATCACATATTTGTCATTATCTAGTAAGCCATGCAATATTTAAAAAATATAAAAATCGCCATCAATATCGACTCATAAATTGGCAGCTTTTGTATAATTTAACCGACATCGTAACTCTTATAGTTTACAAGATCCCTTAAATGGCCCGTTAAAAACAGACACTCTGTATATAGTCACCGTATCAAAACGATACTACAGTCCCCATCTAGTATCAATTCTTTGAACTACATGTAATCCTACCCTTCAATTATTATTTTATAACATTGTCATTAATAGTTCTGTATCTGAACTTGCATATGTTAAAAATAGAACACTAATAACAAATAAATGTTAATTATATTTTGTGTAACTTATACAATGTTAAAAAATGTGTTTTATTAACATATGTAAAAATGATAGAATGACATACGAATCAGTGATTGTTTTGTTTCACAGCCTACTAAGTTAAATAAGAATGTTATATCCAGTTCGGCAAGTTATGAATAATATTTTTTTATTCTATATGATTGCCGGCTTCACTTTCGCAAAAAACAGGTTTTTTTAACCATCACTTTTGTTTTCATGAATAAATGTTTACGTCAAAATTTTCACAAAACTATTTTCACTTTTAAACATGTTTTCGTCGGTGCTTGTTTGCATATTTTGAACAATATAATTACAAAATTACATAGTGTAATATATTCACTAAGATATTGAAGAATAAAATAACATAATAAGCAATAAAATTTATATTATGTTATGATTTCACTAATAAACTGGTTGAGAGTTTCATTAATATGTATTGTTAAACAATACAAAATGAAAATTTGACAGTTCATTTGTCCATACATTTCAAATTGTTTGCAAAGTAATTTTAAACGGCTAGAAATATTTATATATACATGAAGAGTATTTCATTTTATAATTAATAAGATATAATAAAAATTATTACCTTTTGTTGTATCAAATTTTAATTCTTTTTTATCACTTCAGATTGTAGAATATTGGCAGTGAGAAATAATTCTTCCGTTTCTGGGCAACAAAATATGCAACCTAATAAATTAAGAGAAAATAGAATTAGAACTATATCACTTTCGTTTATTATATAATTCAAATATCATACCTTAAAACTGATGCAATGCTGTATGAACGATGAAATAATTTATGAAACACTGGAATTTACACACTAATTGTGAAAAATTTCGTGACAGAGTAAGTAGTAACACATGTTTTAATAAATAAGTCTTTAAATGAAATAATTTTGACATTTAAATACGCTACAAAATGTGCATTTCTAATTTGGAGGTTATAAAAAGTGAAGCTGTCACTTTCGTACTCTATTCTAGAACCGTATGCATTTCTTCTTCTTGCTGCTTATTCTATTCCACATGCATTGTACACGGATGCACGTCATATGTCATGCGAAAATGATTTCTATTTACATATATATTAATGCTTGTTAATTCGCTATTTTATTTGCAGGTATTTATTTGAAAGCTGTTTGGAAATTTCATTTTTCTATCGATAGAATTTTGTTATATTTCGAATTTGTAATTGAAAAATTGTCATCAATTTGGTATTATTAGTGCGTCCTTGAGCTAGTTTTGACTAAATAAGTGTACGTTACTTTCTCATCTGTACAGGTACGTAATAGATTTTTTTTCATAGGTTATTCTACGTTTTAATGCAAGATTAACTAGAAACTTATATGAAATACTGGAGAAACTAAACGCAGTAGACAGTTTTACATGATTCTAACGTTAAATATATTCACTACGTTATTGGCATACTGCATTTATAATTATGATTACATGAAAGATGAATGTGGAATAAGGAAGGTACTTGAAATAAGTTTATTCAAGGTAAATATGCAAATGCTAATAAAGTGTACACTATGAATACATTTATATTAAATAAACATCATTTTATTTATATTTTACCATTGAACATAAAACTATTAAGGTAATTAAATAGTGAATTTTTTTGCAAAACAGTTGCAAAATATATCAGATTTTGCGATTAGGTTTGCAAATGTCTGTATATCTAATGTGATTTTTTTATTGAACTTTGTTCCTCTGACGTATTTTATGATCTTAAATTGATTAACTACTATTGGAATGTGATATAAATTTAAAGCATGCACTTTACATTTTTTTTTATCAATAACACGTTTTTAAGAATTCACTGAATTCAAAATATATTTATAATTTTTTTTCCATTATATAATTTTGAAATACAATCGAACGAACGTAATTCGTTGTAACCTTGGTAACAGGTTCGTTTTAGCATACATTCATATACCGGGCGTCCCAAGAAATCTGGGACATGGAGAATTAACATGTAAGTAAATATAGAAATATTGTGATTACTTCTGACCATTTACATTTCAGAGTAAAAATGTAAGTACAAAAGTTGTTTTTTGAAATACTGCATTTTAATGACAGATTAGGATCACGATACAGTTTATTCTAGCAAGAGAACACCTGTTTTAAGATTCGTTGTAGCATCTGCAGCATCCTGATTGACATTTGTAAATACCAGTTGTAACGTTTTTCGTTATACCATCGTTCGTTATCGCATACTCGTCTGTATTTACTTAAAAAATAATGTAAACGGGATAACCTGAGGGATAAATGTAAATGATCACATGAGAATCTAATCCAGTGAGCAAAAATGATTAAGTGAGAACGTGAACTAGAGAAACAGATGCAACGGTTAAAATTATTGTCATTCATTTGTGAAGAATCAGTAATATAAATGTAGCAAAACTTCTACAGAATGAATTCATTTACTTTGTTGCTTTTCTTTTTAAAATATACAACACCCAATTAACATTCATACTGGCATTGGCGCCCGCAGCACTGGGCAAGGCGGGGGCACTGGCCCTTAAATTAACAGTGATCGATTTATAAAGTGTCGGAATTCGAATTGGACTACTTTTAATCTAATGTCAATATTTGCAACATTACGTAGTGTTGTGACTGGTTTAATGCAATAATCACGTTAATTAAAATGTATGGATTGTCGCAATAGGTCTTTAATTATAACCTTTTGTTCAATAATAATTTGAAATGACGGCAATGTCGTCGTGTGATGTGTACATAACCACACATTAGTGTCACGATACGGTACGGCGTCATTGCAAAACGTGTACTTGACATACAAAACTGAGTCAACACACAGCGGAGTACAGATACAAAGAACACAGGTACTAGCAATGTGAAAATCATCTGTTAATTGACACTGACATAATGATACTACAGCACGCATCATCAGCATTGATCATCATTCTGCAAAGATCAAACACTACTATGTAGAAAATATTCCAAGTAGCGTTGATAAAATGATGCCTATACACTTGTCCTACATATACAGAGTGTCCCAAGATATCTGAGACATAGGGAATTAACATGTAAATATTGTGATTACTATTGAACAATACAGTTTAGAGCAAAAGTGTAAATAATAAAGTTGATGAGAATTAAAAACTGCATAATATGACGTTATGTTCAGTGCTCAAATATTTTTGTAAGTCGTGTAAATCAAGTTTGAAATATTGCATTTTGATGACAGATCAGGAGGTCATATAACAAAAATCTGGTGTGGTCACCACACGACTTTCTTATACTCAATTTAAGTTGGCACATATTTGAATGTTTGTTTTCATAGTGTCTATGATATTTTAAATACATTTTACTCAAAATTGGATAAAGATAGAACAAAAATGCATAGAACATTTTTTCTTAAGATCATTGTTCCCTATGACTTTTATTTAAAAACTTTTTCCATACCTCTTTTATTTTCTCCAATAATTCGTAATGTTTGATTTTAATGTTCAGGAAACTTCCTCTTCCGGTTGTGCGGTTATGCTAGATATCTAATCAGCTCTTCGTATAATCAATAAACTTTTAAATATGAAGTTTCATTGTCCTGTCTTTGCTCGTTTTTAAAATAATGAACATACACACACCGACGTCATTGCGAAAATAGTCAACACGTATGCAGGGGACCTCAAAACATGTATATCCATCAAAATCTCGCAATCGAAATTTTTCATGATTCCTATACTTCCTTTATATTATGTATATGAAAGTAAAAATTGCATGTATTTTTGTTAAATTGAGTGTAGTATTTGAAACACATCTGAGCATTAAGTATGGTATCATATTACGCAGTTTTTAATTTTGAATCACTTTTTCATTTACACTTTTGCTCTAAAATGTATTGTTCAGGAGTAATCAGAATTTTTCTATATTGACATGTTAATTCTCTATGTTCCAGATTTCTTGGGACACCTGGTATATATACATGTTGTAAGTTTTTCTATTATTATCGCAATTTTTATTATTATTTTTATATTATTATTATTTATTTCGCGATGTAGACAGAATGTATAGCTTAAATATGATTTAGGATGATGCTTCGAGTTGAGCAGACCGAGGTTTAATTGAAGAATCAATAACTGGCATTCAGAGCTCGCTAGTAACGGCTCTACTAAGAACGACTACATTTTTCTACTAAATTTGCCACTGTTACTATAGTAATGCTCAATAAAAATACACAATGTTTCATAGCAACATTGTCGAAATGAAAAGAAAATTTTAGTAACTCTCGACAGCGCCGTTTGCATCGAGCTGTGAATAGCAGTCTATGATTTTACAATTGAAACCGTTACCGTGTGCAAAACAAACTATTTAATATTTGTGCCGTTAATTAAATTTCACCCAATCACGACGTGTTACAATTATGATGGGCTTGTCGTCTTAAGATGCGAAACTCAAAACCAAACTTAGAATTATTTGATTCTCAAACTAAACCCCATCTGAACAACTGTACGAACAACATATTTACTGTTGTCACTGATATTAACACACTTAAAAATAACCTTAAAAATGTAGCAACTTAAATCTACACTGTACTTAAAATATTTATTTCATACAACTACAACACAGTTTGTTTATTTATAAACTATTCTAACACTGCCAGATTTTGAAATAATGTAACAAAATAACAATAAACAAATATACCTACCATCATAAGATCGCCATTATGACCTTGAGTATCATTGACATCTGTCAACGTTATTGAAAACTAATGTGTGTACACGTGTGTGCGTGTGTATTTGCAATATTGCACCACTGGTCTTGCTACCACTTTCACCAGGTAATTATTTATTTATTCCAAACATATAATAATAATAATAATAATTGCGCTATTATTTTCGTTTCTTACTCTCTCCTTTTGCACAGTCATGCACACACGAACACGCGCACACACACACACACACACACATATATATTTTCATTCATAACTTTCTATTATCATCTTATGTTTAGATTTGAAAAAGTCAGACAAAATTCATGTCGCCAAACAGATGTAAATGTTTATCATATTATTTGTTATAAACACAGTAACAACACCAAGCGCGCTGTACGAAATTGCGTTAAACGAGATGATTTTAGGAAATCTGTAAGAAGTTCCCGTGCTCTCCTCATTCTTAGAATTACAGGCTTCAGGAACGTGCGTTATAACGAATCATCGTAAATTTAGTGCTTTTTTTCGAAGGGTCTAGAAAAACCATGTTATAGTGCATCAGCGATAAGTGCGGTAGCGTTACTCGCTTTTTTTATTTACTGTATTAAAGGACGAGTTTCCAAGTTGAAATTCAATTTAATGCTCAAATGAAAAAAAAAACTTGGAAGCAAAACTAAGCTTGCTTACTTAGTACCTGCAGATAACATAAATTCTGGTAAATTGATTCGATATTATACTTCTTCCTAGAAACTTAGGTAAATTTAATTTAAAAAGATATCCACTTAGGTACTACGTATTGTGAACATTATTTAATAGCTAACATTAATGAAATCAATATCAAGATAAGAGTAACAGCCACTTGTCGAGCTACGAGCACCTCGACTTACGACCATACGCATTTATTTATATATATATATTGCATTAACACAGATCACAACAATAAAAGATTAAAAGATCCTACGGTTGCTACTGAAAATATGTCACTGGACAAGAATGTATATTTTCACATTATTCAATCATAATAATTTGGAGTTTTTGTATGTAAACACCATGGTAACATTAAGTAAACGTCCTATGTCTAATTTGAAATTATTCAGTGAATTGATTAAAGCTAAAATAAAGTTGCCAATGTATAGCCTTACGTGATTCTCACTGTACATAGTTATCAATTAAAAATCAGACATAAAAGCTATTAATTTTGATGTACATATGTCTATTATAATTAATATTATTTATTTTTGTTTGAAATTCGACCATTTTGAATTAGCACCGAAGTTGTGGAACCGAACTCCGTCGTAAGTCGAGAAGTGACTGTATTGTTTAAATCTAGTTACAGTCGGCCGAATTCAACTTTCGATCTCAACTAATTGTAAGTTCGATGCTAGATAACAACAACAACAAATATGACCTTATATATCCTTATATTAGCTGAACAAGGATACAACAGTTTACCAAGGAAAGTAGAGTCGATCCTAAAGTTACGAACCAGAGCTGAATTCGGCCCATTATCTCTATAAATACTGTAGTTCGAAACTGACTCAGTCATTATTACGCCTGTAGCGTATGCTACCCATCACACGCCAGTGTCGTGTTACAAAATCAAGAATTTAAACCAACAATTATCGAACAGATATTGTCTTATTTAATTAGAAAAAAATCTATCTCGGTCGTATAGCGAGGTATGAGTGTATTAATACCCTATAACGAGATACAAACTGTGAAAATCAATATCAAATCGGAACAGCTTCGATGCTCTGTCAAATATTCTACTAGGTAGATTCGTTATTGTTCGTTTTGGTTCGTTCAGGATCGACTCGAATACTGTCACACTTTTAGGCAGGCTGGTTGTGGATTCAAGATTAAACCTGCATTTTGGAAATCGCCTCGTATTAATCACAGAATAAATTAGAATTGTTTCTTTCCAGTTGGCCAAATTCTAATATATTGGTTGGCATCTATCAGCATCTATTCTTGTTCTTGATTTTATAATATTCTTTGTATGTGTCGTTATCAGTTACTGTGCCCATTGATAAGCACTTGAGCAGCAGGAGACCGAATGCACTCCTGCGGCACTAGTACTTAGAAACAAGACAGCATCTGCACAGAGTTCATCCACTAGGTTATAATTGTAGACCAACTTCATTACTCAAACGCAGCAATTAGATGTGTTTCTTGTCCAAATATTTAGTTCCTAAAACAGTAAAAAACATCAATAAATTATGTAAATATTTTTTTCCACGTTCAGGAGTAGAAGTCGGTTTCTATGGCGTTAAAATCGTGACAGAAGTAAAGCATTTACTCCCTAGGGACGAAATAAAACAACAATTTCCCACAACATATTGCAATTTCGCTCCGATTTATTATAATTCTTTATTTTTGATGTATTTATAGCCCTCGGGCTTCAAATTACACCTCAGGAAAAATAAGATGTTTCGCTCCCTTGATGTATGTATATAATGTACTATTTAATAGTGTGTTGTCATTTTTAGTAACAGTAAAAGCATTAATTCAGTCAATGTATGTATTTGTTAGTAAAAATGGTAGGCTAGGTTTTTTTAAAGTAGGGTGTATAGTATAGTTAGTATGTAAACGCTTTTACTGTAACATACATATGGTATGAAAAGCACAGTATTTCTTCTTGTTCTTACTCTATCACCATCTTGACATATCTATTGTGTATATAACTGTAACTAACCTATAAAAGTAACCACTGATAATAGTGAAACTTGATTGTACGACTATTATTTTAAATTAAATAATAACATCACAATCAAGTAACAAGAAGATGACTAGACTCGAATGTTTTATTATCATGTATGTAGCAAATTTGACCCGGTGCTAACACAGTACAATATTACCTCGATTAGCGCTCAAGGTACGCGTTCTTACAAAACAAACGCTAAGCGAAATAGCGAGGTAATTTTAACACTACGAAAAGGATTATTTACAGAATTAGTGTCTTCATGAATACGCCTTATAAAGAATCGTTATAAATTTAATGTTTTTAGGGGGTTCAAGAAAAACCGCGTCATAGCGAATCATCCGCCATTTTGTATTACATTAAATAATACTTTATTAAAAAGAAGACAGTAATGTGTATAAACTAAACAATTTTTTTTTTATAAAATTTTTGAAAATCAACTATGCATGTTCCTGTACCATGATGGCGTATTCTAAGCTGAAGAGTGACAAGGAGGGGGCTATGGGGGACGACTGTAAGAGGTTAACTGATACGACCCTGGATGTCAATTGCGTGTGTCCGGCCGTCGGGGCCCCGCGCCTAATTGACCCCTCGCTCACGTACGTGCATGTACGTACAATGTGTACATGTGTGTTTGTGTGACTAACCGTATTAGCTACACTGGACAAGTTTAGTGGTTCGGCTGTGAATCCGGATGTAGGTTGTTGATGTATGATTGCGATTTTTATGAGGAATGTTCCAGAATAATACTGTTTATTTCTTGACTACAACAATTAGCAATCAAGTGCTACTACGAGTGCTATTCACAGCTCGATACTAACGGCGCTACTAAGAGTTACTATGTTGTTCTACTAGATTTGGCACTGTCACTATTGGAAAATTGTTTATTTTTAGTATTACAAATAGCAATTTTTGTAGAAAAATGTAGTAGTTCTTTATATCCTCTTATATTCATCATCTACTACTGTCAATAATCCGTAAAAAAATAACATATTCCTGTATATCTCTGATAGTTAAAATATCCAGAATTTTTAATTTTTAAAATAAATAGACTTTTTTGCTGTAAAACTAAATAATTTTTCACTTGCAAGTCTCAATTTGTCAATTAAGTGTACTTAAAAAAAACAGTGATAAAAAAAGTATTTATTGCAGTTTTTTTCCTTCAAAAATTATGTTTTTTTTAGGGAAAAACTAACAATTACACTTATGGTAGTCTGTAATTGACCTTATATAAATAGGCTCTGACTCAGACATCATTAACTGCAGTTTATATGAATCGTAGCACGGAAACCCCTATGCAAGCGCTTCTGTCACACCCCTATTCTCTAGATAAAATAAATAAATATATAGGGGATAAACTTCTAAATTTATTGTTATATGTTAGAGGAATTTATCAGAATTTTTTTAACCATAATGATTCATTAAAAATACCCTAAAACACGAATATAAAGCGAGCCCCCTATTTTATTTTTTACTAATCAGTTAAAAACTAGTTTGATAAATTTACTCTTTAGGTGTTAAAAAATACAAGCCCCCCTCAAAGCTGTAACTAATATCGTTTGATAATATAACAAGAATAATGAAAAAATATTTTTTTCCTTAAATTTAATAAATAAAAACTATTTATTCGGATTTGTATTTACCTTACATCCGATCTGTTATATGCATAGCATGTTTTCCAGTCTAGAATTTCTTTTAATCGTTAATTTTTAATCACATAATAAGCCGATGTTGGATGGTGGGGTCAAAATATTATCACATATGTGAGGGGGTTAAAGGTCAACTGTGATAGATCGCACCGGGTCGCACATGTACATCAAGACATGCTTGGATCAAGTCGGTATTTAATAATATACAATAACAATATTAAACAAATAATACAATGATTTTTTTCCGTTAATTTTTGTACTGTAAATAAATTACAATAAGAACCCCTGTTTTAAGGCTATTTTGATTAATGCGGATTCGTAATAACGAAGATTTTCTTGAAATGAGAATAAATTTTTGTAATATTCGTTATAATATAATATTTACATATTTTAAAAACAACAAACACATTTGTATATCATTTTGTCTTTAGTCTTGATATAATATTTTATTTATTTGTACCTGCAAATACTTTTAAAATAACAATTAAATTACGTTAAGTAAATTAACCAATAAATAATGAAAAATTTGACTGTCATAGTTATTAATAATAAAATAACTTTCCATTGAACTGATTTTTCTTCACAACATATTATTTATAGCATGCTTATTCGAAATACTTATCAGTGTGTATTTGCATGATATGAGTTTATTGTTACATGTTTTTATTCGATAGTGGCCGCCATGTTGTTTACTAATGCTCAAATGTACACACGTGGTTGCTAAATTAAGTCTGCTATTCACAGTTTGATACTAACGGCGTTACTAACAGTTACTGTTACTGTTTCTACTAAATCTTTCACTGTTACTAAGGAAAATTGTGCATTTTTATAGCATTACTATAGCAACAATGTTAATTTTAATAGTCCATATTACGAACTCAACGCGTTTCGAGTTTCTGCTGGTTTTTCTACTAAATTTTCTTATGGAAAACTGTATATTTTTCTCGCATTACTATAGCAACAGTGTCAATTTGAGTAGAAAAATTAGTAGTAATTTGATATGAAATATAAATAAATAATTTCATATTTTCACATTGCATTTTGTAGCGTATCAACATAATATAGGAATAAATAAAATAATATATCATGCAAGAAAATAACATTTCCTAAATTTTAATATTTAAATCGTTGGTGAATTTTTTCAATTTAATAAATCTATATTTATATCATATTGTTGCATGTGATACATATTTTTTTTTTAAATTATATAACTATTGTTTATCAGTTTTGTATTTCATCAATATTTATCTTAAATAAAAGGTCAAGAATAACTATATATGAGAAAATGTGATTAATATTTCAATATGATTTTTTATGTCAATATATTTGCAAATCTGCGTTGTTGCAGCAACTTTGATTTGTATAGCTTAATCATGTTCATTATATCAAACTGAAATTTGAACAAATAAAGCAATTATTTCAAGCCGGTATAATATATTTATACACCATGCAAATCGAATAAGATAAAATACTTCAATTTATAGAATATTTAATGAATTTATACACTATAGTTAATAATCATGCTAATTTGTTACTTTAAAAAAGCTCTACTTACTTTTCTTTAGATAAAAAATGAATTTTCAGTCCAATTTCTCTGTACATTGCTTTCCATTAAGCAATATTTCTCTCTATTTCACCATTTTGTTCTCGATTTTCTTCGTTGTGTCTTCTACTGCAACGTCATCATCCTCTGTCCTTGAGTCTTCATTTCCTGCGTCGATTTTCGTAAATTTCCGCCAAACAATGTTCGCTTATTGGTTGACTATTTGACAGTTGTGCTGTGTTGTGTAGTTTTTGGAGGTTATCTCTGTGTATGCGACGACGGTTGGTGCACAAACTGAACTATTAATAAGTGTCAATTGGCTATATATCTCACTGCCCACATCCACTACAGCAATGTCTAATTTAAACTTAAATTAAGAGATAGCTTCCTTTGTACGCCCTATTATCCTATTCGAGCTGGATTGCAGACGGACAAGATCATACTCGGTCGGCAATCATCGGCATCGTGTGCCGAATAACCAGGGGGATCATGTTATTAACGGTTTTCGAATGATGTTTCGTATATTTTAGTGAAGTTTCTAGTTGTTAAATTAGTATATATTCTAAATGAAAGTATTTCAATGATTTTTAGGTAAAATAATTTATTGCAATATACTGTAGGATACATCATTGCTTTTTATTAGAAAAAATAATATTGATGTAAAGGGCACAAATTATTGTTATATATGTATCGGAGGTTATGAAAAATTAAATTAATAAATTAAATGATATACTTACACCTGTTCTATTTTACACATAAAGTATAATATGTATTAAGATAATTAGATTGATTGTGTTTTGTGATTCTGTTAGTACAGCAATACCCTGATTAGCGCTCAAAATACAGGTTTTTACAATACAAGCGCTAATCGAAATCGTGTTAAACAAAGTATTTTTAGAAAATCTATAAAAAGTACCCATGCTCTCCTCATTTTCAGGATTACCTTCTTTATGAACGCGCGTTATAACGAATTATTGTAAATTTAGTTTTTTCGCCGGGAGTGGGGTCAACAAAAACCGCGTTATAGCGAGTTAACGGCATTACGGATATTAATAGCGTTCGTTTAAATTTTCATTTATTTCATCCAGTGTTTCTAAAAATGTTCCACATACTATTTAATTATTTTTTCAACCGTGCAACTTTCATATACACTTTCTTATATCTCTTATTCGTTAAAAATTTTATTTGTAACAAATTGCTAAAGAAAAAAAAACTTCAAATAATATTTTAACATAATCTGAATAATTCAAATGAATATTTTTTTTTATTTCTTTTATCTACAACTCAAAAAACAAAATACATTTGTACTGCGGGCACATTATATGATTGAAGACATTCGTTATGGCTAATTCACAATCACTTCTGAATCATTTACTTTCTGTATTACTCGCTAACTTCGTTATTGTTCCTTTTTCATTTGAAGTCAGAAGCTTGGAGGAAATTAATTTTATATTTATTAATTCTATGTCAACCAATTTTTCGTGTGAAATATTGCCAATTTAAAAGAACAGAGTTATTTGACACGTCATTCGAGAATGTCAGTGAATCTTTTGTGAACTTATGAACTAGGATGATATTTATTCATTAAGTACAATGTACCTACATGCTTGGACAAGTCCTAGCTTGTGTTGCGAGCATACCGACCTCTCCTGGTCCGTTACTAAATTAATAAATTCAATTAGTCCATTGTACATGCACCACATATGGTGTATATTGTCGTTAAAACTAGCAAGGGGACCTTCTATATGTATTATACATAGGTATGTATTATGTATGTGTTTCCATACCAAACCTGAACATTGCAAAGCATTTAATACAATTTATATAATAATTTACATCCATTTATAGATCAACAATGTTGTAAAAAATTGTTTAAAATGAAATCCAATATTTTCTACAATATAATTCAGCATTCAAGAGAAAATAAACGATGATTTGAATTAAATTCAAATTCAGAAATATCTGAAGTAAGCGTTGGAATGACAGTTATGTTATGTTAAATCGTTGCACATATTTATATCTACATGTTCTGTTGTTATATTAAATTGGATTAATTGATAAAAGAAACACCGGAAGCGCTGTTAAACAGGAAGTGATGTGTAAATCTCTGAGTGGAATATTACACTTGTGACGTTTGTCGTTGATTGAATCATCTGTTGTACGTTTCATTTGTGTCATAACTCATCATAACCTAACATTATTGCATACTTGTACCATGGTTGCATTTTGTAGTTATTGGAGAAGTATTTATTGTCAGTACATATATGTTTATATTTATATACTTAACTGTCAAATATTGTAGCTGACATACCTGTATAAAGTAAGTATATTCTGCAAATCGAATTCTTGATCAACAGTATTTACATTGTAAGATATTCAGAGGTGTAGTCCTAAAAAAAGTAATAGAGGGCGCATATTTTTTTCATTGTATTTAATTCGGCAGAAGTGTACATGAAAAAGTTGTTCAAAAATTACGAATCATTTATATAACCAAACATTTTACTATCAAATTACGTAATTATTCTATTTGTTTTTACATTCTTATACGTAGTATAAAGGAAATACATGTTTTGAGGTCCCCTGAATACGTTTTGACTATTTTTGCAATGACGTCTGTGTGTGTGGATGTGTGTCTGTATGTTCATTATCTTAAAAACGAGCAAACAGGACAAATGAAACTTCATATTTAAAAGTTTATTGATTATACGAAGAGCTGATTAGATTTCTTGTATAATCGCACAACCGGGAGAGGAAGTTTACTGAACATCCAAAACGAACATTGCGAATTATTGGAGAGAATAAAAGAGATATGGAAAAAGTTTTGAAATAAAAGTTATAGGAAACATTAATCTTAAGAAAAAATACTCTATGCATTTTTGTTCTATCTTTATCTAATTTTGAATAAAATGTATTTATATATTGACGGATGAATGCTGAAATTGAAAGAAGAGTGATTGCAGGTAGAAAAGTTTTGGGCGCTTTGGGAATGTTTGCTAGAAATGTGAATGTATCAGGAGAAGCTAGGTTATGTGTGTATAATGGTGTACTTGTGCCATCGTTGATGTATGGATGTGAATGTTGGGTATGGGATAACCGGAATAAAAAAAGGGTAACTGCGGTTGAAATGAGATTTTTGAGAGGAGTGTGCGGAGTGACTAGAAGAGACCGTATTAGGAATAAAGTAGTGTATGATGAATGTGAAATTAGTAAAAATGTTGTGAAAAGAGTGGCTTCAAGTCAGCTGCGTTGGTTTGGACATGTGGAAAGAATGTCAAATGATAGATTGACTAAGAAGATTTATTTGGGTGAAATTGAAGGAACACGAATGCGAGGAAGACCGAGGAGTAAATGGATGAATATGATAGAAAATGTTTTGAGTGAACGTAAAATTATAAGTAGAAATAATAGGAGAGCATGTATGACAAGGTGTATGGATATTAACGAGGCGAGACAGTTATGTATGGATAGGAGTATTTGGCGAGCTATCGTTAGAAAATAAGGAATGAAAGGCAGTTTTCTATATATATATATATATATATATATATATATATATATATATATATATATATATATATATATATATATATATATATATATATATATTTTTTTTTTTATTTTTTTTTTAGTGATTGTAGGGAATAAAGGGCCTGCTACCCCAGCAATGGGAAAGGCGTGATGTTATGTATGTATGTATGTATAATATTGGCATGTATTTAAAATATTATACCTATGCTATAAAACAAAATAAAGACAAAATATTTACAGATATACGCATTTTAAATGTCAAATATGTGCCAATTTAAACTGAGTATAAGAAAGTGGTGTGGTGACCACACCAATTTTTTTTAAAATATATTCAGTCAATGGACAGCTATATACAGTGTCATATAAACGGCACCACTAAGAACTAAATTTTTCTACTGAAACTGACACTGTTGCTGCTATTAAAATACTCAATTTTCCATAGTAAAAGTATTAAATTGAGTAAAAAAAAAAAAAATATAAATTAATGGCACCTATAATAGTATCGAGCTATTCTGTATTCAACAAAATTGAAATATTCAGGTAGGGTAGGAAAAATGGATTAAAATGAACAGAAAAATTATTTAAAAATATTTTATTTATTATTACGTCATATACTACATTGAAAATGATAAAATGTATAATTTTTTATTCTGTGTAAATTCTATATTTTACTACAAAACATTTTAATTGTATAGAAAAGTTACTTTTCGATATTAATATCGGATATTACAAATATAAAATTGTGAAGAATAATATTACAATATAATTTCACCATTTGAAAACGCAACGTTAAAATTAATTACAGTTAGGCCTCGTTACTTCGCTTAATGCTAATTCGATACAATGCGATTTTTCTTGAACCCAAAAAATGCGCTAAATTTGCAATGATGCGTTATAACGCGGTTCATGAAGACACAATTACAGAAATTATGGATTAATTTATAGAAAATGACCCAGTAACTCGTTTAACGCTGTTTTGTTTAGCGCTAAAACTTATTGGAACGAATCACCGGCGTTTAGCGTTATTGAACCCTAATAGTTTATTGCAAAATTAATGTACTATTCTAAAAGTTAAAATATTCTTCAAATTGTAAGCAATTTTCTTTCTTTTTTGAGATTGTATTAATACTCGTTTAAATTCGTCGATATTGTTGCTTAAATTTACAGTGTATCAAGTAATATTGCCTAGATGAAAATCAAAATCATTCACCTACGGCACTACTACTTATTACACGATAAATTCTTCGTTCTATCCCAAAATAACAATCAATCTTCGATACGTTTTAAAATACTCACAATCTTTGTCAACTAATATCACTCACCAACAACTGGATATGTTCCAATAAATAGAAAGTGTCGTAGTATTTCAAGAACATCATATTTCTCTACAGCGTGTAGTGTTTATAATGATTGTCGTTTGACGTTTCTACAGATGTCTTCGTCACTGTTCACCACAGCTCACTACGATTCTGTACTGGTTCTTGGGTTGTTTTATACAAAACTCGAAGGGTGGTATCTTATTGATAGTGGGCTAAAGTTCACTAAATGATGTGTTGTGTAGCTCTGTGTGATTTTCAAAATATTTTTGTCACTAGACAAACAAATTGATATTGTACTCTCTTTCGTTTGTTTTTCTTATCGTGTAGTTCTTCCACAAAGGTCAGTGGCGTAGGGGATTATAAGATTATACGGGGTTGTGTTGTTCATTAAATGGGTGTAAATATGTTTTCAAATTTTGAGCTAATAATCAGTATGAATCATTGGTCAAATTTGGGAGATATGATTATTTTTTTTCTTAGAATATTACCCTAATGAGTACTTCGAAATTCATTTAACTAATTACTCTAAATATTTGTATACATCTTAAAAGTTATATAAATATATTTATTTCATATAGGGTGTATCAATTATAATCTGAGAATTAATATTATAAATACAGTATACATACGAGCCCCTTCCCATTTCAGTTGGGCCAATCTAGGATTTTTCAGAAATTCGTCTTTCGGGAGCAAAATTCAATATAATACAATTTCAAATTGTTTTATTCATTTTACAACATATTCAGCATGTCTTAGCCAGAAGAAATATCTATTCAGTTACTAAAACGATTACTAACATAAGATGAGAATAAATAGAAAATTTATGAACAAATACGTAAAATTAATAAAAAAAATTAATTTTTAAATTTATCACTGGGTTATATTGCTTTTATTTATTATAACCGTTGATTGTAGGTTTAAAAAATAATAATGGGTTGATGTCTTGAAAAATCGCCTTATTTGGAGCATTTTAGATTTTGTGCTATGATTTTTAAAAGGAAACGATTAAATTGGTGTTTTCTATTGCGAATTATTAAATATGCCCTGTTGATTGATTTGGGACCTTTAAAAACCATGTAGTATTTATTATTTTCTTATGGCGCCCAAAAAACTAAGTGTGCCAACTGAAGTGGGAAGTATATATATATATATATATATATATATAGAGAGAGAGAGAGATATGTATGTATGTATTAATATCGAATGAAAATGGTTCTTTGCAAATATATGAGGTCTATTTAATTTTGTGAACGCCGAAACAAGCAAGTAGATAAAACAATGCTTATTAAAGGCGGTCACAAATCGAAATAGACCAAAATTAGACGACACCACATCAGTAGTAGCAATCCTGGATATAAATATCATCTGAAAATAATATCAAAAATATTGCTATGATTTAAAATCAGAATATACTTAGATTTTATTTCAATTCTTCGTCAAAATATCAATATTAAAAATGATCATCAACAATTATTACTCAATAATCGACTTGTGCCCGGGTTGTTCAGACGAGGTTTAATTCGAGAATCTATGATTCTAAATCAAAACAAATCTAGATCATCACTTGATTCTCAAATTATGCCTTGTTTTCACAAATGTAGCACGATGAATCTAATAAATAAATTAACACAGCTTTGAACTTCTTTCTTCTTTATTTAGAAAACAGTGTCTAAATCAGTCTAAATAAAGAAAATGCAAGTTGAAAACTGTGTTAATTTATTTAAACAAACATCTTCTACACCTTTCAATAAGATAGTTTAATAAATAAATGTCATTGCTTACCGTATGACTGACACAACTCGATAGACAATCATAGACTGATCAAGTTGGCTAGAGTATAAAACCGAGTAAAAACTGTTGCAAGTAAAGTAACTAATACTTCGTATAAACGTAACCAAGTAATATTTCTTTTTAATTCTGTCATCTTTATTACGAATGGACATACTGGTGAATATCGGGTGTTATATTACATTACCCTGAGTTCTATATAGCATGTAATGGTGAGCAAAACCACAGATCTCGTTTTAATTTACACGATTTTTTCGTCCTATATTTGCATTTTTGCTTGCCATCTGAACATTACACATATGAGTGTATTATGTTATAGTATATAGGTCATGGAATAATATAGGTATGTCACAAAGAACATTAGTCGAAACATTCTTACTTGAAATAATTTGGTACAATTATACAGAAATTTGAATCTTAATAGTATTTTTTAGAAGGTAACGTAAGTAAACAATTTTATAAAAATAATAGGTTAGATTCTAAATGTTTTATTTATCTAATCCTAAAATGATTAGACATGTTAGATTCTGATGCATTTCAACGCAAAAATCTTGTTTAGATACTAAATATAAGAAAGTAACAATTCATTACCATGCCAGTTTCATGCCAGTACCATAATTCGCAACTCGAAAATTGTAAGAAAGATGCCAGATTGTCTCTCATCTAAACCGACTTTCTAACTTTTCTAATAAACAAGTATGGCTCATCATCATTTTCGATCAGTTTAGTATTGCATTGTCAGTTCCGAAGTTCATCGTCAATATTATTAATTTGGTGTTATATGATATGTCTGCATCATGATGTTCGTTCAGTTTCTTGGGATTGATAAACATTATAATGAATATTTTATATTTGTGAGCAGCTACCATCTTGTAGAACGATACATTTATTTACATTTTCAGTAGTAAGTTCAAATATCTAAAGTTATGTTTACAAAACTATAGTAACTTTTATCTCATTTTCTTCAACATGAATTACAAAGGACCTAGCAATCGACAAACAACAAATAATTAATCTCTATCTTCAGTAGCGTCCGTTTTGAAATGTCTGTCTAGAATTTTATTTATTAAACGAATATTTTTATAGATAATTTGTTTTTATAATAAATTGTTAATTTAAAATATTAGTTGATGCTTAATGTACATCATTATCAACATGTATTAATGTACTGATAATATTTATTATATTTCAGATTATCTTTATTTATTACGAAGATTTTCCGTATATTTATATAGAATAAGCTCCTACTTCATTCCAACTTACTTGGCTGGTCCAATAAAGGATGACACATTGAGGTATGTAAGAAAAAGTACTGTTTAAGTCTTTATTTCACAATAAAGTTAGAAATTAATATTACTACAAGTAAATATATTATAAATATCAAGTGTTGCAGCTGAAAATCAAAGATTTTACTTCATATTATCTATTGTAAGTTCTGAATCAAGATTTCTAACCAAACAATGTCGTTGACATACATTTTATTTGTGAAATTTTAAAGTAAAACGACTTATTATTATTTCTACATTGAAATATTATATATATATATATATATATATATATATATATATATATATTTAAATATTAATATTTATATTGTTAAAAAAAACGGAATTATTTTTATTATAACATCATATCTCATGTGAATTTACCTTTAAATATAAAATTACTCCAATAACATTATTCATCAAATATAGTTTAGAATGTAAACTTTAGATTAATCTCAGTTGTAGAATTTTTGTTAAATTTGTAATTTGATGACTTGTTGCTTAAACGAGGTTTAATACGAGAATCAATGATTCTAGAATTAAACTGTTGCTAGAACGATACAAACAATCTATTTGTTTCGTCACTTATTTCAAAAAATCGTAGAGAATCAAATGATTAGCGTCTTAGAAACGAATCTCTATTTAATTTTAGAATCAAATCGAATCATTTGATTCTCGAATTGAAACTTCACAATATCGAAACTGTTGTAACAATATTCAAATATGTATACGAGTAAAAATTTTAATATTACATTGTCACATACTACATTTTATGGCATTTTCTAGAAATAAGAAAAACCGAAATTAATACACATATTTTTAGTTATGAAACGAATATTAAATATCGAATTGTAAGGACTAGATAATGTAGAAATATTAATAACTAAATTCATTTATTTGATTTTTCCTGAAGAATACATTACTCTACGTCCCATGGTAAAAAATATTTCGTAACGCCACTGACGTGTATTGCACACGTCACGTGACCAGTTCAGGTTTGTTTGAAATTTAGGTTAAAATTAATACTTTTACTCGTATGACGCAGTGCATGATAACAATTAATTGTTACTGTAACAACTGAACAAATGGTTAGTTCCTTTATAATTAAACAGCCGTTGAATTGTTGCTTAAAATAAGGTATTACAATCACAATGATTCTAAAAATGTTACCAATTCAACCAGTACTTGATAGTGACACTTATCGTTGTTGTTAAATGTCAATTAAATTTATTATAACAGACGTTTCTACATGGTTTTCAAATGAAGAATACAGTTACTTGTAAACAGTTATTCAAATATTTATACTCAGGTATATATGGTGCTAGTGTATTTTGGTAACATTTTCCTAGAATTATAATAATTGATTTTAATGTGTCGAATTACTGCTTTTAGTTATTTTAATAATGTGTAATAATGCTGAAAATACATTGATGTGTGATTAGTTTTATTAATTGGTTAATTTGCAGACAGTTAAAAACCAATTTGTAAATTTCCATTTACGAAAAGCAGATCCCAATTGTTTGGTTTAAGTAAGTTCGAATTTTGTGTTTTGTAGTTTCGTGTTATTGAATATTCAACTCTAATTTTGACATTAAACATCTAATTTCTTATATTTCAATTGGGAATATTGTTGCATACGTATATTTTTGAATTATTATCGTTATTTTTATGTTTGACTAAAATATCGCTTAGAAAATAGTACAATCGCAGAATCTAGCGTAAAATTCGTAATTTTACTAATATTTCATCATATTGAATTATAAAATTAACGTATAAATAAAACTATTTTATATTTGATTTCATGGCGTGCCTGAATTTTAAACACGAATTAAGTTATAGTGATATTTTTTTTTTATTTAATTTAAATAACTAACTTTTCAACAACTAATATTAATTATTGAAGTATTTTCTCTGTGATTTTTATGTATATTTAATAATTTCGAGGTAGCGAATATTAAAATAATACTTCATATATTAATATATTCTATTTGATGCTATATAATCTGATCATTTCGTTGGCATATTATTATTGCAAAGCAGATACGAAGATTACAATTTTTCATTTTTCAAAACAAATTTGTCACGAAATTTCTTGGTTTTACTTGCAAACGTTAAAACTGGAAGACATATTATTCGTTTCCATAATACATATTTGCTATTCTGGTACTAAATATATACCGGGTGTCCCAAGAAATCTGGGACATAGGGAATTAACATGTAAATATATAAAAAATGGTGATTACTTCTGAACAATACATTTTAGAGCAAAAGTGGAAATAAAGTAGTTGTTCAGAATTTAAAAAAAAAACAGCATATAAATGTATGGTATTTTTACACGTCCGGGAGTAGAAGTCGGTTTCTATGGCGTCAAAATCGTGACAGAAGTGAAGAATTTACTCCCTAGGGACGAAAACACTTTCCGTAAGGGAGTTTTTATTATAACAGGTTTTTATAAATAAATGTGTGTTGTCATGGTACGCGATGCATGGAAACATTTCCAAAGGCGATGTATTTGTAGCCCTCTGGCTTCGCCCCATCTCAGAAAACATAAAAGGTTTCTCTCCCTTGGTGTATAATGTACTAATAAAACAAATTATTGTATACTTCTAACTGAAAATTGTAGTTTTAAACATTTTTAAAAGTTAGAATTTGTAATGAAGCATAATATTATCAATACGAAAGCTGTCAAATATGGAATTAACTGAATTGAGGATATCGTACATTGAATATGATAGAAAATGTTTTGAGTGAACGTAAAATTATAAGCAGAAATAATAGGAGAGCATGTATGACAAGGTGTATGGATATTAACGAGGCGAGACAGTTATGTATGGATAGGAGTATTTGGCGAGCTATTGTTAGAAAATAAGGAATGAAAGGCAGTTTTCTATATAATATATAATATCAATTTCTTTTTGAGTGATTGTAGGGAATAAAGGGCCTGCTACCCCAGTAATGGGAAAGGCGTGATGTTATGTATGGATGTATGTACATTATACGCCAAGGGTGAGAAACGTCTTACTTTTCGAGGAAAAAATGGTGGTCTCTCCCGAGGTGTATATACTAATTTTTCCACGATCGGGAGTAGAAACACTTAATTTCATAAATAAAGAATTCTAATAAATCGGAGCGAAATTACAATATTTAGAAGCATTTGGGATGTTTCCATGCAACGTACCACGGACAACAGACATTTGTTTACAAAAACCTTTGTTATAACAAAAACCCCCTTAGGGAAATTGTTGTCTTATTTCGTTCCTAGGGAGTAAATGCTTTACGTCTGTCACAATTTTGAGGCCGTAGAAACTGACGTCTACTCCCGGCCGGAGAATAAAATACTAATATTTCTCGAAGTGTTCTGTATCCTTCAAAATATTGGTTTTGATTTTGTGGAAGATATAATATATTTATAAATCCTTTTGGTTCATAGCAGAACTTATAAACGGTAATATGGATTTAGAATATAGGAACATTTCCTGAGCATCTATATCTTTCTGTTTGACATTTGCTACAAACCAACTAACTTCTTTATTCATATACATATGTACATACTTAATAGGTTAAGGCCGTGTTCGAATTCAAGATTTTAGTATTTTAGGCAACGAAATTAGGAAGATTTTTGGATCTTGGCGGTCAATTGAGGGTATGCAATTCAGGGCGTAGTGTGCTTTTACAAATCCTAATGTCTATTTGTAAAATCCTAACGTTATTTAGTGCACAAATTAACTTATAAAACCAGTCACGTGGTACATTAGTGCACTAAATCAGTGTTTCTTAAACTTTTTGGTCGCGCGACCCCTTTTCACAATTGAAAATTCCGAAGGACTCCCCGAACCGTGTGCGCAGAAAAATGTTGGAGGGGACTAAAATCCAGGAGGTACTTTCTTTTGTTTAATTAAAATGAATTACTCATTGTTTTCATTATTAGCAGATTTATTGTTTAGTTGCAATAATGTATCACTCGCCAAATATTCTGCGACCCCCCAAAAATTTTTATCGACCCCCGTGGGGGTCGCGCCCCCCACTTTAAGAACTACTGCACTAAATAGTCCAATTCGAACGCAGCTAAGTATGTTAAGTTACTTGTTATATAAAATTACTCAACGTAATCATTTATTTCTGATGGTCTATTATGGGTTTCTGCGAACGCGGCTTCAACTGAAATCTGAGAATCAAAGCCATAATATCGAATCTGTCAGTCAGAGTCGGGATACGGGTGAGGCAAACAAGGCACTTGTCTTAGGTGAAAAGGCACTAAATTGCAAAAAAAAAATTAAAATTAATACGATACAAAATTTAAAAAAAAAACTATATACATTGGGCCGAAAATCCTCCTGCCTCGTGTAAAAATACCTCTAGGCCCGGCTCTACTGTCCGGCCCCGTGTAGCAATAATATTAAGGGGGGGGGGGGGGGCAGGTAATCACATGTACATTTCGACATTGATGATCATTTAAATGGAATATCGTTCCAGAAATTTGTCAAAAATCTACAATTTTCTAGTGTGATTTTATAACTATAGATTAGTAATTTAGTTACATACTTTAATCTGATTAAATATAGTGAAACCCTTTCGCTTAATGCTACCTATATTAACAGTGAGTCGCTTTAACGCGGTTTTTTAAACCCTGAAAAAAAGCGCTAATTTTACGATGATTCGTTCATGAAAACGGTAATTTTGAAAATGAGGAGAGCACAGGTACTTCTTACAGATTTCCTAAAATCATCTCGTTTAACGCGGTTTCGCTTTAGTGCGTTTTGTAGGAACGCGGATCCGCGGGTATTACTGTATAAGTAAAAGAATACATATATCGTTAATATTCGTACAATAAGTTGGAACCTACAAAAATCGAATATTCTAACACAATATACGTATGTATATAAGAAAAATATAAATTTAAATAAATACCCGTGATTTTCATACTATATTATTAGTAAAACATGTCTCGTTGATATTTCGTACACTTCATTTAATTCCGTGAATTTCACAGATACATTTCCGGTCAAAATCAATAAACACAAATGTCAGAAATGTCTATCCTATATTTTCAATCAACACAAATGTCGGATATATACAGATCTTATGCTTTTAATGTTTATATCACAGTACGTAGAATTTGCAAACGTCAAACATGTTGTAGAACCTCAGTTGATGTTTTCAGTGCATTGTTCCGCCGCTAGATGTTAGCACGGTCCGCAACCCGGATAGCATGGTCCACATGGTCCACAAGGTCCGCATGGTGGTCCACAGGGTCCACATGGTCCACATGGTGGTCCACAACATGGCGGCGCACAACATGGCGGCAAACACTGTTGCACTATGGGTACAAACCCTGGTGTTGTCGGTGGCGGACACGGTGGCACCACTGGTATACCACAAGGGACTGGTACCCTGCATTTCACCAGTATGGGCTCGCATGGCACACAAATGGGTGTCACGGGGCAACAACATGGGGAGCAGACGGGTGGCGGGCAACAGGGACCGCATGGTGAGGCAGGACCACAACAGCTGAAAATACAAGACAGGTATAAATAAATACTGTAATCCAGAGTTTCTTAACCGGGGGAGCGAAACGATTTTAGATTTTAAAGGGCAGCTGAAAAAACATGTCCGCCGAATGAATACTGTATAAAAATATATTTTTTTCAAAGGGTTTGCGAGAATTTAATTTCAGATTCTACGGTCACCAAAAAGGTTAAAAAAACACAGCTCTAGTCAATTACACATACAATGATATAGAAAAAATAATAGAACAGTTTTATGTGTTACTTACTTTCGCACCATATTTGATAAATTCTCTTTAAATTTTGAACTGAAACGGGCCGAAAAATTAGTGGATGTGAATGCGTGAATGACTACCAAAACTGTATATATGCGTTTGCAAATGTTCTTGCTGTCAAGGCATTTTTTTTGTTATTTTTACGTGCTATGATAAAAAGTTCAAAATTATGTTTTCTATGCATTTGTGATTATAAAAGGCACAAATTAGTACACATTTTCTTATTTATATTTAAAATCTTATTTACGTATATTGTCGCTAGATGGCACTAGTTGTACTATATTTTGTTTACAAATATTTATTATTTCATTAACTAGCATTAGCATTTTGCTATAAAAGTACGCAAATGTATTACAATTGGAGAAAATCGTTGCAAATATTTATTTAAAGTAATATTAAATAACCAAGAATGGCCACAATTGTGTCATTTTAAATATAAATGTATTTAATTTTATTGCTATTTTGGACATCCCTGAAAATAGTTTGCAAGGCTGTCGTGTAGATGTCACTAGCAGTACAAAAAGTAAAAGTTGACATTTATAAATGTTTTTATTTTTCTTGTGCAATAATTGAAATTTCAATTACATTTTGAATGAAACTTTCTCAATGAACATTATTAACAAATCATATTATTAATAATTTTTACATATTTATCAAATAGTGTTGCATATATTTTTTTATTCAGATAATAACAAGAATTTTACCTGTTGAATATTCGATATACTAATTAACAAAGTATAAAATATTAACTTTACTTAAAGAAATATATTTTTATTTATCTGTATCGTTTTGCTAACATTTGTGTGTGATTTTCATCTTGAAACAGTAATTTTTACATTGTTTATAAAGAGTATATTGCTTGATTTTATGAAGTTAGTATAACAATTTATATTCTTTTTAATTCTATAAATGAATATTCACCATTTTCTAATGTTCTTCGTGAAAGAGAAAGCGGGAAAGTAATTATCAGCTAAATTCACATCAGTAAATGCCGCCTAGAACTGGGAAGTGACAGTTGCGAATTATCAGAGACAATTATTCTCACTAAATAATTAATTCCACACTTGTGTAATGTTATCTAATAGTATTGGTGAGTTAGTATTAAACATTAAGTGATCGAAAACATTGATAAACTTTGCTGAAACATTGCCGATAGTGTCTAAATGCTGGTGTAAAAATATCACAATTTTTTTTTACTTGATCCATTGAGAAAGTTTTTTCCCCTATTTATATGCACGGCGTCTCTGTTGTTTTGACAGATTTTTATGTAATCTTCAAGCACATAGCTTTAATTAACGTTGAAAATAGTAATAATCTGTGTCTTGTTTGTGGTTTCGTATCCAGAATGTATTCAATTATGTTTCTTGTTTATTTATATTGTTAATAACTATTCGTATTATGTAAATTTTTACAGTACTTTACGTTTGTGTTGATATACAGTGTGTTTTTAATGTGATTAAATTTATTTAAATAGTGGTTTGGCAATGACGATTTGTGAGGTTAACAGCGTCTATCGCCGCCTTGGATCCTTCTAGCATAGTAACAGACCATTAAGAGTGTTCTCGACTGGATTTGTACTGCATCTATAATGCATTTCTGTTATCCAAGACATCCGAGCAAGCCGTGAGATTCATGATTGGTTAGTATATTGTTACAATTTGCTATTGTGTTGCTGCCATTTTGTATCATATATTGTTTTCTTGACAGTAACATATAGTTGTATGGAAATTTGAAGATAGAATAATTCATTTTTACATTTTTAAAGTGATAATCGTGAATGTTTGTATAGTGATTAACCTTCAGACTGATAATGCTATTATGTATTTGGTATTTTAAAAACATTGACTGCTATTCTTAGCTCGCTACTAACGGCACTACTAACGTCTACTATATATTTCTACTAAAATTTGACACTGTTGCCATAGCAATGCAATGAAAATACACAATTTCCCTAATAATAGTGTCAATTTATTTATTTATTATCAAGTAATGTAATTGTGTACATTGATATAAATAAAACAAAAACCTTTAAGATATAAATGCATTATTTTCGAGAAACATTTTCAAAATTGTTTTTAAATAATAATATTTTTACCATTTTGATAACGTAAATGTATAATTTTTCTTTTGAAAACTTGCCTTCTGAACAAATATTTGCTATTCTAAATATAAATAATATATTCAAATTAAATAATAAAAAAATTGACAATTCATTTTGTTTTGTTTAACTAATTAATGCTATGATTATATGAATATGAATTAAACTGACGTTTCAAGGAATATTGATATTATCACATTACATTTTTATCGTTTATTTATTATTAGAAACAGAATTATCAAAGTTATAGTTGATTTAAGTAAGAAATTCTATATAGGAGAAAAAAATTGATAAGAAATGTATAATCAAAATGAGTGGCAGTAATGAATATGTTTACCTTGAAATTATAAGTAGAAAAATAAAAATAAAGTACAATACGATATAGTTTGAATAATACATAGTAATATCTTATTTATTGGCAATTATTTTAATATCTAGTCTCGTAAATAAACGTCTGATTTTTAGATTTTTCTGTCCTTATATGTGCAACTATAATTGAAGTGTTAAATTCATTAATTTTTAATTAACATTTGCTTTTGAAAATAGACGCGAAGTTTTATGAATATTATGAAACATTACATCATTTTTGTTGCAGGTCTGGCAGTATAAAATCAGATGTACGGAAAACGTTGAAAAATGGCTGACAGTGCAATAGACTCGTCGCAAACTGCATCAGAAATATCTGAAGATGCACAGAATAACGTGACCGATGAAGATACCAGTTTAAATTCGCCAAAAAAGCCGAAAACGTACGAAAATCGTAAGAACAGTCTTGAACCACAGAATACGAGTACAAATTCGGATAGTATAAGTCCAAAATCGGATACGTCAGTGTGTTCCACAGCAAGTGTCAACATGAATACCAGCCGTTATGGCCGTGCACGTAAACCAAAAATCACTGAAGATTTCTATAACATTGAGGATATTTTCGGACCGTACGAACGAATCACTTCGTCACCGTCACGGTGCATGAAGAAAAAAACAACAAAACTAGAACTGTCACCGAGCAAAAATAAAGATAGTGTTAACCTAAACAGTAATGTGAATACAGTGCTATCAGTTGATATACCCGAAGAGAATAATGCAGAAGTGACGAAAGTGATTAAACTAGTGTCAACAAATTCGTCGGAATTTTCGCACGTATCACCTTCGTTTTCATCGAAACCAATCAAAACGTATACGAATAAAAATAAACGAACGTCAGGAAATGTTGTGGAAAGTTTTGGTTTACCCGATTATCCGGTGCAGACAAATTTGGAGAATCTAGACGGCACGCCGAGTAAAATTTTGAATGAACTTCAAAGTAGCAGTGTTGATGGTGGCAAGGAAAGTGTCAAAAATGTCGACGCTAAACAAAAGTGTAGTGAAAATGAAAGTGAATTGAAACAATTGAGATTATTTTCGGATGAATCGTTTAATAGTTGTGATTCCTCGCCGGAAAAACCGTTAGAATTTCCAGTGGTGTGCAAGAAAATTGTAAAATCGCGTAGTTTGCGTCATACGCGGAAAAGTGAGGTTAACCCGAGTGTCATAAATATTGACATCGATGATAAAACAAGTAACAGTGAAGAAAATCTTGAGAAAATCACTTTGATAATGGATTGTAAACAGGATGATGTTAGTTCGGCGAAATTACATGTGCCAAAAGGAAAGAAACACTTGAAATTATCGCTCGATGAGAAAAATAAAAGTATACAAGTGTTTGATAAAAAGCAAAATGTCGGTAAAACTAGAGTGGTACTATTGAAGAAAGCTAAATCTAGTGATAAACTTGATATGAAAGCGAGTAAAACGTTGAAGAAACAAGTTACTGGCATTGGCAGATGTGAAGTCACAGTGAAAACTGATAGTAACGGTACACAAAACGAAGATGACGCTACAGGTTTGTTAAATAACACATCACAATGTTTGAATAATGTACTAATCATTTAATTCACAACATGCTTAAATAATATTATTGTAGGTAACCTGCTTTACTAAAATATTAATAAAACTATTGCGATATTTGTATGCAGTTATTTATTTCAAATCATTCGTGACTGATTTTTTGTTTTATCATTATATGTTTTCATCAGTACAGCATTTCGTGATTCTAATACTCGATATTACATACTGGATTTTTAGAATGCAAATAAGACGAAGCTTAATTTAGTGAATACAAATGTTTCTAGATTCGTCCTTACAATTAGATTTAATTCTAGAATCATTGATTCTGGAATTAAACCTCGGTTGGGCGGCAATAGTTGAGCTTTTGTTTTAGAAACACAGTATTATTTGAGCTTTTTTCTTTCATACTTGTACATCATTCTTTACCATTTCATAGCACGTATTCCTATTTCATTTTAGTCATCTTCATAGCTTAGATTAAAAGTAATATTTTATTGTGTAAATGATGCAAATATGTATTAATATAATTATAATACATACTAAATCTTGGTGTTGGTACTTACTGCACTTGAAATATATTTACGTAGACAATTCAAAGTGATAAGATGTATTCTATCATTTGTACTTTTATTTTCTGATCAACTTTCGTATTTATTATTTAAATTGCTAAATTTATATGCGTTTAAATTAAAGTTCGCAATCAAATTCGATAATACCGAAACAAAACTACATTGTTACTATCTGTTCCACTAACATTAATGCTTTTGGACAGAATCTATATTGTTTGTTTTGGTTCGTAGATATAAGTTCCAGACATCATACATTGGTGATGGATACATTAAAAACAAAAATTTTGTTGTTAAATTATCCTAGTTGAATTGAGTATGGTTCTTTGTGGAATTGGAATCAAAGGCTTTCTTGTTCTAGAATCTAGATCATCAGTTCGCCAGTGTAAGTAGATAAATAAATTTTATTCACTCATACTGGAGTTCTTAAAATCTAGAACAAGAGAACCTCAGATTCGATTCCACAAAGAGTTATACTCAATTCAAAATAACAAAAATTGCTGATTTAAAATTATCTAATTGTAATATTGAAAAATAAATATTATTATCGTAGCAATTCCGAATGACCGCATTCATTTAAGCTAATCGTAAACATCAAATCGAAATGCAAGAAACAATATCACTTTCTCGTTAACAGTGTACGCGGTTACACTTTTATTCGAGAAGATCATGCGGTGATATATGTTATATTCGTTGCGATACAATTTATCAACACGAGGAATTTCAAAATATAATATAATCTATACGATTATTCCCTATTCTATATATTATATAATCTATAGATTATAGAATATTGTGTATAGTCCGTGTTTAAGATTCTCGACTAATGTGTGTATGTTTGTGTGTAGATGACGCCATGTACATGCCTGATGTGGGAGCACTGGCATGGTCTCGCGTTGGTACTTATCCATTTTGGCCGTCATTGGTTACCAACGAACCTGGACTAGACCGCCATTGTAAATTAACAAGTGAGTATTACTCGATAAGCTAACACATTCTCGCACTTTCAACCTTTTGTATTAGAAAACATTGGGCCGAATTCAGCCCAACTTCAGAATCGACACTAATTTCAGTGCTAACTTGTAGTATCCTTCTTCATCTATATAAGTTCATCTTTTTTCGTTGTTATTATTTAAGATCGAATTTAGTTTGGATTCAGTTATACATTATAGTTGATTTTGTTTTTGATTTTGTTTACAGTGGTTGGCAGGAAACAAGTTAAATGTTACCATGTACATTTTTTTGGCGACAACGGCAGAAGATCTTGGGTTCTGGCTACGCATATATTTCCATTCCAGAAACGCAGCGATTTGGAAATTATGGCGCGCACCGTTACGAAAAAGGTAAAGACTATCTACATGCAGTAGAACCACGCAATAACGGCGTTATTTGAGTCAATGAAATGAGAATTAAGACAAAAACACGAACTGTAAAACAATGGTAGACGGGAAAATTTACACAATGTTTTCTTTTAAATATATATTTAGTTCGTACAGTACATGATTTACAACTAAAAAAGAAATAGAAATATAAAAAATTTAAAGTATCGTGGACGGAGATTTCAAAGCGCCGTTAAGTGAGTAGCCGTTATTGCGAGGTGCTACCATCCATACTAGATATCTTACAAAATGGAGTTACATAGGGAATCAAATGTTCATATATTTATTTGTTGACTTTGCGTTCACATTTAGAATAAAAGTATTAATACACATGTTATGTAGAAGCAAAATTTATATCGAATAAACCCAAATTTGTCTTTGAAACATTGTTTAAGATAATGTCGTATTAAACGTTGACATATTCATGATATATTCGATAGATATGAACAATAATATAAAGAAAGAAAATATATAATCCGTAATGGTTGGAATAATTGACTTAGTTCAAGGTGTTGTGAATTGTTTATTTCGTATAAATATAAACTTTGAGTAAGGAAAATCTACAATGAATAATATAAAAACAAATTGATTGTTTATTATTATTGTTACGGTTTTGTTCTCCACAGTTAGCTAATATTTCATGAAAATGTCAATATTATTATGCATTTTTCTCCATCATAAATAATATTAGAGTTCAATGTACGCTGTTTTTGATTCTGCATAATATTTATATTACAACTTTTACTCTAAATTTAATAGGGAACACAATGTCGGTTGGTAAAATATTAATATTGGATTCCAAATGTAACACATTTCGATATCATCCAAGATATCCCGCATTTTAGTGCGAATATTAATTTTGCAATTAAAAATCTCTGTTCCAGTCAAAACCGAAAGATCCCAAACACTTGTCTGCGTACATAGTCAATTCGAATAAACTGAATAAATGGGAAACAGCGGTCACAGAAGCGGAAAGTCTCACCGAATATTCACCCGATGATCGCATCGAGAAATTCTTCGAAATGGTCGGCTCAAAGAAAAGCGAGAAAATCGACAAAAAACGTAAACTATCCGCAATAAAATCACCGAGAATCGATATGGTTCACAAACGCGCCAAACTCGATCACAAATTATCGACACCAAAGAAATATCGTAAGAAAATCTTAGTTAAACGATTGAAAAACCTGTCGCCAAAACCGTCACCTACATTGGAGACAGTTGGTATAAAAATCGAGAGGAACAGTGACGATGAGAATGCAGATGAAACTTCATCCGGATTGGAGGAGAAGTTCAACGAGAAAGTTCTAAAGAAACGTGCAAAAACAATTGACAAAATCAGACAATCTGATGCAACAACAAACTCGGATACAGAGAAAACAAATGGTGAAGCGGCGAAGAAGAAAACAAAAGCTATTGATGTGGAACCGATTTCAGATGAATCATTTTCCGAGTCTGAAACTAAAATCACCGATGTGGAAATCAAGTCTGAACTGCGTGATACACCAAGTCCGGTGCCTGTATTGTCGCAAGCGGCTAGGTATAAACGGATAAATGTATTCCGTGCCGTAACGAAAGATCGTGTTTGTCAGATTTGCGGCAAACTGAACAATGTGGTGAAATGCAAAGGTTCTTGTTTTGGACTGTTCCACATTGAGTGCGACATCAAAGTGCGACAACGGGTTTTGGCGAAGAAACTCAAGGAGAACGTTGTGCTGGTGAACGTGGCCGAAGACTCGGATTCCACGAGAGATTCACTGGATAGTGTTCTGAATAAGAACAGGAGTAGTTCATCCAGTGTTGATGGAAAATCATCGGAAGAAAAGTCGGATAAAGATGAAGGTGTAAAGAAAATATGTGAGAATAGTGATACAAAACCACCGGATAAAGCAGCTGATGCGAAGAAAGCGGAAACAACGAGTGAAGATGTTTCAGACAGTGAAGATAAGAGTGGTAGTATATCTTCAAGTCGAACAGATAAAACTGAAAACACGAATGAAACAATTTCTGCGGAAATTGAAACAGTATCTGCAATAATTGAAGACATTCTTGACAGAATGTTTGAAATATCGCATAATGAATGTGTTAATTTAGAATCTCCACACAGTGAAGCGTCAAAATCGAAAGAAACCATTAAGACCACATTAATGGATGCAGGTCTGAAATCGCCAGTGAAAAAAGGCGAAAGGACATTGTCGTTGGCGGAAAAGATCGACTTGAAGATGCAAGAAGTTATGTTGAGTCTTACCGAACAGACTAAATACTCTGATTCTACAACAGATGAAGGTAGCGAAGCAGAAGACACTTCTGAAGTCTCGTATTCATCGGTAACGCCCGAGACTGAAGTGAAAAAGTTAGAAACTGAGTCACTCTCCGAGTATAGTCACCTGCCAATGGATTCGCTTGAACCAACGGTTGCAGAAAGTCAAATCACTGAGCCGCTCAGTAGTCAGTCAAGTCGACCGTCGATTAGTGAAGCTGTATCGCCGGAAACTGATTCTAGTTCGCGCAAAAACTCTAAAACTATTAAACGTATCGTGAAACATGTGACTGCGGACGGAATATTCGATATTATCGAAGAAGATGAAGTGGATATGACGGATTATTCGACTTTCAAGTGTACATACTGTTCATTGCGAGTGTTGCCACCGTGTTTCATTTGCGGTAAAGATGCTACGCGTGTCGGTGATAGCGTCAGACATAAGTGTATGACACCGCAATGCGGTAAATACTACCATTCCGAGTGTCTCAAAGAATGGCCTCAGGCAAAGTGGTTGATGTCGACGAAGAGTAACCATATTGATAACGAGAACCTGTGCTGTCCGTATCATAACTGTCATACGTGCATATCAGGTTAGTAATGTGCATGTGCATCTTCAAAATTATATGTTGTCTTGAAAATGACATACAGGTATAGTTTTGTCTTGAAAATGGTAGACAATCTTTTATTTTCTCTTGAAAATAGCAGACAATCTTTTATTTTCTCTTGAAAATAGCAGACAATCTTTTATTTTCTCTTGAAAATAGCAGACATGCTTTTATTTTGCCTTCAAAATTCTAGACAGTCTTGTCCTTTTGATTTATAAATGAGAAAGGCTTGCATCTTTCATTGTAGAATATGGTTATGTATGATATTTTCCATGGAAGCCTGTTGTATGTATCTAATATTATTAAACTGCAGCACTTTGTATTAATTTTGTTATTGCACTCTACTGTCAATGGTGAAAGTAGAAGAAATATCTTGCCGGAACGCAATTGGTTGAACCCTTAAACAAAAACTAATAATTGTGTCGTAAATAATGCACTATTAATAATAAATAAAAAAATAAATAAAAAAAATTATAGGAATAAATAATAGTATAATTTCCACTAGGGTTGAGAGATTAGTCTGGACTTAAATCAAGTGAATTTTTTAAAAAAAATTATTGATTTAAATCAAGTATAATTAAATATATTAATTATTAATAGCGATAACTGCACTACATTCTTTGTTAACACTGGAAACACTAGTGGACAACTAAACTTATCTAACTAAATTATAATTACAACTCTAAAACAAGCATAGACCTGCAATAACGGCCGCGACTTCGGTGGCCCGGCACAACGTACATGTATATTAAAACATTGATTTTTTAAATAATAGTAAATTATACACCAAGGGAGAGAAACCTCTTATTTTTCCCAAAGTTTAATTTGAAGCCCTAGCCCATCGAGGGAAAATGCTGGTCTCTCCCGAGGTGTATATACTATTTTTTCCACGTTCGGGAGTAGAAACACTTAATTTCATAAATAAAGAATTATAATAAATCGGAACGTAATTGCAATATTTAGAAGCCTTTGGAAATGTTTCCAAGCAACGCGTACCATGACAACACACATTTATTTACAAAAACCTTTGTTATAATAAAAACTCCCTTGCGAAAAGTGTTTTTGTCCCTAGGGAGTAAATGCTTTACTTCTATCCCGATTAGAAACGCCATAGAAACTGACTTCTACTCCCGGACGTGTAAAAATGATACTACAGTAGAGTCGCGATTTAGTGAACTAATTCCGGCCAAGCCTGTTCACTCTATAGGGGTGTTTACATTTTCGGGGTTCTGGTCACACTCAGATATTTTGAGAAACAACTTTTATTCTAGATACCTAAATCAACAAAATTATGTATGTACATGTAAAATAATAAAAGAGAAGGAAAAATATTGAATCCAAAATGGTTAGTTCAAGGTAATGTGAACTGTTCGTTTCAAAACTTAATCATAAAGATGATTTTTTATTATTATATTGTAGATTTTCTTTAGTCAATTGTAGATTTTGCAAAGGAGAAATATTGAATCCAAAATGATTGGAGTAAATGACTATAGTTCAAGATGATAACAGATATACGACGTTTCCGATCATATGGTTTTTGGTTATTTTCAAGATAAAAACAAAATTCTAGTTCAAACAAACATAAACAAAATCTCTTGACAATTACACTCAAAAAGTACAAAAATATTTTGAAAAATATTAGAGAATATTTTTGTTTATGTTTCTTTCCACCAGAATATTGTTATTTGCTTGAAAATGACCAAAAACCATCTGGTCGAAACGTCACATATCTGTTATCATCTTGAACTATAGTCATTTATTCCAATCATTTTAGATTCCATATTTCTTCTTCTCAAGATCTACAATTGACAAAAGAAATCTACAATAAAATAATAAAAAAAAAACAAAAAATACATGTACCTATTACATAATATTATGTATACGTGTATTATGTAATGGGAAGATACATATAAAAGGTTATTTATTGCAGAAGCGAAAAAAATTAAGTAATGTTGGATTGTTTACGCTTTTTTTCAGGTTAATTTGTACTAATTTTTGTCGCAAATCATGTAACACAAGCAAACTGCAATATTCTACTACAAAACGCAGTCACACATTCTCATTTACCCAGACATTAAGTATTTCATTTTTTTTTGTTTTAAATTCAAGTATTTTCGTTTACGTGCCATCTAGATTCATATTTAGTGGGATCCCTCAGAGAAGTATCGCAAATACCATAGTTTACTGTATCGGGGTTTACAGCTGTTCACTATATCGGGACGCAATGCTAAAATTTAAGTGTTCACTCTATCGGGTTGTTCATTTAATCGAGAGTTCACTAAATCGCGACTTAACTGTATTATTATTTAAATTTCAAAATTGTCGGAAAATAATGAAAATGTCAGATTTGTGTATGCTTACGTCAACGTCTGGTAGTAATAATAACAAATTAATGTCGTACAATAGAAGTTAACATTGGAAAATAGAACATAACAAAGTATGTTTGCCACAATAACAAGCATCCAAAAGATGTGATGTACTTCAGCTATGACTGACTTATTGTACATTTTCAGATGATCCACGTGGCCCAAACTCACGACATACTAAGGAGAAGCTAGCGAAGTGTATTCGCTGTCCGACCACGTATCATATCAACAGTTACTGTATACCAGCTGGTACCGAGATTCTGTCTACGTATCAGATCATGTGTCCCAAGCATGTACTGCGCAACGAACTCGGCCGGAAGAGCAAGACGAAGTTCATGCCGCATGTGAATGCATCGTGGTGTTTCATATGTTCAATGGGCGGCTCACTCATCTGCTGTGAGACGTGCCCTAGCAGTTTCCACGTCGAGTGTTTGAAACTCAGTCCACCAGAAGGTCGATACTTGTGTGAAGAGTGCGAGTCTGGTCGGCTACCGTTGTATGATGAAATAGTCTGGGTGAAGTTGGGCGCATACAGGTATATAAACATACATACATAACATCACGCCTTTCCCATTACTGGGGTAGCAGGCCATTTATTCCCTACTATCACTAAAAAAAAAAAATCTGGTGTGGGCACCACACTACTTTCTTATACTCAATTTAAATTGGCAGATATTTGACATTTCAAATGCGCATTTCTGTAAATATTTTGTCTTTGTTTTGTTTTCATAGCATATATGATATTTTAAATAGATGCCAATATATAAATACATTTTACTCAAAATTGGATAAAGATAGAACAAAAATGCATAGAACATTTTTTCTTAAGCTTATTGTTTCCTATAATTTTTATTTCAAAACTTTTTCTATATCACTTTTATTTTCTCCAATAATTCGCAATGTTTTGATGTTTAGTAAACTTCCTCTTCCGGTTGTGCGATTATGCTAGAAATCTAATCAGCTCTTCATATAGTCAATAAACTTTTAAATACGAAGTTTCATTGTTCTGTCTTTGCTCTTTTTGAAGATAATGAACATACAGACACACATCCACAGACGTCATGGCGAAAATAGACAAAACGTATTCAGGGGACCTCAAAACATGTATTTCCATCAAAATCTCGCAATCGAAATTTTTCATGATTCCTATACTTCCTTTATACTATGTATAAGAAAGTAAAAATTAATATTATATATTTTATATAGAAAACTGCCTTTCATTCCTTATTTTCTAACAATAGCTCGCCATATCCATACATAACTGTCTCGCTTCGTTAATATCCATACACCTTGTCATACATGCTCTTCTATTATTTCTGCTTATAATTTTACGTTCACTCAAAACATTTTCTATCATATTCATCCAATTTATTCCTCGGTCTTCCTCACATTCGTGTTCCTTCAATTTCACCCAAATAAATCTTCTTAGTCAATCTGTGTATATAAACACATGTACAAATGTCTAATCAGTTCTTTACATCGAAGCTCGTTTTGAAAACAAATTGAGAATCATTTGTGTCTCGAATTGAACCTCGGCCGCGCAACCGGGCATGATTTGTTGGTAATTAAATATGTTTTGACAGATGGTGGCCAGCACAGATACTGTTCCCGAATGAAGTTCCCGAGAATGTTCGCAATATACCGCACAATAATGGTGAATTTGTGGTGAAATTCTTCGGATCGCACGACCATTATTGGGTGAACCGAGGCCGTGTGTTCCTGTTCCAGGAAGGTGACACGGGACATTCATCCAGTAAGAAGTCCTCTGTGGATGGTCTGTTCCTGAAAGCTATCGAGGAAGCGACCAGAGCACATAAGAAATTCCAAGGTACTTGTTTTGATACATACAACTTAGTCCATCTAAAAGTATGAAATAGTTTGTTCATTTGGCTTTGTTCATTTTCATAAATATATTCATGAAACTGACGTTGTTTTTACTACGTTATTTTATATCTTTAAATATTTCTTACATCATCAGGATATTAAAAATTAATATCCTGATGTAAGGGCACAGTCGATTTAAAACTATAAAATAATGTCAAGTAATTTTTTTTAATATATTTAGTCCATCTTCACTATGTACTACAGTATTTATGTAATATGTTGCGAATGAATGTGATAAAATGTCTGCTAGTTCAGTAATAGCCAAGTTCTGATACTATGTATATGTTTAATATTGGCGAGTTTGAGATGCGCGTTGAATTTACATTCGTGAACCAAAATAAAGTTTATTCGTACCTTTCGGCTTAGAATCATACATATTCGATTCTGCACATTCTCATTAATTAAATTCCCAAACTTAATGTTCCGTATAACATGAATGATGTACGGGAACAGCTCTGGTTTCGATATTGTGAGGCTGAAATCGTGGATTCAACTTGCTACATAACTGGATACATATCTGGTTTCTAGATGAACGTGCGAATCGTGCAGCTGAAGCACGTAACGGTATGAAACCACCACCGTATACGAAGATCAAAGTGAACCGTCCTGTTGGAGATGTACGTACAGCTGACGCCGACACAAGCAATACTACACCATGTGACTGTGATCCAAACTGGGAGTTGCCTTGTGGGCCAGACAGCGATTGCTTAAACAGGTACGTTACTCTTTACATGATCCCAATAACGAACAATTTGAGAATCATAAGGCTGTATTGTTCAATCAACTATAAGCGAATTGAACAATAACAACATTTCTGATAACATTTGTAATAATTAAAATCAAAAGTGTACAATTTTTATCGAGAACATCGTGAATTCAAGAATCAAATGATGTTCTAGATTTGCTCTGATTGTAAAATAAAACCAAGAATCTTATTTTAAAACGTGTCAGCTGTATTTTACAAGAGAAATGACATTTTTTCTCTTTATTTTACAGAATTCTCCTGACAGAATGCAATCCTGCAGTCTGTGCTGCTAGCACTAGATGTTGTAATCAAGCGTTTGAGAAACGCCAGTATCCTCCTGTGTTGCCATTTAAAACTGCCGGCCGCGGCTGGGGCCTCAAATCGCTGGCACCCATCAAGAAGGGCTCATTCGTCATAGAGTACGTGGGCGAGGTGATCAATGAGAAAGAGTACCGACGCCGTATGAAACGGAAGCACGAACAGAAAGACGAGAATTACTATTTCCTGACAATCGACAAAGACAGGATGATCGATGCAGGACCTAAAGGTATGTAAGAACTGTTGTCAACCTGTGTGTTTTTGTCTGTAAACTCTTAAGACTTTACTTAAGACTATTAGCGGAGAATTTCTAGCATTTGAGAACGTCTTAAAGTGTGTTTTACTTCATTCAAACTTCAAATCACTTAAATGTGACCTTGAAAAAAACAACGGACAATGCTTCAAACGCTTTTTACGAATGAAAACAAGGACAAATAAATTTGAAGACCAAAGTTCCTGACAGAAGCATGAATTTGACATTTGATAACATGTTGATAGATGAAAAACGTACTTTGCAAAACAACAGTAGCAACGATGGCTTTGGCATGTTGAATTTTTAGATTATGGGCTGCTAGCGCGCGTAAAGACGGCCCTGTCTACTTGTGTGTCACCAGTAACAAAGGCTGTTTATGTTTGCTTGTTTTGCAGGAAACGTAGCTAGGTTTATGAATCATTCTTGTGCGCCCAACTGTGAGACACAGAAATGGACGGTGAATGGTGATACGCGGGTGGGTCTGTTCGCTATCATGGACATACTGACCGGGACAGAGTTAACCTTCAACTATAACCTGGAGTGCATTGGCGAGGAGAAAAAAGAATGCCACTGCAAGGCATCGAACTGTAGTGGATTCATCGGAGTCAAAGCGAAACAAGTACGTACAATATTATTCCTTATTTCTTGAATGCCGGAGGTATAATTCGAGAATCAGATGAACTGTTTTCAGTCTAAAATCAAAACGAGAACGTTTCTAATTCGCGCGAATCTGTTGATTCTTTATGATTGGTTAAAACACAAATAATTGACAACAAATAAATCGTTTGTGTTTAATTCTAGAATCAGTGCCTGCTAGTCACAGCTAGATAAAGGCTAGTATATATTCTAAAAGCGATACTGTCACTATAGAAGATTGTGTTTTTTATAGCATTACTATAGCAACGGTGTCAGATTTTAGTAGATTCGTTAGTATCGAGCTGTGAATTGTGATTGTCATTGATTCTAGCACAATCTTCTCGACTATAAATGTACATTCTGTGCGTCTCTCACGTTGCAATTCTCATTTGTTACTATTCTCATATGTTGCAAGGCACCGCCCACTTTTCTCGATGTCAAGCGAGTCTACAGTCACTCAGTTATTATATAACTATGACTAGGCAATAATTTCTTGGTGTATTTTTGTACAAAATATATACACCAATACAATTGCATATGATGTAATATATACAGTAACATTTTACTTTATTAATTATAAAACTATTCGGGAACTAACCACGAGTTTTCAACAACAAAAAAATTCAAAATTATTGCCTAGTCATAGTTATATAATAACTGGGCGACTGTAAACTCGCTTGTCATCGCGAAAATGGGCGGTGCCTTGCAATAAGTGAGAACGGTAACAAATGAGAATTGTAACAAATGAGAAATTGTAACAAATGGGAATTGTAACAAATGGGAATTGTAACAAATGGGAATTGTAACAATGGGAATTGTAACAAATGAGAATTGTAACAAATGAGAATTGTAACAAATGGGAATTGTAACAAATGAGAATTGTAACAAATGAGAATTGCAACGTAAGAGACGCTTCACATTCTGTACACTGTTATCGAGAAGGTCGTACATTCTACAAGCAGAAAAGAGTTACAAGATGATTTGAATTAACAACAATTACAACACAGTTTTTAATATAATACATCGAATAAATACAACATTTTACAAAATCAACATTCCTGACGGTGTGTTATGCAGTTACATACAGTATTATTTAGCTTACGTTAATCACAAAATGTGGATAGTTCTTTATTATACCTATATAAATCTCGTGTAGCATGCGATTGTGCGGAATGAAATTCGTCTGCTACGCCAGAAATACGAATGGCGTGATGTTATGCATGTGTTTCTGCAGGATGACAATATGAAGAAACGCAAGTCCTCGCTGAAACCGAAGAAGAAGAAACCCAGCGTTGCAGCTGAAGTGAAACCGGCTGAAACAGTCACGTGTTTCGTGTGTGGCGAACCGGACGCTGTGCAACAGTGCGACAGAGACGCTTGCCACAAGTGCTACCACCTGCACTGTGTCGACTTGGAATGCCCACCAGAAGGTACATACACTGGCATCCGCGTATAGTGAACTTGAAGCGAGTACACACGAAAGTGTTTAGTATGTTATGTATCTGGTTGGGACTCTGTGATACGTTCATTATAAGCGAGTATCCACTATATGCGAGTTCACTATAAGAATGTATTTTAAATACAGCAATAGCCTCTAACAATCACTAAGCAAAACCGCGTTAAATGAGATGTTTTTAATTAATCAGTAAGAAGTTTCCTCATTTTAAGAATCATCGTCTTCATGAACGCGCGTTATGAGGAATGATTGTAAATTTAGTGCTTTTTTCAGAGTTTCCTGATAAAACCGCGTTGTAGCGAATCTATAGTAATTGAAGTAGCTTTACTGTGCTACGTTTTGTAATAATTTCACGAGTTGTAGTTAATAAAACATATATACTCCATCCAGCCAAACAACCAATTTATCAATATCACTAGAAATGTTGACGTAATGTTTAATCACGTTTACACTAGTTCTAAAATCGGATTAAAACAATGTTCTGTTACACGAAAACACATTTACAGTGAAACGTCAACTATTAAACGTGCCGTATTTGTTTTCAGCGTTGCCATTAGTAAAAAACAAAATAAAAATAATTTGACGAAAAATGAATGAAAAATAATTCACATAGAAATATTTATTAACATTATTCAGTTATATTAATGATTTTTTTCGTGCATAGTAACAATGAAAACCCAATAAATTGTCGATCAAAAAATATATTTACAAATATGTACTGATATTTATGCTTGTTAGGTTTTCCCTAAAAGATGCCGTAAATTGGTTGTTTGGCTGGATACGGTGTACCTGTGTTTTGCAATAAGTAGCATAGGATTTATTAACTTGTGCTTTGGGATTTGTTGTAGGTAAATGGTTATGTCCGTGGCACAGCTGTAATGTATGCACGAAACGCACTACTCGTTGCTGTTACACGTGCATCAACTCGTACTGTCCGCTGCACTCTGAAGGAAACATCCGCTATGATCGTGTCAAGGGTTTCATCTGTACACAACATGATGTAAGTGCTCTGTTTTATACCATCTAGCAACATCTACAGTGTGTTAATAGTGACTGTATGATTAGGGAAGTTTCACGCAATTTTCAAATAAATGGTTTGTCCGAAGAGTAATGCGACCATGATCGAAAACAAAAAAACACTATTAAATATATTGGTAAAAATCTTTCAAATTCGCGCGCAAAAAAATTGTGTTCCAGGAATTTGAAAGATTTTTACAAATATATTTCATAGCTTTAAAAAAAAAAAAATGTTATATCGGTACCATGTTTCACGAAAATATTTTTAAAATTTTTCTTGGCATTTATATTTGTATTATAAATTATCCCCCAGTCTTTTGTGACGTCACTTGTTAGTAAACGCCAAAGAACTAGGCGTACCTTGTTAGCTAAATGACGTCACAACTCATGAGCCGTACTTCGTATGTGGTGGAGACAATTTTCAAACAAATAGTTTCTTGGCATTATATCACATTTTAAGTATCTAGGTCAGTGATGCACAACCTTTTATATATAAAGGACCGCATACAACATCGATTTTGAGTCGGGGGCCGCATATATCTCCGTTTTTGGGTCGAGGGCCGCAAAAGATTTTGTTTACCCTATTTTTTTAGTTTTTTGCTGAGATTTTTTTTTTAGCTTATTCTATTGTAAAAAATGCCCAAGCGGGCCGCAAAAATTTTAAAAAGGGCCGCAAGTTGTGCATCACTGATCTAGGTTAATGTTTTTATAAAAAAATTTAAAAATAAAATTTCATGAAAGTTCTCTAACTGGATAAAATACAGTGTGGACAATGAGTGTATCAATTTTGATTGGTCCATGAGATTGTCTACCATTTTCCTGCTAAATTGTTCCATTGTTTTCCAAGTTTCGTAGGATTTGCAATTTTTAAAAATTTGTTAGTTTTTGTAAATAATATCAGTGAGGATAATCAATAATACATTTTATATGCGTAAGCCACGACCTTCTCGAGTGGATCGTGGTGTAAGTACAGTGCACGCCGCTTAATGTGATCACATCGGGCCTCAAGGTTTTTTATAACAATCACCGATTGATAATAATATCCGAAAAAAACACAAAATTTTATAAATTTATTTTATAATACATTTGTAACAGTAAATAAAGTATGTAATTAACTAAAAAATTACAAATAAACATGACATTTTCGCATTTAAATTTGAAAATATGTAGATATGTATGTACTACAAATTTAAAATCCATCGTTCTTTGTCTCTGCTGTTCGCGTACCAAATTATTAATAAAAATTTCATGACCTCTGCTGCACACTTTGCCGCAAAACTTAGTTGAGTTAAGACTATGCAAACGCATTGTCCGAGTGTATCTGTGTTTACTGCCAACCAGCTCGGCATAATACAATAAACTAGACAATAAAATCTCTGTAAGGTTCTTTGTAAAAACTACTTTATTGTACTCTTGCCTTTGAAATTGCTCGGGACAAAAACAATCTGAAGAAAAATTGATAACATGAACCGATATCATGATTACTATAAATGACATTTTTTTAATATAGTTATATACTAAAGTGATGACAATATCCGATTGATAACATTATCCGTGATTCCAATAAGCGGCGTGCACTGTATTTAACTGTCTAAACACTAGTTTTTCCATCGTTCACATGAGCATAGTCAACTAAAATCCTAAATTTGCCATGAAAATTGCGCTGCTTTGTCGTATGTAGTTTATACAGTCACTGGTAGTTGATAGTAGCTATGCGCGTCAAGGTTGGATGCGCAGTAGCAAATTGCCACAGCAAGTCTCAGGTTGTCTGCAAGCAGTAAACAACCTTACTGCAACTTATTCCACTGTACAAGTGTATACTGTATTCAGCCAAACAACCAATTCACGTCATCGATGCCATATCACTAGAAATTATGACGTCATGTTCGATTACGTTTACACGAGTTCTAAAACGGATTAAAACAATGTTCTGCTACACGATAACACATTTACAGTATAAGTCGCTAAGAAATATTTGTTTTCAGCGTTGCCATTAGTAAAATAAATAAAAATAATTTCATGAAAAATGAATGAAATAGTACATTATACACCAAGGGAGAGAAACCTCTGACTTGTCTTGAGGAAAAAGTGGTGGTCTCTCCCGAAGTGAACGAGTATATACGTTCGGAAGTAGAAACACTTAATTTCATAAATAATGAATTATAATAATAAAACCATGACAACAGACATTTATTTAAAAAACCTTTGTTACAATAAAAACTCCCTTACGGAAAGTGTTTTCGTCCCTAGGAGGTAAATGCTTCACTTCTGTCACGATTTTGACGCCATAGAAACCAACTTCTACTCCCGTGTAAAAAATAATTTAATAGAAATATTTATTAACATTATTAGTTATATTAAATGATTTTTTCGTGCATATTAATAATGAAAAACCAATAAAATGGCGATTAAAAAATATATTTACCAATATATAGTGATATTTATGCTTGTTAGGTTTTCCCTAAACGATGACGTAATTTGGTTGTTTGGGTGAATACAGTATACCATGCTCTAATATTATACGCTTGTTTTTCTCTCTTGTTATCGCATGTTATGTCTATGAAGCGCACAAGTTGTGCTCGATGAGCTGTAGTTGTATTAACATTTAAACATACTGTAATATATGTATGCCAGTTTGCAAGGACTATCTTCTATAGTGTAGTACAAAGAAACAAGCTAATTTCACGTCAATACTGAGCATTTCGATTTGAAGTTTCAGTGTTTGTCCTTTGTAAACTGGCATTTAATATGCTTTGAGCATCAAACTATTTTAACAATCATCTTTCATGTCTGACATTCAGCCTCGTATGAGACGGAAAATGCGAGCTATTTTACTGGCAAAGGTATGTGTCATCATCATCATCATCATCATGTTTTAACTTGTATACTCATTTAAGTTGAAATTTAACAATTGTTAGTTTTGCTTTAAATTAACATTGCTTGACAAAACTCGTTGGTATTTGATTAAACATTGTTAATAACTTTATTTTACAGACCAAAGAGAACGAATCGTCTGTTTCAAATGATCATTCGCAAGACATAAAGATCCAGGATAAACCAAGCGAAGTTGAAACTCCAGCTGATGATGTAGATTTTGTGAAACCAGCAACGAACACAATTCCGTCACGAAGATCGTCGAAGAGTACGAAACCAGAAGTACCAGAAGCGAATAAAAATACGGAAGAAATTTCTTCGGAACCAAAAGACGAAGAGCCAAAAGAACCCGTGACGTTGAAGACTAAATCGAAGAAACTTACAGTTGGTGAACGCAAATCATCAAGACTTACCCTAGAAATGACAGATAAATCTGAAGAGATACCTGAAGGTAATTCTTTGGAACCGACCGAAGAAAATACAAATTCTTCAATAACGGGTGATACGAAACAGATAGAAGAATCTCTCGAAGACGTGTCTTTAGAGAAACGAAGAAAAAATAAATCGAAAGAAGAAAATCTTGAAGAGGTACCGTTAACTGAACGAATCAGGGAACAATCCAATGAAGATCATTTGGCGGATATGCCACTAAATAAACGAAGGGAAGAGGTGAAGGAAGAAATACTGCAACTTGTGCAGAAAGTTACTCGTTCAAACAATCTTCTTGAAGACGATGACATCGAGAATGTTTCTTTAGATAAACGAAGAGACACAAATGAAAAAATATGTTTACCATCTGTTTCAAACAATATTCATAAAGACAGTGACATTGACGATGTTTCATTAGAAGAACGAAGAGAAGCAACGAATGAAAAAACTTCCTCGCAATCCATTAAAGAAGTGCCAAAGAAATTGCGAACTTTGCAGAACTCAAACGTGGAGGTGAAGAAAAATGAAGACAGTTCTGTTTCAAATGAGGAGACATCAAAGAACGATGTAAAAGATGAAGATATATCAATGGCAAAAGAGGTTCCAAAGAAATTGCGAACTCTGCAGAAGTCAAACATAGAAGTGAAGAAAAATGAAGTCAATTCTGCTTCTAATAAGAACTCAACAAAGAACGATGTTTCAGATCAAGATATTTCATTGGTTAAAGAAGTTTCAAAGAAACTGCGAACTATGCAGAAATCTAATATCGAGAAGAAAACTGAAGACGGTTCTGCTTCTAATAAAGAGACATCAAAGAATGATGTATCAGAAGATGTTTTATTGCCGAAAGCGACATCAAAGAAAGTACGAACTTTGCAGAAATCAAACGTTGAGGTGAAGAAGAATGCAGATGGTTCTGCTTCTAATAAGGGAACATTAAAGAACGATGTATCAGAAGAAGATATTTCAATGACGAAAGCGACATCAAAGAAAGTGCGAATTTTACGTAATAAAACAGACGGCGAGTTGAAGAAAAGCGAAGACAATTCGTCTAAGAAAGATGCAACGACGAATGACGTATCAGATGAAGAAATTTCACTAGCACAATTGAAAGATGCAGGCAATTTGTTCTTGAAAGAATTGACCACAAAGAAAAAGACCGCTTCACAACTATTTTCAAGTAGTGCTGAAAATCTTTCTGAATCGGAATCCAAAAAAGAAAAGAAAACCGAAGCTATTTCTTCACGTAAAGAATCGATAGAGAAAGATCCTATAAAAGAGGAGCTAAGTGACAAAGAACAAAATGCAGCGAAGAAAATAGACAATACCTCGCATGCGAATATTAAAGAAGAAAAATTGGAAAATAACGAAAGTCTTTTGGATTCTACACAATCAGATTCAGAATCGGATTTTAAGTTGAAAGTTCATTCTGGGAAAAAACGAAAATTACGCTTAAGTCTACGACACTCTTCAGAGAACGCCGCGGAATTGAAGTCAAAATCACGATCTTCAAAAGACCGAAGGTCACCGAGCGAAGACGAGGATGATAAACCACTGGTGAGTTTCAAGAAAATCAAATTGGAAATCAATAATTTCCTGAATAAAATCAAGGACAGCGTTAATATGAAACGATCACAGGAAGACGCGAAGAAGAAAGACCGGGAAGAAAACAAATCGGCGAATGAAGAGAACGAAGGAAAAATGCGACGGACAACGAGGCATTCATCACATGTTGATTTTAATTCCATTAAAGATTCGTTAAATCTTCAATTACTCGAACCGAATTTGAAGAAACGTACATTATCGGCAACCGAAATGACATCCTCCGATGAAGCAGCGAATGCATCGTCCGAGTCCGATTTTGAAGAGAGCACTGAATCGTTTAGTATCAAAAATGTTAACATAAAGAAATTAAACTCGTCCAAACTTGCAGAGAATTCGCCGAAAGAAGATAAACGTAAGAGAGCTGTACGATCCAGTTCGAAGAAAGATGTTTGGCGAAATAAAATTGAAGCAAAAATGAAGAAAAACATCGTGAATTCTCCGGCGAATGAAGGAACACAGTCATCTGATAAAGAAAAGGTTAGAATAGAACCTAAATCGAAGAAACCGAGGATGAGTTCGAAAAAATTCGAAGAAAAACAAGAACGTGCCAATGTAATTAGAAAAGAAACTGCGCATAATGTTGAAGACAAATCGAAAAAATCTAAATTGAATTCGTCAAAGACTGAGGTGAAAGCAATAAGTGAAGATCTGAAAGCAGATAATAAAAATTCTAAAAGAGAAAAAAGATTATCTTCAAGCACTGATTCGAAAAAAGAGGAAAACAATATGTCAAAAGATAAGAAAGAGGTGAATAAAGAGAATAAAATAAATACGAAATCGTCAACTGGTATTAAAAACGCCTTGCGTAGTCATCATATCATTGAGTCGAATGATTCGAAGTCACCTAACAGTGAACCAGGGAAAATGAAGGTGCCGATCTTCTCCGATGATGAAACTGTCGATAGTTTGAAGAGCCAAAGCACAGATTCCGAAACGTGTGATTCACAAGATGAATTAAATATCAGTGCTAGTTCAAATACGTTAAAAACTACAACAAAGAAAAAGTTTAATTTGAGCTTACGAAAAAGTGACCCAAAAACACCCAAAAGTGATTCGAGTTCTAATAAAAGTGATCTGAAATCTTCTCAACTTGAACTCACATCGCCGGCTGAAAAAAGTAACGGGCCAAAAAAAATAAGAGTATCAAAAGTCGCATCAAGGAAATCATTGCGCAATACGAAATGCGACGGTTCAGTTGTTTCTTCGGAAGAAAATCATGATATCGATGATAATCTAGAACATCCGCTCCATAATTCAACGTTAAACGGTGATTCTGCCGAAGAAATGCTTCATTCTTCAGTGGAATCGGTAACGGACAGTGAAATGAAATCACCGGTAAAAAAATCTAAAAATCTCGAAGGTTCTGAAAAGGAACAACAAATTTCTTCAACTAAAACGAAGAAATTCCGGTTAGGTTCTCGGAAATCTCTGCGCTATCACAAGACAGATGATAGTTACGAACTATCGGAATCAATGGATGAAAATAAAGATGTGGCAGAAGAGAAAATTGCTGAGTATTTAATGAGTCCGGGTAGTTCACAGTCTGAAGATCACTGTGACAGTTCAATTGAAGATGATCATTCCGATAGTGATGTGGAGAAACCAGCCGATCAGAATAATTTAGTTGACAATGTAAATGTGGAACAGGTGAAACGAAAACGAGGTCGACCGAGAAAATATCCGAAAGATTACGTCAAATATGACGGGCCTAAACGACCCCGAGGACGGCCCAGGAAACATACGCTCATCGTAGACGAAACGCCAAGCCCAAATGTAGAGTCCGTAACGGAATTGTACAAAATGAAACTGAATACTGACACGTTACCGAAAAATCCCTACGAAAATCACGTGAACGAAGTGAAACTAACCGCAAACGTGCCCGAACGCCATCTACGCGTCGTGTTACGGAAACATTCGGAAATTGACAGCAAAATCGATAGTAAATTCTTAAAAATGCAGAATGACATTGAAAGGGATTTGCCGATAAGGAAACGTAGTAAACTGAGGTACGAAGCACAATTATAGAAGTAATTATTCGGAAAACCGAAAACATTTCGGGCGAGTCGATTTTAAAACACTAGCCGATTTAACAAATCGTTCGTATATTTTTGTAAAAAAAAAAAGCAAACAAACACAGTTCTAGTGCCAAAATTCAATACAGTAATGTTGTAAATTTAATTTGAAACGAAGAAAATACATATATTTTTTAATTTTCAACCGTGTTTTATTTTTACTTAATTTCATGGTATTTTTTTTAATATTGCTTTGTTAATTAATTATTGAAATGATGTTCATACAAATTGTATCGGATTTAGGTCGATTATAAACTGAATTTAGGCGCTGGAATGACTTTTTGTAAATACAAACATTATTTTTAGACAATTGTGGAACTCGTGTAATTGTATTTTATAATTTATTTAGTATTATCGTAATGTTTTTATTGTCATGTGCATTTTTATATCATATTACGGTTTTTTCTTACTATAATTATTTTTTTCATGAAGGTGTCATTTTTTATCATCTTTTGTGAATACTGCCATTGTGTACATAACGTATGTGTAATGTATATATTTTTGAAGAGTTTTAGATTTGTTTTTCATTAAATCAATAAATAAATAAAGTATTTTCAATGATATTTATTAGTATATATTATATTCTAGTCATAATATTGTTTAAATAAAAATGTATCCCCATTTTAATGCAGTATTTGAATATCGCGGTTATCGTACATTATTTTGACATTTACAAGTTTGTAGCCATCTGTTGGCAGATGCATGAAGTTCTAGGCAAGAAGAAGAAATGACGTATCGAATGTAGAGTTTGCAGTAGTTCTTCGCCGCCACCATATGTACAGTTGACAATTCAGAAATTCGCTTTACCTAATTGCATAGTTACTGACGTAATGTTTTCGCTGGTGTTTGGCAAAATTTTGTCAAGATGCAATAATAATAGTCTATATTCGGAACATATATCCTAGCTAATTAGAAACAATCGCTCAGCCGTCAGCAACTATAGTTCAAATCCGATACAAATGTTGTGTAAAATTATTTGTTTATTTTCATCAATCAATTCCCAGTCGTACAATAGAATTGTTTTTCTGACCTCATTGAAGGTGAGCGAGGTATTTTGTGTACATATATATGTTTAGTATTTTCGTTTACAACGAAATGAAATACTGTCATTTCATTGATTTTATCGAGTCTCGCACGAAACTTAACCTATTTTTAAATATTGATCGCTAATTTTATGTGGGTTATTTGATTTTTATTCCACTGAATTGAGGTTACATTTGAACTTGAGAACTGCTGTGTTGTAGTCTAAATATACCTGACAGATAGATTCAGGGCTGCCGTTCAGATGTGAAACTCAAGAAGACATTTATCGTTTTGTGCCAGGCACTCTGGCAATATTGTTTTTTTGTACTCGAACAATCTTGTGTCTAGTGCAAAGTCGAGGTAAATACATGTATTTCTATAATCTAAATTTATTTACTCCATTATTTTGTAGTACACGATCATTGACAGTATTTCTTTTCGCCTACATTTACTCAGTTTAGTTTTGTAGGTGAAGTTTACAAACAAGTACGTTATGAATTATTCATCAATAATTAGTTGTCACTGTTTTATGTGTACGTAATTATACGTTCTGTACGAAATGCGTTAGTAATATTGTCACCGTAATGACATAACGGTATAGTATAAAGAAAAAATAACCTTTTGTGAACTGACAGCTAACCAATGAATATTTGACAGTTCACTTACACATATTTTTTAAGCAAGCAAACAAATTATTAGTAATTGCTGTAGTTATTGTGAAATAGAAATATGCGTTGTATTATTCTTGTTTACTTGTAGAAATAATTCTGTAATAATAATAGCGAAACTACACTGTGAATCATAACTGCAAAATGTGTTTTTATCAAAAATACTACGTCTTATAATGGAATAGTTGTGCCAAAGTTGACATTATAATTGTGAAAGTTTTACTTCCGAAATGAACAATATTCATTCTTACTTATTTTCTAAATTATGAACATAAATAGTGTTTTTATTTAATGTAAAATAGGATATAACATACTGTTGCGTTGTGCTAGAATTAAAATATAGTTATGTTTCGTTAATTTATATATTCTTTTTAATTAGTATTACAAAACATGCAGGTTCTTCCCACGATATGCTCTATTTATCAATACTTAACTGATTATAAAATTACCGCCAATTTTCCACTTAATTATCGTTTTGTTTTGAAACTAAAATAAAAATATTTGTTAATCTTAAGTTAATTTGATTTCTTTTAGTACTTTTAAGTGTTACAAAAATTATCCTCTTTGATTATCTATACTATAGATAATCAAAGAGAATAATAAATAAATACTATACTATAGATTCTATAATATAGTATTTATTTGGTTCATTTGATCTTACAAAAATATAAGTATAACTAGTAATATTTTTCCATTATACAAATAACTAAACTAATTTTTTTGTTTTGTTACAGATTCGCACACCACCGATAATAATAAAAAACTGAATATTAGCAAAGAGTTCTGTTCCAAACATACAAATGAATTCGTACCTACTCACCGTGGGGAAATAATAATTTCTAAAGAAGTGTTAAAATATGGTTAACTCATGACAAAGAAAAGCGCATACCTTTTGAAACCACACAAACGAAAAAAGAAATCAACATATATACGTACATAGATAGATTGGTGTTGTTAGTGAATGCTTATTAATAGTTATATTAATACCGAGTAAATAGTTGCTCCGGCTAACCTACAAATATCAAGTGTCAAAAGTGTGTGCGTATATATATGTTCGAGGTTTGTGTTGGTGTTTATTTGCGATTGAAATATGAGTGAACCGGCGTCCGAATTGAAATGGGCATGTGAATATTGTACGTATAAAAATTTTCCCTCTTCGTTGAAATGCACAATGTGTCGGGGACCGAAACCATTGTTGAACGAGGACATCTATCGGTTACATGGGAACGAAATAAGCGGTGAACAGCGGGAGATTAACACGAATTTATCAGGTATGTAGTCGGGATACATTCCTACAAAACAGCATTCATCGCGGTCGTTTTTACACTGGATTATGTTTTATAAATTGATCCATAATATCCGCGATTGGGTACACCTATCGTACAGCATCGTAGATAATACGATGAAAATACAGAACGCATCCGTCTTTGAAAAACCAAAATGACAATTATAATCTCAAACTAACGTGAAATGAGACACAAAAGATACGTGTGAAATGAGATACCTTCGTTTCATCGTATGTTGTGCGATTAAAATAAAGAAATCGCTTTTTTTTTTTTTTTCGTCGTAGACGGCTGCGTTCTGTTGTTTCATCGTATTATCTACGACGCTGTATGATAGGTGGGCCATAGGCATAAGCAGTTCTGAATTCTTGTCTGTTGCAACAAACCTCATTTTTATAAGCAATATTTGATTACGGATTATTAAATTTGTTTCTGTATTTTATTTTTACTTCATTTCTACGAATTGTTTGATCAATAAAACTAAAATTAGCTTATAATTTAGTTGTAGTAATAAATTAATGTTATTAGTCTGAAATTTAAATTATGTTATTCATAAACATGTCAACGGAATAAGGTTTTGAGTAACAAAGATCGATAATTCAATTTAATAGTATCCATTTTACTTGTAACTAGTAATAAATAAATTCGATATTAATAAGCGAGTTATCTGAGAGACTAATTTTTTGTTTAGAAATAGATTTGCATTCATAAATACGAGTACTGACCCTAATAATTTGGCCACCAGCTGTAATTCTATTAGAAACAAAAATAAACAACTTAAAAAAAATTGTCTGAGCTTGTAATTGTAAACTTTAAATTGACAGAATGAAGTTCTATAGTCGAAAACAGTAAAATAATAAATACTATCGATAACCAATGACTGGTTGTTTAGACGAGGTTAAATTCGAGAATCAATGATTAAAGCCTAATTTATTATGTAACGGACTATCGATAATTACGGGATACCTCATTTGAATTAGTCTATTATATCGAAGTTTTACTGTAATTGGTTCAGGAGCTAATCACCCGGACCTTTCAGAGAAAACGAATATTTTTGAAGCCCATACAAATTTAAAATATAATTGTGAGCAACAAAATAACATATTAAATTATCAAGCCCTTAGTATTGTGAGTCCCGGGGCAGCAGCCCTTCTTGTCCACCCCACATCCTCTAGGCCCTGGTAATTACCATCAGCGTTAATTGTTTATCAATAGGAAAGCACTGATGTTTTATGCACGACCTTCTCGATTAAAAGTTTACGAGAAATCCACTAGAGAATCTAGAAGGTCGTGGTTTTATGTGTTACACTTGTGGAAAAGCCGTGCTGTATGTACAGTAGGCTATGGCGGTAACTGTGTTTGTTGATGACGTTTAATTGTCTGCCATTTTGTTTTCAGGTATAGCGTCGGGTCCGTGTGAGACACGGAGCAATGGTAAATGGTCGTGTGAGGCGTGCACGTACTTGAATACGTCTCGAGACCAGCTATGTACACAGTGCGGTACCCCGGCACCAACAGATAAACAGCCAGGTTAGTTTGCTACAAACGGTAGCTTCAGAATATACATAACATAACATATAACATGACATAATTTCAAAATTGTCGGAACCTTTCAAGGGGACATTGTCACAACCGGAACACGGATTTGGCTGAATTAATAATAGTAATAATTTATTATTAATTATTATCATTAATTTGTTACTATTTTAAATGGTTTTTCATTTATTACTTATAATTAAAATATAAAACTAAAAACAAATTAGGGCGAGAATCGAACCCAGACTAACTGCGTGGAAGTCGGTTATTTAAACCGCTCGGCAACGTCGCACCAACTGTCAGTCAGTATTCTGAACGGTTATATAAACCATCTTCAGAACGTCAATAGAACGGTAATATATTTAAAGAAAAGTAAGAATGCACAAGCCTCTTATTTTCCTACTCCTGTGCAATTTTCGACATTTTTGAGATTTCATTCATCCAGATTGAACTCGACTTTCTAATTTTATAACTTATAACATTGGTTACTATCAATGTACAGATGTCCGTATAGCATTTCAGAATTTACATAAGCTACATACACATTCTTATTATTATTGTAATAGGCATATACGTAGAAAAAGTACTAATATATATTTTAATATAACATTCCTTTTCTCTTAGTTTTGTAATTACTGTATTTTATTTGTCAGTTTCGCAATGTGCTAGATTTCTCTGGACATCTGGTGTAATAAATAAAAGAACGCACATAAATCCCCTAATCACAATATGTGAACTGAATTTGTATGTTCAAAATAGTGTGCAAAGAAAGACAGCACATGTAATTTGTGAAGAAATGTTAGTGAATTTCATTGTATGTGAAGATTTAATTGTGTGTTTTAGCACCTACAATAACAGACTGCACTATTCATGAACACATACAACCTTTACGTATATCCCAACAACAACAACAACAACAGCAGCAACAACAGCAGCATCCACCTAGTGATCTAGCACAGAGTCTCATGGTAACGCGGTCAGCATCACGGAACAGTACTACAGGCAGCCCGCCGCACACCAGCTCCACCAATCAGGAGAACAGTAGGCGGAGTCTACAGAAATGGACATGCGCAGTAAGTATCTTTACAAATCTCAGTAGACCGAAAATAATGTTTATACTTTTGTTTCGATCAGATCTCTTTGCATAAAACTTTTCTTGAAACTTAAAATAGAAGTAGTTTTTATGTTAGTGTACATATCGTTTTTATTATAATAATTCTTATCATTATTGTGTGTTTTTTTTTTTTTAAATAGAGTTGGTGAAATTATGTATAATGCCCGGTTGTTCAGACGAGGTTCAATTCGAGAATCATTAATTCTAGAATTAAACCATTTTGCTGGGACGAAACAAACAATTTATTTGTTTATCAACGATTTGTGTTTCAACGAATCGTAATCATCTGATTATAAGAAACTTATCTCGGTTTAATTCTTGAATCAAATTTGATTCTCGTATTTAACTGGAGCATTGTATGAGGTATTCATGTGTTTTTAGACGTGTACTTATGAGAACTGGCCGAAAACAATGAAATGTGCAATGTGCGGCACGATAGTCAACAATGCTGCCAGATCACCGGCTGGTAGTGTGATACTATCGTCGCCTGATAGAGACGCGGACCGTACGAATAACATCGACGATTGGCAACAACGCAGTACACACTCACACCGATACAGTAAGTCACGCGGAACAGCTGTGCCGTGTGAAGGACTAAAACAATGTGTTGGTTTGTGTATATAGCCATAGAATCACAACAGAGCCCAGGAAATAATTGTGAGTATGAGAGAGGTATGCGACACTTGCGGCGACAAGCGGACTGGGCCTGGCTCAATGCATGTCTGGGAGTTCTAGAAGGTGATGCGAATCCTGTGGAAGCGTACCTCTCCTCTGGCGGAGATCCAGCTCGGCAGCTAACAGCAGCAGAAGTTACACTGTTAAATAGGTATAAACACCGCTGTATATTACAAACAGGTACACAACATCATTCTATATTATAAAACAGGTACAAAACTTCATTCTATATTATAAAACAAGACCGGAGTCTTGCTTTCTTCGATAAGTCACAATAACTGCTCTTTATAGAACGATCCTAACGGTTCTACTAAGTGATACTAAATGTTTCTACTGAATTTGGCTCCGTTGCTTTAAAAATACACAGTTTTCCATTGTAACAGAGCAAGATTTAGTAGTTCTGAATTGCTAAGTCCACAATAAACACCTGAGATTTTATTTTCTTGCTTATAGATCTTCAGCATTCGATGTTGGTCACACGTTGGTACACCTGGCTATTCGGTTTCACCGTGAGGATATGTTGGCAACGTTGCTGTCACAGATTGAAGGCTCCGACTCGGGTGTGAAACGCGTACCTAGTTATGTCGCACCGGACATTGCTACTGATATCCGTCGGCATATGTCATCTACAATACGACAACGCAAAGGCAGCTTTCCATGTAACTTCGTCACAGAGTTACCAACCTTTGCATTACCTGCAGGTACCACTTTTTATCTGCAGTATCACTAGCGGTTTATTTTCTGTCTTGGTTTTATGTGAATTCCTCACAGAATGCGGATACTGACAATGTAATGTCAATGTACCTAGTGCAATTTTCCCTTGCAGAGGTTGAAGAACTTCCTGGTCCGGTACAAGAACAATTGTTCACTGAACTACTCGACAAGGACGCGCAACAACAACTAGAGAGTGATCCGCCCGTGATCAACTGGTCGTTAGAGGTGACTGTGCGTCTGGGATCGCGGCTGTACGCACTGTGGAACCGGTCGGCTGGTGATTGTCTGCTGGACAGCGCCATGCAAGCAACGTGGGGCGTGTTTGACAGAGACAACACACTGCGCCGGGCATTAGCAGAGAGTTTACACCAAGGTGGACACATGTAAGGGCACATTCACTCGCATTTGCATCGCTCACAGTATTCTAAATTTCGCTTTACATCTGTCAAACTACAAATCAATAAATTTAACCTTGAAAACAAACAGACAATGCTTCAAACGCACCTCGCGGATCAAAATGCCATACAAATTGTGCAATTTCTCAGATTCTATCCACGATGGAAAGAGTACGAGTCAAGTCAAGCTTCACTGTTGCACTTCTCGTTGGAGGAAGGCCAATGGGAAGAGGACTGGACCTCGTTACTGTCGCTTGCCAGTCAGCCAGGCGCCTCCCTGGAACAACTACACGTGTTCGCGCTTGCGCACGTACTACGCCGGCCGATCATTGTGTACGGCGTCAAGTACGTGAAGAGTTTCCGTGGCGAAGCGCTGGGATATGCTAGGTTCGAAGGTAACACTTATCATTTTCTTACAACCCTAACAATTAATTGTAAAATGTAATCAAATAGAAAGTAGTTTTTTGTTTTTCATTGGCTTTGGTAGTACATAGTTTGAAATTGAAATACAAATGTGCTTACACTGTTTAGTGTACTTTTAAAAGTACAGTAGTACTCCAAAGTGAGCGCTCAGGCATCAGGAGAAGTTTCTACAAAACAAGCGCTGAGCGAAACCATGTTAAACGAGGTGATTTTAGGGAAATGTGTGAGAAGTTCTCATATTGAGAATTATCGGACGTTTAGCCGATAGCGCCTTATAGTGTAGCATAGTAGAGTAAAGTAAACGCATTTGTATTTTAATTTAATGTTTGTGCACTTCAGTACAAAGTATTGTTATAATTTCTGCTAATATATATACATACATACATACATACATACATAACATCACGCCTTTCCCATTACTGGGGTAGCAGGCCCTTAGTCCCTACAATCACTCAAAATATTTAATATAATACAGAAAACTGCCTTTCATTCCTTATTTTCTAACAATTGCTCGCCAAATACTTCTATCCATACATAACTGTCTCGCCTCGTGAATATCCATACACCTTGTCATACATGCTCTCCTATTATTTCTGCTTATAATTTTACGTTCACTCAAAACATTTTCTATCATATTCATCCATTTATTCCTCGGTCTTCCTCGCATTCGTGTTCCTTCAATTTCACCCAAATAAATCTTCTTAGTTAATCTATCATTTGACATTCTTTCCACATGTCCAAACCAACGCAGCTGACTTGAAGCCACTCTTTTCACAACATTTTCACTAATTTCACATTCATCATACACTACTTTATTCCTAATACGGTCTCTTCTAGTCACTCCGCACACTCCTCTCAAAAATCTCATTTCAACCGCAGTTACCCTTTTTTTATTCCGGTTATCCCATACCCAACATTCACATCCATACATCAACGATGGCACAAGTACACCATTATACACACATAACCTAGCTTCTCTTGACACATTCACATTTCTAGCAAACATTCCCAAAGCGCCCAAAACTTTTCTACCTGCAACCACTCTTCTTTCAATTTCAGCATTCATCCGTCCATCTTTCGAAAACATGCATCCCAGATACATAAATTCATTAACTTGTTCCATTTGCTCACCATCTATGCTAATCTTGCATTCCGTAACTTCATCCTTCTCAAAAACTAAAATCTTACATTTTGAAGCATTCATGATCAAATTCAAACATTTTCCCTGATTTCTGACACTCTCAATCATTCTCGTCAATTGTTCCTCAGATTCACCCATAATAACCACATCATCAGCATATGCTAATGCAGGCACAACGAATTCACTTATTTTCACACCATCATTTGTACACTCTAACGCTCGTCGCAATAACACATCCATATACAAATTAAAAAGCCAAGGAGACATCACACAACCCTGTTTCACTCCCACGTCAATATTAAACCATCTACTCAAACTACCATCCACACGAACTGCTGCTTGATTATTTACATATAAAGCCATTAGTGCTCTCAATAACGTACCACTAACGCCATACTCCTTCAAAATAGGCCATAATTTTTCACGCACAACACTGTCATATGCCTTCTTTAAATCAATGAAAGCACAAAACAATTTCTTGTTTCGGTCCAAAGTCTTTTCCACAATCATTCGAAGCGAAAACAATTGATCCACACATCCTCTTTCAGGCAAAAACCCACCTTGCATACCATTCAGTTTACTACATGTAATCTCCCTTACTTTATTAATTAGAACACTACTGTACAACTTACACACAACACTCAAGAGACTAATCGCACGATAATTTGTACATTCACTCATATTTCCTTTTCCTTTATACAATGGAACAATTACAGCACGCTTCCAATCTTCTGGAACAACATTTTGCCGCAAGCAGAATTTACATAAATAAACTAGCCAAGCAAACACTTTTTCGCCACCATACTTTAACATCTCTACTGTAATATCATCTATTCCTGCAGCTTTTCCAGTTTTCATTCTAGCCAAAGCATTACTTACATCGTCTTCATTTATATCCCAACATTCATTTTCACCACAATCAAAATCATTCATATTATCATTTATAACACAATTATTTTCATACAATTTGCTAAAATAACTGGTCCATCGTTCCCTAATCTCGGATTCTTTCCACAATAAATTACCATCATGATCTTTAACTGCTTTTACACAAGACATGTTACCACCCTTCAGCTTTTTCACGCATGTCCAAAACATCTTTTTATTGAGAACAAAGTCATTCGTCAATTTTTCATTCTTCTCTTTCTCACATTGCATTTTACTTTCATATATATATATATATATATATATATATATATATATATATATATATAACATACGTGTATATATATATATATATATATATATATATATATATATATATATATATATAACATACGTGTATATATATATATATATATATATATATATATATATATATATATAACATACGTGTATATATATATATATATATATATATATATATATATATATATATATATATAACATACGTGTATATATATATATATATATATATATATATATATATATATATATATAACATACGTGTATATATATATATATATATATATATATATATATATATATATATATATATATATATATATATATATATATATATATATATATATATATATACACACACGTATGTTCAGCCTTATTTGAACAGTTATATTTTCCTGTATGATTATATATATATATATATATATATATATATATATATATATATATATATATATATATATATATATATACAGGGTGATTCACGAAGAGCGGAAAAAAATTTAACACGATGTTGGGGAGGTCATTTTGAGTAAAAAATGTCATATGAACATGGGTTCTATTCCATTTGGTTACGTAACTAGAGGAGATCAAAGTTTGATGAATTCAAATGCTAAACAGCATATCACCATTAAGATATCTTAGAAACTATAAGAGATATGAAGCTGGTTAAATTAGGCAAAAGTTGCGCATTTATAAGTTAAAGTTTGTGTTAATTTAGTATTTTGAAAATTTTGCATGGCTTACTAGATGTGTGCAAAAAAAGCCAGTGAATTTACTTAGGCACTTATAAAACCTTAATTTCTTATAGTTATGTAATTAAATGAGATAGGACCTATGTTCATATGACATATTTTACTCAAAATGATCTCCCAACAACGTATTAATTTTTCTTACACTCTTCGTGAATCACCCGATAAAAATTTTACGCACATCTAGTAAGCCATGCAAATTTTTCAAATTCTAAATTTTCACTAACTTTAACTTATAAATGCGCAACTTTTGTCTAATTTAACCAACTTCATATCTCTTATAGTTTCTAAGATATCTTAATGGTAATATGCTGTTTAGCATTTGAATTCATCAAACTTTGATCTCCTCTAGTTACCTAACCAAATGAAATAGGACCCATGTTCATATGACATTTTTTACTCAAAATAACCTCCCCAACATCCTGTTATAATTTTTTCCGCTCTTCGTGAATCACCCTGTATATAACATACGTGTATATATATATATATATATATATATATATATATATATATATATATATAACATACGTGTATATATATATATATATATATATATATATATATATATAACATACGTGTATATATATATATATATATATATATATATATATATATATATATATAACATACGTGTATATATATATATATATATATATATATATATATATATATATATATATATATAACATACGTGTATATATATATTTATATGTATATATATATATATATATATATATATATATATATATATATATATATTTATATATACATATATACACTCGTATGTTCAGCCTTGTTTGAACAGTTATATGTTCCTGTATGATTCCAGGTGTGTACTTGCCCTTATTGTGGGAGCAAAGTTTCTGTATGCGCACCCCGCTTGCGTTGGGCTACACGCGCGGCCATTTCTCAGCACTGGTGCCAATGGAACCAGAGACACATCCACACCATCACCAACACCATAGTACCTTGGATCCGCCTGATAATCTACAGATTACTTTTCTGCCATTGATGGATCGGGATCGGAAACTGTTACCGGTGCATTTTCTGACACAAGTCGAGGTATATATCATTCGTGTAATATTTTCGCCATCACTGAATGTAGCTGTCAAATGGGAGGCCATGATTTGTCGCACGTTGCTTTAAACTTTAAAGTTTTACCAACCAAAGTGACGTAATAAAAAACAAACGAATTATTGAGAAGCTCCGCCCCTTATGGCAATATGATATGCGTATAGATTTATACGAGTCAAATGTGTAGGAAAGAGATAGCTTGTTTTGTTTATGTCGTGAATAAAATGTACCTGATGTGACGTCACTCCTATATGGATTTGAATACTCTATACGTACTGGTTGAATCTGTAGAAAGTTGGAATAAAAGAATAAATATATAATTATTGTTGTTACATGTTACAGATGGGCCGCGAAGAAGCGATATTACGACAATGGCTCGACGTATGTGAAACGGAGGGGGGAATCTTAGTAGCGCAACAGCGCTTGCACAAACGGCCGTTACTCGTTGCCCAAATGGTCGAAGAATGGTTAAACCATTATAGACGATTGGCGTAAGTATTATCATGTATTTATATGCGTGGTCTTTTAGAACTCTTGTTTTAAAATCGAAAGAGAAAATAATTTACGAACATACTAACTGCTATCCCAGTTTTACATTAACAGCACTTCTAATGCTCAATTGCTCAGACGAGGTTTAATTCGAGTCAAATGATTCTAGAATTAAATAGTTACTAGGGCGAAACAATTTGTTTGTTGTCAATTATTTCAGTTTCAACGAATCACAGAGGATAAATTGATTCGTGGTCTTAGGAACGAATCTCAACTTAATTTCTAGAATGAAAATAAATCTAGATCATAATTTGATTCTCGAATTACACCTTGTTTGAACAACAGGCCAGTATTAACGCCGTTAGTATCAAAGATTGTAGAGTTTAGTGAGACGGATATATATTTTTATCTTAACCGTGGAATTATTTGTTGTCTAATCTGTGTTTTCAACCTTAATAGACCACATATTTCTTTATTTTACTAAATATTAGATTATTTTCAATTAAATTCTACTATGTATATGATTTGTATCAATAGTCTAACCTGTGTTTTCAACCGCAATGGAGCAAATATTTCTTTACTCCACTACATATCTGGTTATCTTGAATTAAATCCTACAAATGTATAATGATTAGTTGTTTGCCATTATAGACAGATGACATGTGCTCCGTTTGCTCGTCCGTTACCCATCCAGGATTACTCCAGTGATGGTGATACGGACGATGAATAACAACAGGCGTGCAGCGTGCAACAACAGCAGGATAGTGCACGGTAGTAGTGATACATAACCTCAACAAATGCAAACAACTGCGACAAAATACAAATAGAAACAAAATAATATATATAAACGGAGAAATAAATAACTTGGTAACAAAAAACACAGATAAACACGCAAATTATATAGAAAAGAATATAAAATAATACACACAACACAGATTTTCAAACAAAAATAAAACACACAATGGGAATATGAAAAGAAATTCTGAAGCAAATACACAGTAACACACAATTCATACAAAGAAATATGTCTAAAATAATTTATACAAGAAATACTTATAAAATATGAATTGCCACGATTTAAAGTAACCTGCTATATTCAGAGTATATTTTCATTTCATAATGCCTTTGACTAGAGAATAATATAAAGTAATTTAAAAATACATCTATTCACGAACTATATATATACACACATAATATTAAAAAATCAATCTACGTTTTACATAAAACAACACATATATTTATTAGTTTGATGTTTGACTTTTCATAATTTAGTACACTGTTTAGGGAGTTTTCGTGGCGCAAGTTTGGCATCGTGGGCTGTTAGTTGTCAAATGACAGTTTCAACTATCGTGATTATGATTCCCAATGTATTTATTATATTTAGTTTTTAGAAAATCAGGAAATTTATCATCGAAAGAAAATTATTTGCGTTAAAGGTTAGAAATAATTTTATTTCGCTTTTATTTTTCAATTTAATTACTTTGATACAAGTAATTTCCAGTTTTAGAAAGCTAAACCCTTAATATGACAGGGCACTGTCATTAAATTAAACAACAAATAATAATTATTTGATATATCGTGATTTTTTTATTTGCGAGATTATTTTTATTACTTTTATTTATTTTTTATCAGAAATTTACATTAATATTCTAAAGCAATAACTACAACTAATAAATAGCATTATTTTAGCCGTACTAAAAACAATATTTAGTTATTTAGTAATATTGTATTAAATCAATCTTCCACAATACGAAATAATTCAATATTGCTAAATATTACTCACTTTTTTGCTCAATATTGCGCTACGAAATTCGTCCGCCATTTTGTTAATACTATATATTTACCAATACGTACTACAAACTATAAGAGGAGACTCTTGTACAGTTATACCCCAGTTAGCGCTCAAGATACGCGTTCTTACACAGCGTTAAGCGAAACCGCGTTAAATGAGCTGATTTTATTGAAATCTGTAAGAAGTTCCCGTGCTCTCATTACCGTCTTCATGAACGCGCGTTATAACGAATCATTGTAAATTTAACGCTTTTTGTTGAGCGTTGTAGCGAATCAGCGTTATTCGGGATAGCGTTAAGCGGGGGTTTTATTGTATTTTTACACTTGTATATATAGAGATAGACCTTGATATCTTGCCTACAACAGTTTTAAATATTTGTCACAAGATCACGAGAATTATTGAACATGATACTAAAATTATTATAATATAATAATAATTATGTATTTTTCTGTTGTCAGATGCGGGTTTAATCAAAATTCGAGAATCTAAATCACCGGCCCAATATCAAATACAAAATCGATATTGTGCGGTTATGTTTCACGAATTTCAATTGAACCTTGTGTTTGTAACTCACCAATTAGAAGTTATAAGAGTACAAAAAGAAAATAATCAGAATACAGTAACAATTTATTAATATATGGGATACAAAAATCTGTTGCAAAATGTTACGAGTTTGACCTCTAGCGGTGTGTATTATAAACTACAACTAGCTTCCCCTTGCTTCTCTTCAGATTGCCTTATTCATATGAACTGTCAATAGTTAAGTATTATTTTCTAGAAGAAATAGTATTTCAATGTCCAGTTGCATCTATTCAGAATGTCAGTTGACAAATATTTATATTCACTTACCTAAAAACATTAACTGCTAACGGCGATACATAAGAGCTACTATATTTTTGACACTTGCAATAGTAATGCTATAAAAATACACAATTTTCGCTAGCAACAGCTACAAATTTAGTAGTTCTTACTAGCTCCGTTCAGCTGTGAATACAGCTAGCAGCCATTCTTGCAAACTGAAGACATAGTTTCGTTATTGTGAGGTTATAATTCGAGAAATTAAATTAAACTTCGTTTTAAAAACGCACCGTTTGAAGTATAACTTCCTTGAAGAAGAATGTAAAAATTAGTACACGTTTTTCCTTGAAATGCAGAAGCAATTTATCAATAATTTAATAGATTGTAATTGGACATTATTCATTTACTGTTGTGCAGAGTGCGATATTATCAGACGCTATTAAGAATTACTAAGTTTTCCTTTTTATTTGACACTATTACGACGGCAAATTGTGTATATTTAAAGCAATTCTGTAGTAACTGTGTCAATTTTAATAGAAAAATTAGGAGCTATCTGTTGCGTCATTAATATCGGACTGTCAGTCGCAGTAATTATTTCTTTTGCTTTACCAACTTCCAAAATACAACTACAAGTGCAATGTGTATTATAACCTAAACTAAATACGTACAGGCTGTCTGCTAACTGAGTGTGAGTTATCAGACGCGCTGTATGTGCAACTGTTACTATCTACCTTGTTTGAGCACCAATAAGAAACCAGAGCTAACACTGGACATGCAGAATTATTATGATTATTATATTGTATATATCTATATTAGGAATATCTGGAATCTTTTTTATTATTATTAATTAATAATTATATATGGGGTGTTTACTATAAAATAATTTATGAAATTATGAGATTTATATTTAAAAAAAAAGGTTTGGATTATATTTCATACGAAAATGTGTATAGTTATTGAAATAAATTATATCAGTTATATTAATTATATATATATTTAAAAAAAATAATAATTGTTTTTCCAGAAATATATTTTTCTTTTTTTTCTGTAGGTTCATCCAAATTCCTTTATGAGAAAACATTTGTTTCCTAAAGTATATTAGACAATATTTAGAGCAAAACAATAAGTTGATTTTTAAAAATATTGTTGAACTTTAAAATACTGTTTTTTTTTTGTTTGCTAAATGAATTATCGTTGAAAAATATAAATATTTAAAATTACCAAAGTATATTTTATTGTATTTATTATTGTGTTCCTATTTAGAAAATGTTAATATTTATTAAAAGTTAACTATATTGATGACTCAGATTATATATTGTACATTCATAAAAATTAAATATATATATACTAATTTATATTACATATCAAATAGACTTGTTTAAATTTTAATTTCATATCAATCTTGAATAGATACTTTGTTCAGACGAGGTTTAATTCGAGAATCAATAATTCTAGAATCATACTATTGCTTGGACGAAACAAAATTTATTTGTTTATTTGAATTTTCGCAAATTACAATCATTTGAATTTAATCTCGTCTTGGCAATCGGGCATTATTAGAATTAGAAACGATTCTCGATTTAGTCATTTGTTTCTCGAATTATATTTTGTCTGAGCATCAATGGAATAAAATAAATTATATATAAAAGTATTGTATGAAAAGTAAATAAATGAAACGCAAAATACAATTTTGCAAATGTGGTAAGTAATGAAATTATTTCTTTTTACAATTTTTACTATACATAGTTTCTGATTTAACAAATATGATCCAAACTATATCATAGTCGAAGTGCGTTTTTTGTCTGTCAATCTTCAAATCATTAGAATTTGATCGTGCTTGTCTTGAAAAAAAAAAAAAAACGAACAATGCTTCAAACGCTTCATCAATGCTCTTCACGAATCACAACACGGACAAATAAATTTGACGTATTTCACATTAGTCCCCATGGTCACTGACGGCAACATGAATTTGACGTTTTGTTTGAGGAAAATTTGACAGATGTAAAACGCACTTAAGTCTTGCAGTGTTGTAATATTTACAAAATAATATCATGTGTCAAACAGAATTTATCATAATTATGTGTGCTGTCATTATGAACATTCTCTGATTTAATACTTACAAACAAGGCCGTTTTCTTCGCCTAGGCCTTGGCTATTTGGGCCATTAGCTATATCAAACTCTAAACTGACACAATTATTAATACTTACTTGACTCATCTCGGGAATATATAATATACAAATTATAAGACGGCCCTGTTGACAAATATATATGCAAACATTTTATTCGAATGAATTCCCTGTTGATATTTGACAGTTATATTATATTAAACTTAATATGGCTTCATAGTTATTTCACTTTTGATATTTTTACACAAACAAATTATTGTAAAATAAATAATTTAAGCTGAGAAATGTTTACAAGATTTTTGACAATTTTTTTTAATATATATATACATTTTTAGTTATCAATTTGAGCCAGTACGTTCCTGTACTAAGAATGGAGATTATCAATAATAGTGCGGACAATTTTTGAAACTTTAATTACCATTTTCTATGACCGGTTTTGGTTAATGAGCAAAAATTATTCAATAATAAAAAAGGTACATCAATATACAATTAATTTTTTAATTGATTTTTTATAATCAAGTTCAGTATTCAACAACACCTTGTATAAATAAATAAATAATTAACAAATTAATTTGTTAATTTATTTAAAGTTATATCTGTATTTGGTGTTACTGAAATATTGTACTTGAAGTATAAAAATATTAATTGAGAATCGTTAATAGGTATTTGAAATAATTATTTTGTTAAATATCAAAACCAGTGGTAGAAAATAGTAAGGTTAAAAAAATTCTCTTCTGATTGAGACTATGAATTGTATTAAATTTATTATTTTCTTATTTGTTATAACATTTTCGAATATACACATAAAAATGTTTTATAAATCATGTAGAAACAATATAATATAGTATAACTGTCATATGAACATTCATGAAAAATCACTTGAAAAGTTTAGCTTTTTGATCTACTTTGAGTGCCTTGAAAATTTTCAGTATTTAAAAAAAAATAAAAGCACTGCAAATGAAAAATATACGTATATGTATGAAATAATCAGTTGCTTTTAATTAATAATTGAATAATTCTAGAATATAGTTAAATATAACTACAGTAGCCAGTAAAATTTAATTAGACTTAGTTAAATTTAACTAGAGTTAGGAAAATTTAACGTTTTCAGTTAGCGTTAGTTAAATTTAACTTTATCCGCTTGAGTTAGTTAATTATAACTAATAGTTCAATTTAACTTTTTCAGCTAACGTGAGTTAAATTTAACTAGGTTTAGTTAAATTTATCTAGAGTTATTAAATTTAACTAGGAATAGTTATATTTAACTGCCTTTTTGCATATTAAGAATATTTGTTCACTTCAAACTTTAGATGAATTTTATTTATTATATTAATAACTCTAAATCAAAGTCTAGTGATATATTCTGTTACGTTCGCTATTTAAATGTACGTAACATTCTAATGAAAAATTAATGACTTAACGAGTCCCAATGTCTGAACTATCTATGGGAACTTATGACGTAATAAATCTGAAACATGATCACTGTCATTATGACAATTACAATCAATTAGAACACTGACATCAGTCATCATTTCAACGCAGCAATTTCGTTTTATTTTGTTAATTGTGTGTATCACAAAATTTATCAACAACATGTTTTTGTAGGTTAAAAAGTTCGATAGCAATTACATATTTCAATCGTTTTTCGTGCATTTGTCATTACAAAATATACAGATTTTTTCACAATTTATGATCACAATTTTTTAACATTTTCCTCGTATAATGCAAACGTATGATTTTAAGTAATTTCTTACGTAATCAAAATGATGAAAACCAAAATCTATTTTCTAATAATCTACTTTAACTGGATCAATGACGTTTGTTGGAAAACAATATACTTACCACGATCTTTTCGATTAAACTGTTACACTTTTAATCGACAAAGTCGTTATACTTACAAATGTAATCTGCTTCTTAAAATTTCCAAGATATTATTTTATGAACTAATGAAATGTCAAACTGAATATTTGTACCTACTTATTCATAAATGTAGATTTACAGAATTATAATGCTTACACACCTGAAATCTATCTACAAATAATGCTGAAATGCTGCTAATATATTGTACATAGCTAATGGGATATTCTAGAATAATAATAATAATAATAATATATCGCGGTGTTTACTTTTAAATTACTCAGAAATAAAATATTAATTTTTCAAAATATTTGAAACAAATAGTCTAATAAATAAAAAAAAAACAAATAATTCTAAAATAAACACCCGGTATATATACATACATATATAAATTGCAAATATTATATTTACTTGAAGTATAGGACATATTATACTTTGTTTAATGGTGATAAAATAAAATATAATAACTTGAATTATATATATTAATAATTAAATATATATTGTTGACATTCTGTCAAAAGAATGTTATTAAAAATTTAATAAATAATAAAGATGTTTCAATTATACAAACTGTATTATATTTTCAATTTTACATTTCAAAATATGTAGTTCCAAAGTTTTTAAAATTCCTGTAAAATTTGAATTCTCAAACGCAAATTTGTCAGTTCCGTATATTCAAATTTGAAATCGTAATTTTTATTTTGCAAGTATGTATGTTTTTACACGTCCGGGAGTAGAAGTCGGTTTCTATGGCGTCAAACGCGGGACAGAAATGAAGCATTTACTCCCTAGGGACGAAAACACTTTTCATAAGGGAGTTTTTATTATAACAAAGGTTTTTGTAAATAAATGTGTGTTGTCATGGTACGCGTTGCATGGAAACATTTCCAAAGGCTTCTAAATATTGCAATTTCGCTCCGATTTATTATAATTCATTATTTATGAAATTAAGTGTTCCTACTCCCGAACGTGGAAAAAATAGTATATACACCTCGGGAGAGACCACCATTTTTCCCTCGATGTATTTGTAGCCCTCTGGCTTCGCCCTCGGGCTTCAAACTACACCTCAGGAAAAATAAGTGTTTCTCTCCCTTGGTGTATAATGTACTAATGTATGGATAGTATGTGGCGAGCAATTGTTATAAAATAAGGAATAAAAGGTAGACTTCTATATAAATATTTTATGAGTGATTGTTGGGAAATAAAGGACCTGCTACCCCCAGTAATGGGGAAGGCGTAATGTTAAGTTTGTACGTAATACATTTATGCATAAGTCATATTAAAGTATATACTATTGTTACCGGAATAATTATAATTTCATTACATCATTACCATTTTTAATATCGTTCAATAATATCTGCAACTGTATTAATCAGTATTTTATTCGATTCGTATTTTATAATCAGCAAACGGTATGTTTAAACTAACCTTTAGAGATCTAAACAATGCACTACTTGGCAACCCTGGTACATACTTATCAACCTACACATGTACATACTTGCGTATAAATTTGAAAAGCCGCAACACATTTAGCCCGACTGTAAATTATATTTCGCATTCCACTGCGACTGACTCATCTGCTCTTGTTATTGTTACAGTGAATGCTATTTATTGTACCAGAGGAAAATCAGGTTAATTTAATAACATTTGACCCGGCTGGCCCCGGGTTTACCTAATGACCTATTCGCACGCCTCTGGTGTGAATAGGTTTGCACGCGAGTGAGACAGCACCACTACTAGCGCCGCCGGCCGTTCCGATTCCGTACTACAATTGGGCTCGCCCATTTTACTTTTATCGTGTTGCAGTGGTGTGCTCGGTCGTCGTTGTCGCGAATGCTCTCACTTTTACAATCAATTTCGACTTCATTAGTGGCAGTGAATTAATTAGGTTTTTTTTTCCGCTAGTGCAAGTATGTTTCAATAGTGTGGTTGTGTGTAAGTGTTGTGTCAGGGATTTGTATTTTACCAGCGTTCAAACGGAAGACAGATATTCAAAGCTATGGGTAAGTCGCTCACCGGTTTAATTGTTACACTTTTTATCTTACCATTTGCCAACAATCTCTAACGTTTATTTTATCAGTTTTACGCAATACTTTGTGCTCCGTTTCTCCCTCCTATAAGGCTGTAAGTTACGAGTTAGCATTTTGACACAAAAACCACATCGAATTCTTTTAGGTTACCTGTATTGTATAATGTAAATAAAATGCATTGAATAATCAATGCGATAATATTCAACTGTACAATTGTGTAAAAATGCACCAATCGTGTATTTACGATACTACATATTGAGTAAATGTTAAAAACTAACCAGTTATTTATGTAGACAGGAAATAATTTGTCAAAACAAGGTAGTCTATCTGCTTTAAAATAATTTACGTGCAGAAAATATGTGTGCGACCGAAACTGATCTGTTTTGCTCGATTTACGATTGCATCTGGTTTTGCGCATCACGGAATGTTCCGTACAGACTGATCTCTGTACACTGACATTGTGCCAAAATGTGTTATCTTATTTTGTTAAGAAAGGTCAAGAGATTATCACAAGTAATTCGCTTGTTATTGCCGGATCGATTTTTTCCCGTAACTATGGTTACCGAGGGGGCACTATTACAAAATAGGTTTTATTTTAACCTACATTTTTTTTAAATATTTTTTCTGATAGTTATGTTTTATTTACAAACTGGATTCCAAGTTGAAAATTAGGAATGTAATTTTAGAAAAAAATATTTAATAAATTAAATTTATGAATAAAAATTCAAGAATTTTTTATTTTATGTTTTGTGATACATGTATTATTTTGACATTTTTCGTTTAATTCATTGATTTTAATATTATGTCTGATATATTTTACGCAAAGCACTAGTTTTCGGGTCGCTATATTCCGCTATCAGTACAAATATTAGCATTTTTGAAAATAACTTGCGTCGCTGTCTGTACACGCAAGCAATTGATAAGATAAGGCTGTGCCAGGTGCTACCTCAGTTAATTAACACTAATATAAGGCTAATTAAAGTATGTACTACTTATGTAAACAGTGGAATCTACTTATAGTGAACTTAGTCCCGACCAAATACATAACATACTAAATACTTTAGTTATAGTGTACACTCGTTTATAGTGAACCAAATTCCTCCGCCCTTTAAGTTCACTATAAGCGGATTCACTGTATTTAGTAATATACCGACTAATATTAAAATTTTAACATAGAAATATCGTAATAAAATACAGTGAACCTCGATTTTACGAACTCCGGATTTAGTGGATTTCCAATTTTACAAACCTCGGTTTTAATGAACCACGATTTAACAGACTTTCATACATAGTTTATTTTATATACTCAAACATATCGACATAAGTACAAGTAGGTAAACTATTTTGTTAATTTTTTAAACGTACGTATTCGAAAAAAAACCTATTTTATTATATAACAGGCTTTCGGTAATAGCGTATACCTTCCCGCTTGCATTAGTCCGTTATATCGAGGTTTTATGAGGTGTTAAAATTTTCCAGTATTTTTTCCGTAGCAAGGTTTGCAACACTGATAATGAATGTCTTGACACATCTAATGCTGTGTTCAGCTTTAGTATAAGCGGTATTCTTCTTTACTCCCTTATTCTCTTCGTTATTCTCCCCTTATTCCGTCCTATCACAAGTTGAAGCAGATTCGTAGCGATATAAGTTCGTGTAGAACACATAAGAGGTACTCATTAAAACAACCTCCCCCTTCTAATCTAGTGTGCTCTGGTAGTGATTGAAATAATCACTTGTTCAAGATCTTCACTAATACCGTAATGAACCTCAACCAATAGGGGGGGTTCACGTTATTTTTGTAATAAACACGTCTAAATTCAACCATGCCTTTATGAAATAAATTTTTAAAAATATTTGAATAACTCTCGCAGAGATTGAGACTAATTAAAATTTTTTTTTTTATTATTTTTAAGCCTCAAAATGTTATTGTAACGCTATTCAGCTAATATAAATACTGAGTTTGCATTTTTAGGCGCTGCGCCAAATTGGCAAAATTGGTAGACGCCAGTACAAATATTTTAAAGAAATTTAGTAGATTAATTTATAACTTAAAATAGACATTTTTTTTCCTGTAGATTTTTAACAATTTTTGTAAATGTTTTCACTATGATTTTTTATCTATATATTTACTTGTATTTATACATTTTTTTTTTGTTTTTTTTTTTTTACAAAAATGAAGAATTCCTATTTCTGGCTAGCAGCCTAAATTACTGATAACATATGGTACAAATATGTCAAAGAGTATCACATAAATATTATAGCAAAATATTACCAACATCGGACCAAGCGGAATAAAATACTGTACTGTTGATAGATAAATGGTTTTACTGACCTGAGAATTATATAAATATACAATGTGTAGAACAAACTTTAAAACATTCAGATTTGACCATGCTGGCCTTGAAAAAAACGGACAATGCGTCAAACGCTTCATCAATGCCTCTACACGAATCAAAACAAGGACAAATAAGTTTGAAGCATTTCACATCAGTTCATTGTCACTGACTGAAACGTGAATTTGATGTTTGTTGGATGAAAATTTGTCCGATGTAAATCATAATATCTGTATAAATATTTTCTGTATAGTTATTTTTCTATTACACAGAAGATATGGTAGAGTATCGAAATACTAAAATAAATTTATCATTTATTCGAATAATAATAACTAGTAATAAATTTATTTAATAAAAAAAAAATCTTCATTATTTTATATTACACGTGCCTATTATTAGCTCTTTTTCACCTTGGATACGGAATATGTAAACAAGCTCATTTTGCCCTAGGGCATAATGAGCGGGCATAATGACTTTTACGCCCGCTAATCATTAACATTATTTTCCAACTTCCAATCACCAAATATTTTTCATAAATGCCTTAAATTTGCCAAAATTTCAAAATTAATTTGCTACGGATGTTGATAATACATCAATTTTTACTGAAATGAGTCTATTTGACTCACATCAAAATATGAGTTTTTTATTGCAAAATTTTTATCAAATTTCTGTGTCAGAACTAGCAAAATTTTTAAATTTCAAATGCGTTAAATTGGCCCATTCCGTAAATCTAGTGTTAAATGGTTGACAATGTATATTATCATATTTATATTACGACTTATTGATTTTATTATTAAGCATAAAAAGTGGATAAATGAACGTAAATGTGCTTCGCTTGTTTTATTATCAATTTATGTCATCTTATTAGTCAGATTTTTGTCGTTTTGTCATCCTGACATTTAAACATTTTTTATTCTTCTACGTAATCTTATTACATTTGTCTAAGGCGTTATTTTTTCCCCTAATGTACAGTGCGATCCAAAATGATTGACCGTACCAGTTTATTCTGATTTTTTCTTTACCTCATTGCAACGATACTGATAGTGAACTGCGATAGACAGATCGCATTGTCGCATCGAAAATCAAAATAAGTAATAAAACAAATGTCACGTGACGGTCAATCATTTTGGATCACACTATAGTAATGAGTGAAGAAACTGGAGCATTTGTCGAGATATTTTTTCGATAATGTTTGAAAAGATGTCAATATCCATTAAACTAAGAGCATTTTAACTTCATGTATTGTTTGAAGGTTAAATAGACGTACAATCACTAACTGATAAGCGATATCATTGTTGATAAAATAGCGATAGGTTTAAGTCTGTCATAAAAATAGTTATTGTGTAATTCATCTGAATATACAGGTTAATCGGCTATCTAGAACCAGTACCATATGTACTTTTAACTTTAGATTATCTACAACAATCATCACAAATTATTTTTCTTTGAAATCAGCACAATGTTGAATTTTTCTAGTTCAGCAGAGTCCGCTTATAGTGAACTTGAAGAGCCTGGGAGTTCACTATAAGCGGGTGTACACTCTTAACGAAGGTATTTAGTATGGTAGGTATTTAGTTGGGATTCAATGTTCCGTTCATTATGAGCGAGTTTCCACTATGTACGAGTTCACTATAAGTGGATTCTACTGTATTTTATTCTATATAATAGTATGCTCAGACTAGGTTTAATTCGAAAATCAATGATTCTAGAAATTAAACCGTGTTGGTAGGATCAAACAAACAATTTATTTGTTGTCAATTATTTGCGTTGTGATGAATCACAGAGAATCAACTAATTCGCGTCTTAGAAGCGAATTTCGGCGTAATTCTAGAAATTAAAACAAGTGTAGAATCATTTGATTCTGGAATTAAACCACGTGTTAAGAGTGCATTTTGTATCTTATCAAATTGTCATCAAACCAACGTCAGTGACCATGGACTAATGTGAAATACTTCAAATTTATTTGTCCTTGTTTTCATTCGTGAAAACGTTTGAAGCATTGTTCGATTTTTCAAGGTAAAATTTAAATGGTTCGAATAATGATTTGAAGTTTATCAAATGTAAAACGCATTTTAGTATAGGCTGTTCCACGATCATATTCTCGTCTGCTTGATTTGTAACAATTAGTTTATTAAGGGGTGATACATGTTAACAATACAAATTCTGTGGAATATTGCACGCTCGACACGGCTATTCTGATTCATTCTTGAGGTCAGTAGTGAACAAGGTTACTATTTTGTTTAGTTCTTGTGTTATCTATTGAAATATTTCACAGAATTTCTTTTGTTAGGATATAGCATCGCGAATAAACTAATTATTACAAATCACAAAGTCTGCAATATAATCGTGTAACCGCCTATGAGTGGCCTGAAGAAGAACTATACAGTAAATTTCATAAGTAAGATTCATCGATAGAGTGTGCTGGTTCATTGCTACTGGCACCCGATGTAGACTCTTTTTCAATCAGTCTTATTTCATTCACACAACAGAGCGACGTCATAGCACATGTGTGCCGAACATGTCTGTTGGCTGTTTGCCATAACGATAGCCAATTTTTTTCCTTCTTCTTATCAATATACTAATATATACAAGCCGAAAATCACAGGACGTCCAGATCAAGTTTAAACAAAACACATTAACTGCTATCACAGCTCGATATAGCGTGTTCAAACCCATATAGGAGTGACGTCACATCAGGTACATTTTATTCACGACATAAACAAAACAAACCATCTCTTTCTAACACATTTGACTCGAATAAATCTATACGCACATCGTATTGCCATAAGAGGCGGGGCTTCTCAATAATTCGTTTGTTTGTTTTATGACGTCACTCCTATATGGATTTGAATAGTCTATACTAACGTCGCTACTAAGAATTACTAAATTTTTCTACCAAAATGGATACTATTACTAGGGAATATTGTTTATTTTATTGCATTATTATCAACAGTGTAAGTTTCAGTAACAAAATTTAGTAACTCTTAGTAGCATCGTTAGTAACGAGCGGTGAATAGTATTTTATATTTACTAAATTTTACAATGAATATCGTAACATTTTTACCGAAATAATTTAGGTAAACATTTGGGCTAAGTTCAACCTAGAACATATAACACTAATACCTCGGTGTGCGCTCTGAATACGCGTTCCTACAAAATAAGCGCTAAAGGAAAGCTGTATTTAAATGTGGTAGTTTTAGGAAAATCTGTACGAAGTTGTTCTTGTCATATTCAGAATAGTTTTTCTATATTTACTGTATTAACTGTCACAAGTTTGTACAGTTTATTTCAGCTGCCCATCTTTTCACTTTGTTGTTGCATCCACGTTCTTAGTATAGTCTATTCCTCGATCATATTCTTGACATATTTGTAATAATTAGTTTCTTATGGGTGTTATATCATACCAATACAAATTCTGAATTGTAATATTGTATCTATATTCTTTGTAGTATCCGTGTTCGTTGTAATATCTGTGGTTCGTTGTGTTCCTAGTTCTGTCCCGGGTTTCATGAGGGACTCCCGGGTATACGTGTAGCTATGCAGGGCGAGCATTTAACGGTTTGTATGCGCTGGATGGCGTTATAAGACCAGTTACGAGTCTGCAACCGCGCGTATTATATATTTAGAATTTCGTAATACACAGGCATGAACGGTATTCGTATTAGCCGACCAGTTATATCACTGCAAATGTTGTCGTTTCTTGTACAAAAATACAGCGAAAATATAATGGAATATTTGCGTGAAAAAAAAACCACGTAATGTTGAAAATATGCGGAAGTGAAAATCTGTGGGCGTTTGGCCAGACAATATTGAAAGTTATAAAATATTTCTACAGTAAGGCCTTGCTTAACTCTACTTCGTTTAACGCTAATTGTACGATGATTCGTTATAACGCGCTTCACGAAAATACACAATTACGGAACTTATAGAAAATAACCCAGTATTCGATATTATCTAATACGATTTCTAATAAGAACAATAATGAAAATTACTGACATTAAATACGGCCCGTTGCGATAAAAATTCTAATAAATAATACAATATATTTAGCAATTTTTTATTTAAAATTTCGATTAGAGCATGCGCGGTTCAATTGGAATCTTATTAGATTCTTATTGGAATTACAAATGTGCTGCGGATTTGTCGTTTCACCACTGATTAACTACTGCTGGTTGACTGGAATTGTGGGTGTCCACACATACATACATATAAGCCTAGATAACGGATGTTACTAATTACTGTTTAAGTCATTTAACAATTATGTTCATATATGTGTTGTGTGGTGTAGTGTACTATGCTTTAAGTCCGCATAACACATAACTGTCCTTGACATCTTTCAAACACTATCTCGCTTGTGCACAAACATTCATATATGGAATGTGGTGACATATGTTCAATGTTAGAAGAAAAAAATACGCATTTTTTAACACTAATTCGAAAAAAAAGTTTCATCTAAATTTCATCACTGAAATCTTTTATTATAACATCACGCCTTTCTCATTTACTGGGCTAGCAGAGTCTTAATTTCATCGCACTAATAACTAATCATTTCTTTAATAATAAAAATAAACACCAATGTTTTTTGCGTCGCTTAAATCTGTTGTCAATTGTTCTACATCTCGTCTTTTCTATTACTGGGGTAGCACATCATTTGTTTTCCTACAATCACTTGCCAGTTACTGCTTAAAACTTAATAAAAGATTTATTTATTATACTTTTGTTAATACATATTTTTTAATAAATTAAAAACGTCCGGGAGTAAAACTCGGCGTCAAACGCGGGTCAGAAATGAAGCATTTACTCCCTAGGGACGAAAACACTTTTCGTAAGTGAGTTTTTATTATAACAAAGGTTTTTGTAAGTAAATGTTTGTTGTCATGGTACGCGTTGCATGGAAACATTTCCAAAGGCTTCTACATATGGGAATTTCGCTCCGATTTATTATAATTCATTATTTATGAAATTAAGTGTTTCTACTCCCGAACGTGGAAAAAATAGTATATACACCTCGGGAAAGACCATCATTTAAATAAGAGGTTTCTCTCCTTTGGTGTATAACGTACTATTATACTTATGGTTGTATTATTGTATGGATGTGAAATTGAGAACGAACTGTTTATTATAAGACCACATCGTTTAGCTGTGTGTGGTTTTTTTTATGTAATGGCTTTGGGCAGATTTTCATGATTTCACTTTCATCTAGACCCGGTTTTATTGCCATCCGCAGGTGAATTTAATACTTATGCAATATAGCATTCATTCTGTGCTGTTTCCATACAGATATTAATAAAGTGTCAAAATAAACTTTTTAAATTTTGTTTACATACAGTTTCAGCAATTAATACTGAATTTCTAGAATTTCTAAATAGTATATTATACACCAAAAGGAGAGAAACCTCTTATTTTTCCTGAGGTGTAATTTGAAGTTAGGCTACAAATACATCGAGGGAAAAATGGAGGTCTCTCCCGAGGTGTAACTACTATTTTTTCCACGATCGGGAATGGAAACATTTCATTTCTTAAATAAAGAATTCTAATAAATCTGATTGTGAGCGAAATTACAATATACAGAATTACTCCTTAGGAAAAATAAGAGGTTTCTCTGCCTTGGTGTATAATGTACTATTATATTATTTCTGTTTTTGATATAATACATTTGCTTTCCGCGTTGCTACAAAACAAGCGCTAAATGAAACCGCGTTAAACGAGGTTATTTTAGGAAATCTATAAAATGTATCCGTACTCTCCTCTTTTTCAGAATTACTGTCCTCACGAACGCGCGTTATAACAAATTATTGTAAATTTAGTGCTTTTTTTGGAGTTTAAGAAACACCGCGATAACGCGGATCTGCGTTAATCAAGGTAGTATCGAGCGGGGGGGGTTCTTATTGTATTTATATTTATTTGAATATGTTAAATTATTTGCTGCTTTACTTTCTTATACACAGTCCAATAGAAGCTTTGTTAACCGGTCTCGAATCAACCTGTCGCCGCATTAACCGGCCGCTTTCCGAAATGCATATCTTTTCAAAATCTTTGCCTGCAAGAAGACAGTTGAGAAAAAGGCACAGAAAAAATATCAGACTTCTTTTAGACCTGTATATGTTATTAAGCAACTTTTAATATCTAATGTATTTATGTCTATTAACTATAATCGGTATTTTGCCAAGAGATTTGGTTATACTCGTCATTTACATATCACTCTGATTAACCCTCGGATTAACCGGTCAAATGATTATCCGGTCCCGCAGAGGCCGGTTAAGAGAGCTTCTGCTGCAGAAGAAAGTCAGGAATGATGAAAAAAAATCGATTGCGAGATTTTAATGGAAAGATGTACAACTTTTTTCTTGAAACACATTAAATCGATCATTGAACTTTTGAGTATTTGTAAAAAAAACCAAAATAAATTAATCCAATTTAGATTGGAAATTTATTAAGAAATATATCAAATATTTGATTGGCAAAGAATTTTTTTTAATTTAATTTATGCCATTTTTATTACAGAAACAAATTAAATTTTCCATTAGATTTATTTTTTCACGGCTGGGAGTGGAAGTTACTGTGGCCGCAAAATTGTGACAGAAGTAAAGCATTTATTCATATGGGACGAAATAAGACAACAATTTCCCAAGCGGGAGTTTTTATTTTAACAAAGGTTTTTGTATACAAATGTCTGTTGTCATGGTACGCGTTGCATGGAAACATTCATAAAGGCTTCTACATATTGCAATTTCGCTCCGATTTATTAGAATTCTGTATTTATGAAATTAAATGTTTCTACTCCCGATCGAGGAAAAAATAGTACATACACCTCAGGAGAACACCATTTTTTCCTCGATCCATTTGTTTCAAATTACACCTCAGGAAAAATAAGACGTTTCTCTCCCTTGGTGTATAATGTACTATTTTGGTATATTTCAAATGTAATTCATGTTTTCTTTAACGTACGGCACTAATTATAGAACATTTAATATATGAATACATATTATATTAAAAAGTTTCTTAAAAATACATTGAAATTTATCAATACGTGTATACTTACTACTATGTAATTTACAAAATAATTATTAGTAGCAAAAAAACTAGTACAAAATATAACTATAAGAGAAATTGTTTTCACAGTTTTTATACACAATTATTGCAGTATAAAACATTTAGAAAATAATTATTTATTACTTAACTAAAAATAGTACAAATATTTTGTCAAGATTTCTTCCTAGTATTTAACTTTTTAGCTCAACTAAAAATATACATTAATTTCGGACAGTTAGGAATTAGAAAATTTTATAAAATGTAAAAACACACTCTATGAAATAAAAAAAAGCAAATTATAGAAAATAATTTAAGTAGCGTTGAGTCATATGTTTGGTCTTGAACCAGCAAAAAAATAAACATTAAAGAAATTAATGTTTTTACAGAGTGTAAAAATGGCTTCTAGTCACGTTTCATTTTGCATCATAAATAAACCAGCAAACATAAAAATTAATTAGCAAATCAGTCAGGAAAAATTAATGGAGTTGCACGGAAACTTCACAACATTTGTAATAAATATTACAGTAAAAAAGAAAAAGAAAACGAAACAATGACATTCAGAATTTATTTTCTGCCACCAACAGAATATAAATACAATCAAACTGCCAGAACTCGAAGTTCTATAATTCGAATTTTCTGCATTGTAAATAAATCATCGTAAATTTAGCACTTTTTGGGTCCAAGAAAAACCGAATTTGTTTTAATCAGCATTAATCGCGGTAGCGTTATACGGCTCCTCGGTATACGGCCTACAATTTTTCGATATACGGCCCAAAAGTCAAGAAATCCCTTGTGTATAGCTTTTGTTATGTGTTCTAGTCGTACCATATAGATAAATGGTTCGTTATACAGCATTTCGCTGCTCGACCGACTTTCCCTGTGAGTGTACAATGTACGTATGTTTGTATGTATTTAATTCATGTATATGTATGTATGTACGTACGTATGTATGTACTTATGTATGTTAGGAACTCATAAACAATGCATCACTAGTTACAAAGTAATTTGCATGTTCATCGTACATTTCCTATTTGTCCAAACGGCACTTATCCTATTTATCCGTCATCACACGGTCTTACAACATCCTTCTTTTCATTGTAACAGTGTACTACTTAATACACTGTCAAGTGTTTTTTACTCATCATCGTAACTGCGCCATAACCTTCCATACTTAGCGCCTGTTCATCAAATGTTGTCACTCATGGACTGTTGTTAAAACTCTGGATAATTCGAGAATGACAAATAATTCATGATTTGTTTTGATTCCCAATAAGAAAATCCTCGATTAGTTTTTAAGATTGCAAATCCGTTATTGCACTATAATTTGTTGAAACTGAAAAATAATTGACCATAAGTAAATTAGTTTAGTTCAGTTTAATTCTAGAATCATTGATTCCGATATTAAATCTCGTCTGAGCAATCGGTTAGTGGTCAAAATATAATTACCGCATGTCACGCTACTGATAATATCGAAGAGAATTCGCTTCGATCATGTTTCATTGTGATAAAACAGTTATATTTTTATACATTTCTATAGTATGCATACAGTTATAATATACAGGGTGCTCCAAGTATCGTGCTCACCATCAATTTCTCCCAAACTATAAGAGATACAATGAAAATTAGACAAAAGTTGCCTATTTATAAGCCGATGTTGATGGTGATTTTGTTTTTACAAAATATTGCGTGGCTCACTAGATAAATGACACTCTTCGTGAATCAAGACTGTGTACAAGTATGTACCTGTTTTACTACACAATAGCACATGTGTCTGTGCGTGTTTGTGTGTGTGTTTTCACTTTCATCGTGACAGCCCCAAGCTTAATCTGTCTATAGTTTTGTTCTTATATGGTCCGACTTGGAACCGCTGCAGTATAGAAACAGGTTTACACGAGCGAAATTAAACGTCATTTAATCGTTACCATAGAAACAGCAACACAGTTGGCGAAGTTAGCAACGGTACAGGTAATTAATATCAACCCATGTACGTGTATATATCTGTGCCTGCAATTAGCAGTACTGTTAATTAGCCTAGTGATTGGTTAAAGTGATTTGCTGTTCTTGATGTTGTCGGGTGATAGGGAATGGCTAGAAATAAAGTTGTTAAATTGTACGGAAGTATAAATGTTATCAGTGTGAATTCAGCGATAGGGGAAGGCTATTCTAACACCTGAGAAAATAGTCATTTGTTAAATTATAAGGAAGTATAAATATTGGCAGTGTGAATTCAGCGATAGGGGAAGGCTATTCTAACACCTGAGAAAATAGTCATTTGTTCAATTATAAGAAAGTATAAATGTTATCAGTGTGAATTCAGCGACAGGGGGAGGTTTTTCTAACATCTGAGAAAATAGTAATTTGTTAAATTATAAGAAAGTATAAACGTTATCAGTGTGAATTCACAGCTAGGGGAAGGCTATTCTAACAGCTGAGAAAATAGTCATTTACAAATGGAATCATTTTATAAGAATTTTCGAATTAAAATACACATTAATGTTTATTACAAGTGGATGCTTAAATTCCCCCGATAAATCGTCCCAATTCTACGCCATTGATCTGAAATTTTAAAATAAAAGCTATTGATCACAATACGTGGAGTATCTTTTAACCAAAATATTATACAGTAATACCCCGGTTTGCGCTCAATTCTTACCAACACAAGCGCTAAGCGAAACAGCATTAAACTAGGTCATTTGAACACTGAGTAAATTGTCAAAAAAATGATCTATAATTTCCCTAATTCTTTCTAAAATTTTAGGTTATAACGGATCATTGTAAATGTAGCACTTTTTTGTGTAAGAATAACAGCGTTATTGCGAAGCAGTGTTGATCAGGATAGCGTTATCCGGGTGGTCTTACTGTATATTAAAATCATCACGCACACCTAACAATACTGCACTGATACCAACCTTAGAACTAGCGCAGTACCGCCAACACTTCGGCCAGCCTGGCCGTATGATTATTCTCCCTGCCAGCTACATAACCTAACATTCACTGCGCACGCGGTACCAACCTACAATGAACAAAAACACTAGGCAATTGTACATTATAATGTCGACATTATTCGTGTTTTTTTTTTGTCAAGTTGTTGTTAGAATCACAGTTATTACGCTCACGGCGGATATACTAGACCAGTGGTACTTCAACTGTGACAATAGCACTTTCTCTTCCTTGAAAGAAATTATCGATCATATTATTTTCTAATAAACGAATAATTTCTTTGACTTAAATCGGAATAAAAATTGTTTTTCTCGATATTATTCCGAATAGGGAGCTTCCCAAAATGTGTAGTTGAGTGGTCAAGATGGAAAGGAAAACTGGCGAGGATAAAAAAAAGTTTGAGAAACACAGCGGAAGATCAAGAACAGCAACAACAAAAAATGATGAGAATTGAAGCAAAAAAAACACAGCGCACACTAAGATCCCTTTCTTCTATCAGTCTCATTGCAGCAGGTTCGTTTACCCAGGAAGCCAGAACAACAGACTTGACGGCTTTTAGAAAGTTGGTAGTACTGCAAGTTCGATCAGACAGACAATAATCGCAGTAGACTATGGAAGAAATCGGTTTTTATTTATTTTTGTTTTGTGTACGTGTCCAATCACGTAACAAACAATAACAACAATATATACAATGGCGCATCCACTTATAGTGAACCCGCATATAGTGGAACCTCGCTTATAGTGAACGTATCGCGGAGTCCCAACTAAATATGTACATGGTAAATTAAATACCTTCGTTATAGTGTACACTCGCTTATAGCGAACCAAATTCCTAGTATGTACATATTTACCTTTTAAAATGAAAGTTGAATTTAATTTTTCTCTTTACGAATTATACTCCTGTCAATATTTTATTATCAAGACGAGGTTTAATTCGAGAATCAAATGATCGTAGATGTTGTTTTAATTCGAAAATTAAATCTAGATTCGTTTCTAAGACGCACGAATCAATTGAGTCTCTGTGATTCGTTAAAAACGCAAATAATTGACAACAAATAGTTTGTTTGTTTTGTTCTTGCAATGCGGATTTAATTCTAGAACCAATGATTCTCGAATTAAACCTCGTTTCGAACAACTGCAGTCTGAAATTTAGCCCGATACAAATAAATACACGATTTTCAAACAATTTTTTAATTAAATATTATCGTTATATTAAATGTTTCCTTTTACATTATCAATATAATCTCCCCGGGGCTATAATGGAATATGTTTAAAAGGAAATCAGTTTTATTTTTGACCAGTACTGTATTTATAAATTCTTTTATTTATTTCTATATGAACATTGTAGGAGATCGGATAATTATATACTCGTTTTGTATTTCCTGTATTTGTAAGTATACTATGCTATACTTATATACGTACATATGTATGTTGTCCAACAGTTCGTTGTTTTATCATAGCGGAGTAATCGTAGATTCGCCCCAAAGCACTGAAAGCTGAATGAACAATTTGTAAAAATGTCACACATTATAATGTTTGTTTCCTGATGATTTTTTGTTGTTGTGAATTTATCGCACAAGATCGAAATCCCAACAGTTGCCACTCGGTTGAATCGCGTTGGTATGTATAGTGTATTCCGAGTTCATATTCTTGACTTTATATGCTTATTTCTACTCTTTTTCAACGTACCTACAGTACTCAGCAATAAAGTGCAATCTTGTACGCTCGGTACGATATTAAGATTCATTTATGAGATCAGTATACAATTTTATTTTGGCTCGTACTATATATTGAAATATTTCACAGAATTTGTATTGGTAAGATATAGCATTCTGAAATAAACTAATCATTTTAAAGCAAACAGTTGCTTTTTAAGACATAACAAAGTGCTGGGACGTACTGGGAATGCGAAGTCGTGAGATGTTAGGGGAAATACGAAGTAGTGAGATGATAACTAACTATAAGTTGCTTATGTTAGTGTATTAGAAGTTGCAGTGTGGGTTCGCATTGCTCTAAGGAAGAATTGATAATCACTGTTTTATCCTGTACTTACCTTATGGCAGAAACTCGCGTTCCTTTGATCTTATATTGTCCAGATATGCCCATCGGCTCAACAAAACATACTTCTATACATGTATATACCGGGTGTGTCTCATCGAAATGGGTTAGCCGGGAATCTAATGTTAATATTTCAAAACTAGAAGATATTTTATTCAGAACGAAAGTTGTAATACAAATGTTATACAGAATCAAAAACAGCAACGACTGAGCCCTAATTTGGCCTTTAAATATGATTTACGACGGAGAAAAATGGAAAATAATATTTTCATGAAGTTTTAGCTAGCTGTGGAAAACACAACATAACAATAATATAAATATAAATAATATAAAACAAACAATTTGTCCTTATTTTATCGTCCATAGCTATATCATATATCATGAAAATGTATTACGCATTTTCTTCTAATAAAATAATATTTGAAAAACCAACTTGGCTTTATTCGATTTTAGCCAAAGCATTCAATCAATTATTCCATGCAATTACTAGTAAAAATATACATTCCTGATAGGCAATTTTTTTTGGTATTGTGGAGTGTATATTAAATGTATACTCTTACTAGTGTATGTATACATTTACTATGCCTGTAAGATTTTATTGGTTTGAGTTTTGAGACCACGATGTCAAACTTCAAATCCTCGTTCAAAGCATTTAAATTTGACCATGCTTCAAAGGCTTCATCAATGCTCTTGACGAATCAAAACAAGGACAAATAAATTTGAAGTATTGCGCATTAGTCTCTGGTCAGTGACGGACACATGCATTTGACGTTTGTTTGATGAAAATTTGATGGATGTAAAACACACTTACGAGAGTTTTGTTGTTGTTGAAGTACAAGAATATCGTACTAAGCGCATTGCTTCTACTTTATGGGCCTGGTACCCTACCTTGTGTTTGCGACGTCGACTGCTAGACGCCGATAACGACGCCAGTACGACGCGGGTCGTATAAAACAACGGTGAAGGAGTGTATGTCGGTTATTGTGAAACCACTATTTGCGCTAAATATAGACACTGCACACTGTGTGACGTGCACAGCTTACATCATACAATTCATTCAAACAAATATTTACCTACTTTTCACCGACAATAGAACAAGCAGAACCGTATTTAGTATTTTCGTCACACTCGTTCATGGAATATTTACACTTAGTTTAAAAAGCTAGTCTACACGAGGTTTAAATCATTTTACAAAACAGTCGATGTTTAATTCGAGAATTAAACGATTCTAGATTTGTTTTTAACCCTAGAATTTAATTGTGATTCATTGCTAAGATGCGCGAATCAGGTGATTATTTATGATTTAAAAATAATTGATAACATAAATAAATTCTTCGTTTATGGGGTTTAATTCTAGAATCATGTACTCTCGAATTAAACCTTGTGCATGCAAGATTCGCTGCTTGTGTTCGTATTTTCACAATGGAGATGTTTCAAATGAAAGTTTTTCAATTAGACATAATATTACTGGTTTGTACAAGTAGTTTCGCTTTTAAGAGACAATAGAAACGCATTAAGAAAATGCATTTAACACATATCTTACGTATTCTTACTTGAAGAACTTACTATTCAACCAACATTACCTTTCGAATATTTTACTATACACTTATACTTCGTCATACGGCCAAGATATACAGTATGTTGTATAAAAAATCATGTATTTTCATACAGAAGATATACACCGGGGATTTCTTGACATTTTCTACCATATATCCAAAAATTATAGACCGTAAATCGAAACTTAATCGTAATTACACAAAACCGTGATAGTAATTTTAAGTTAGTCTTGCGATGAAACTTTATGTTTTGTAAAACGTACTTTGCAAACTAGTTTTGGAAGAAAATTAATGCGAATTATTTATATCCATTTAGCATTCAGCGTTGTGATTCTATTTAAAACAGAAAACAGTAATTTTATGGGCCGTTTTAGTACACGGCACTTAGCCAATAATGACGTGACGAATTTCTCAGAAACTATGGGGTAAAAATACACAGTGCAGTGTTGTTACTATAAAAACAGTGAAGTAAATATTGTCATAGTTCTGTCGACCTGTGCATATTGACCAGAATTTATATCCCTCTTCTGGAATAAATATAACCCGTGCATTACTAATCCTGACCAGCTCAGCTTGTGTAGCAGCTGATGAGTATTCTTCTTCTTCTCCTCTGAGACATAGAGGTTAAGGTTATGTTCAGTTGTGTGGCGCATTAGATTGTATACAAGATAATGCGTTGTACAAGTCGCCGCTTAAATATAGAGCAGTGATGCACGTTTTATGTATAAAAGGCCGTATATAACATAGTTTTTGAGTCCGGGGTCGCGGAAAAATTTGTACCCGTGATTTTTTCCTTTTCGTCTGAGGTTTTTTTTTACTACATTTTATTGTGACAAATTTGAAGACGCACCGCGGATTTTCTTATTTATTAATGGGGGGATTTGCTTGGTCCATAAGTCACAATACACAAGAAGTAGTTAACAGGAACTATTCCAAGCCTTACGGAATGGTCAAACTTGCTATTAGACAGCACCTATATGAAAATTTGTTATATATCTTCTCATTTTAGGAAGTAATAATTAAAAAACCAAACTTATTCACACTTGTAAATATGTTTCAAACGTCTTATTTCTTATGTTGAGAAAAACAAAACCGAATATTCATTGAAAATGTTTATACATGGTGTACAAGGTGACCCAAGTTTGAATGCTCACCATTGGGAACTGCAAATCTATAAGATATACAAAGTCGGTTAAATTAGACAAAAGTTGCACATTTATGAGCCGATGTTGAAGGCGATTTTATATTTGGAAAATACTGCATGGTTCTGTAGATAATAACAAAAATGTGATATTTTCGAATTTTTAGCTCATCGACCTCCTGTCGAAGAGCTATAGTGTTCGGTACGATGTCTGTAGCATCTTCCGATTTCAAAAATTTTTGCACAGAAATCCCGGACAGACCCCCTGGACCACGAAATGACTATTACAACATATGTCCGTATGTATGTCGCTCGTCCGCTCGCTCGTACGAGATTTTTTTTGTTCCACCCAGATCTCCTAAACTACCCAACGGATTTTTATGAAATTTTTTCTGCAGATACTTGTTATGGTCTAGTTGTGCAAGGTACATTTTATTTTTCAAAATTTTCCTTCGCACTTGAGAAAAAAAATATTTTGCAACTTTTTTTCAGTTTTTATTTTTTTTCTCCTTTATTTTTCACTCAATTGTATTCAAAATTTTCTTGCATATGCAGGAAATGGAACAATATTTTTCCATATTTTTATTTTGAAAAATTATGTAAGACCATTGGAGAAAAAAATATTTTTTAATTAAAAATTGAACAAAAGAAGATCAATGCATTTATAGTCGGCTTAGTTTGCTTTGCTTTTGTCAAGAGAAGAAAATGTATTCACACTTGTTTTAAATTTGTTGTTTTATTTGCGACCTAGGCACCTACGATTTTAAAAGTGAATTTAGATAAATAATAATTTGTGATATATTCATGCCCAGTTGCACCGACCGTTGTTAACTAATTATTGTTTACTAATTCGTTGTTAAGTACAAAAAGCGTTGCACCGACCGTTGTTAGCACTAATTCTGATTAGCTAATCAGAATTAACTAATTCGCCGTTATTCCGTGATTAAATCGCTAATCATGATTAAGTTGACTGTCCACATCTCTTCGTTTTTGAGCAAATATACATTTATTAATTAATTTGACAGCTATTTTCAGTGTGAAACGTATAAAACACGTAAGTACGAATATTTTAATATGCATATATTATTGTTTATGTCATAAAATAACTTAATTTTTAGATAAATGTGTATTGTCAATTATTGTCATCGGCATTTATACACATTTTTTAAACTAGAAGTGGTTGATTTAAATTTAAATTACCGCTTGATTATCTTGATTCTTTCTACTAGTTGGAATATAGCAGCTAGCGTACAAAAAGGCTGTTTATAACCTACACAAAGTTCATTGTGTCTTACGACTTGACATATTTCATCATACTGAAGCATTTGTGTTTGAATTGTTCGTTAATGAATAAACTTGCAATTATTAATCAATTTGCTTTGTGGGTATACATGTGTGAAGCCGTGAGTCTCATTAAAATATTCTGATTGTGATAATTTATCTGAAAATGTCTACTGAACAAAATTTGTCTAGTTCTAGGTTATTTTTTTTCATCATCAGATGAAGATTTGTGCATTATCGTTCGTGTGTTACTACATCCGATCTGTATAAAACAAGGAACAACCCATTTGAATTATATGATGAGGTACAATTTCTCTAAAGAAACGATTGAAGAACTGATGAACAAATATAGAATATACAAGTATTTTTAATATGATGTGGTTGACTACAATTTAATACTATTTGTAATAAAGTGAATAAATCGTCAGTGGCATTCGGTGTTGCATTCAGTTGCATTAATATGATATCGTTGGTTTTTATTATTCACACAGAACTGTACAAGATGTGTTTATAATAACTGTGTTAATATTGTTGGTTACATATAAAGATACCGATGTGTATTGTATTCTGAATTATGAAAAATACAAACTACAAATTTTTCTTGCCAATATATGTATGTTATATTTATATTATATGGAATTATTTGCAGAAAAATGTTCATAGTTAGCAGAGTGAATTGTATCCTTTTTTCAAGGGCTTCAAATGTGGTTTGAATTCACTGAAGAGTTTAGTTTATACAAGTTTATGATCCTTTTTTGAATATACGAAAACGTTTTATATGCTACAATACCCTTTTATCTTTCATCGTATAGTCAACTGATTTTTATTTTCTAATATGCTTACACATTAAAATAATTTGTTGATGCATGTGGTATTAAATATTAATATTGAGTTTCAATTATTTAAAATGAAACTGATTCAACCAATCACAGCGTTAATATTTATGACGTCAGAGCACTAATTCTTGTTTACTAATCAACGATTAAAAAATGTCGGTGCAACTAGTTGCATTTTAATTCGAATTAACTTTTTAACAAGAATTAGCTAATCACGATTAACTAATTTAATTACAGATGTTGGTGCAACTGGGCATCAGACTTGCACATACGTCGATGAGCTGCAGGCATGGGTGACTAACCCATTCTTTGAATACTAGTTTATTCAATTGTATTCAAAATTTTCATGCATATGCAGGAAATGGAACAATATTTTTCCATATTTTTTATTTTGAAAAATTATGTAAGGCCATTGGAGAAAAAAATATGTTTTAATTAAAAATTGAACAAAAGAAGATCAATGCATTTATAGTCGGCTTAGTTTGCTTTGCTTTTGTCAACAGAAGAAAATGTATTTACACTTGTTTTAAATTTGTTGTTTTGTTTGCGACCTAGGCACCTAGGATTTTAAAAGTGAATCTTGATAAATAATAATTTGTGATATATTCAGACTTGCACATACGTCGATGAGCTGCAGGCATGGGTGACTAACCCATTCTTTGAATACTAGTTCTTTATAACTTTGAGCGTACTCAAAATATTGAAAAATGCTTGAAATAAATATTTTAGCATAGGTAATAAGCTTTTCGATAAATTGTTAGTTTTTAATAAATCTTCTGTTCTAAGATTGGTTTAATACCGAGATTTCGAGGGACTCAGGTTGAATTTCAATTTTCGGACCATAACAGTATTGAAACGAAAATCTACGCATTCGCACTTGTCCTTCCCATAACATTATAATGGGAATATATTCGATATTATGGGATTTTGGTTCACAGATTTAAATTGTACCTAGAAAGATAATTTTGTCACAGATTCTTATGTATACCGTATCCAGTCAAACAACCAATTTATCAATATCACTAGAAATTTTGACGTAATGTTCAATCACATTTACACGAGTTCTAAATCGGATTAAAACAATGTTGTGCTACACGAAAACACATTTACAGTATGCGTCACAAAGAAACATCAACTATAAACGTGTAATATTTGGTTTCAGCGTTGCCATTAGTAAAAAACAAAAAAATAATTTGAGGAAAAAAGAATGAAAAATAATTAAATAGAAATATTTATTAGCATTATTAATTGTATTATTGCTTTTTTCGTGCATATTAATAATGAAAAACCAATGGAATGTCGATTTAAAAATATATTTACAAATATGAAGTGATATTTATACTTGTTAGATTTTCCCTAAAAGATCCCGTAAATTGGTTGTTTGGCTGGATACAGTATAGTTCTGTTTCAAATAAAAATACTTAATACATATATTTTCTGTTCCAGGTATGTTGACACATTCTATTTTCGTAATCAGTTCAACAAATACGTGAGTGAATATGCGTTACGTTCGTTTCAATTCATGTTTGAATACCACTGTGTATTAAATGTAGTTCCAGTGTTCATAATTGTGAAGATAGTATTTCAACAGGTCAGTCACTAGAATATAAATTTCATCTCTAATACAGGGTGATTCAGAATGATTGTACAAAGAGGTTTTGTATTATGATTAAAACTGTATTCCATGTTCTATGCGCCAATGTTATCACTCTAACACAGTTCACTATCAATACCACAGCGACGCGGCACATACAGTCATTCTAAATCACTCTGTATAACTCAACTCTCTACAAAACTTAACCAACGTTGAAATGTTCATTTCATTTGGTTCTAACACAATGATTCTAGAATTAATCCTCGTTGCTTATAGGAAACAAACAATTATTTTTAAGTCTCAACGAGAATCAGATTGAGAATCAATTGATCGCACGTCTTAGAAACGAATCTTGGTTTAATACTAGGAAAATTACATCCAATCTAGAATCTTTTGATTCACGAATTTAATCTGGCATATTTATGTGTAATTTTCGTAAATATACGCAAATAAAAAAAACTCAAAGCATAGATCAACTTATTCTTAAGTGCGTCATATTTGTCAAACTTTAAGTCATTTAAATTTGACCATACTGGCCTTGAAAACACTGATAATGCGTCAAACGCTTCATCAGTGCTCTTCGCGAATCAAAACAAGGACAAACAAATTTGAAGTACTCCACATTAGTCCATGGTCACTGGCGGAAACATGAATTAGACGGTTGTTTGATGAAAATTTGACGTAAAACACACATTATATTTATTCAAGCAGATTTATTCGAAATTATATATCGATATCAACATATTAATAAAAATGCGTAATACTACTGTGGTATGATTTATAATAATATCATAATATGTTACAACATGTATATTCGTGGGGCTCTATACTTGTGACCTTGTGATCTGTAACGATCCCCCTTCGGCTGATCAATGATTGATAGGTAACACCACTTGGTATAAATCACTGTGGATCACGCGTATTGATGCTCTGTAATTTCTTCTGTCAAGATTAGGAGGCAAATGACGGAGTTTCAATTGCAATTTCTAGGTTACCGTATAGCAGTGTAGGTGTATTTAAATATACACTTCCCGCAGTAACAGTGTACGTGTATGGTTAGTTATACAGGGCGTTAGTGAATCTAGGCTACTGATCATATCGCTGTTTAATCATCAGGTTGTGAAGGTTATAATTTAGATTTTTTTTTTATTTACAGCAATATTCCGTGATTTTCAATATATTCTTTGACCTTAATCATATTTTCTTTGTTTACAAATCATCAGCCAGTTAATAGGAGTGCCCAATAATACAAAATATAGTAACTCCTCTGCTTAACCCTTGTTCGTTTAACACTAATTCGCTATAACGCTGTTTCTTCTAAAAGAGCACAAAATTTACAATTCTAACGCGCATTCTTATAGATTACCTAAAATCATTTCGTTTAACGCCTGTTTCACTTAACGCTTGTCTTCAAGCAACGCGAATTCTGACCGCTAACCGCGAGGGTAATACTAAAATATCTAAATCCAACCCTGTCTATTTTTTTTCCTTGTGAAATTATGCGAAATCATATCGCCATTATCGTAAATTAGACCTGTCACTTGAATGCCAAATTGATTGATAGGTGAACAGGTGATAATATGAATCAAGCACTTTTTTGTAACATCATGATTTGCTGTATAAATTATTGATTTCTTTCCAACTGATTTGATCCATTTTTTGTATATTTTAGTTAAATTTCTGCATCAGTACTGTCGAATTCGTAGCACGAATTACAACTTGAAAATACGAATAAAAGATCTGAAATATTGAAACACAAAACCGCGTTATTCGAAGTAGCGTTAACCGGGGTCGTACTGAATGTTCCCGCAAGGGCTTTAAACCCGTGTTAAACGAGGTGTTGTATCGTAATACCAGAGTCCTATGTATTTTTGTAAAAACTGCGCGTTATGTAAATGTTTCGTGTTTTTCAGAGTATAATACCGCAATTAATCAACGTTAATGAAGGTAGATTTAAGCATGGAAGTGTTGCCTATCTCGTAAAGCCGGTCCTGCATTCCTTCAGCGTTGCGTTCCTCTCGTGTAATGCCCACTTGGCTTGCATGTCCAGAAACTATGTCGGTTCGTCATGCTAAAACTCACGACTCATACACTTCGACCTTCTGACATTTACCATCGATGCGTTTTTTTCGTAATCCAGCAACATCGTCTCTCTTTCGCTTAAAGGATCGCAGTGGGTGTCTAGGAAGAACGCTGCGCTTGTCTTCTTACTCTGGTCGAGTTATATTTTTCAATTGTCATTGCTGGAACCAGCAGTAGTGCAAAGTTTCTACATCTGTCTAACTTTAAATCATTGGTCAAATCATATTTGCTTGTACTGGTCTTGGAAAGTGTCGCCCGATGGACATAATCATCTAGTAACTCCCGTGGTGCATACAAGACTTTATATTACACTTTCCTATTATTTTTATCAAAAAAAGAAATTGTCCGTGATAGTTCAAAACAATTACGACATATGCGTTGTCAAGGACTTTGATTTCTATTTATTTATTTACCCGTTCAATTGGTTTATTATTGAACGATATGGCAAAAGATATTTTAATCCGAGCGAAGAAAGCTAATTGAAGATTTATTACCCACGAAATCGAAGGCAATTAATGGAAAGGCTTCAAAATATTTGTGGACTGGAAGTTGGAAAATAAAGTTAATGATGTATGAGCGGGCGTAAAAGTCATTATGCCCGCTCATTATGCCCTAGGGCATAATGAGCTTGGTTTCATATTTCGTATCCATGGTGAAAAAAGCTAATAATAGGCAAGTGTGATATAAAGTACAGTGGAATTCCAATATTCGTTCTTTTTGAAATTCGTCTTGGTTTTACGTTGAAATTTTTGTTTGATATTCGTCCGAAAAGTCAATATTCGTCCCATCTCTGACGTGACCCGTGAGTCAGCTGATAGTCAGTTGGTTCAGTGACAGTACCTGCTGTCAAAATGGACGGCGATTCCCCTTCCAGACAATAGCCTAACACCTCTAAAATATTCAAAACTCTTAACAACCATAGTTTGGTTTCGTTTGATATTCGTCCTTTTTAATATTCATCTGCCGCCTTGGGGCACGGATTAATGACGAATATTGGAGTTCCACTGTATATTATATTGTTATTTTATCACGTATATTTCCAATCAGTACTAAATTCTTAGTTTCTCTAAACAGTATGGTGCAACGGTATAAATACTCTTCAATTGTAAATTGTCAATATAATACGGCTTTATCTGCTGGAGTATTTTGTTGTCATTAAAATTCCTATTATAACGATCACTGGGAAACATGCATACTTACAAGCCCTCTACAAATAGGAACCTATGTGTGTATAGTCTAAGCTGATGATGCAGTTGCGATGGTTCTTAATGGGATTTTCGTGAGATTTGCATGTTTACGATAATGACGCGAAGCAAGAGGACGTGTAGTGTTGAGAGATGCAATAACATTAGATACAGCCAGTATTGCATGAAGCCATTTTTGTTTTAAGCACGTTTTACATTTGTGCAATGCAATACAATGCTATGAAATGCAATACAATGCAATACAATGCAATGCAATGCAATACAATGCAATGCAATACAATGCAATACAATACAATGCAATGCAATACATCGTTTGAAGCCTGTTTTACATTTGTACAATGCAATGTAATACATCGTGCAAGGCGTGAACTGTGCATGTACGCAATACAAATTGCATACTGTCATGCAATGCAATAAAGCTTGCGTTGCCGAATTAGATCGTACGCTATTTTCATTGCATTGCGCGTCCAAGTCTAGTTACTTTTTTTCGCTAGCACCAACGTATTGAAGTTTTAAACAGAAAGTTTGACATTTGATCATCGGTTATTGTGTGTTATTTTAGAACGCAATAATGCTGCACTTTTTATTATCACTGCTATAATAGTTTGTTTTTCTTGATGTCAATATTTTGATGAAGTATACAGCGTAACAATTTGGTTAGAATAGAACTGTCAAAATAAACAGTTGATATTAAACCAAGAATTGTAGCAAAAAGTATTGCCATGCAAGTCCGTAGTATTGAATTACATTATTGCCGTATTGAATTACATTGCACAAATGTAAAACGAACTTTAATCAACTGTGTTTTATATCAAATATACCATCAAACAAACGTGTCAAATTTATGGTTCCGTCAGTGGCCATGGACTAATGTAAAATAATTGATTTGTCCGTGAATTCATGAACAGTGATGGATGAAATCTTTATTTAAGCATTGTTCTATTTACAAGGTCATATAATTTGACCAGTGTTTTGAAGTTTGATGGATGTTAGTCTGTATATTTCTGCTATGATAGTAATGTGTAAAATCTTACTGTTTTGTAAGCATTATAACTTGATTCGTTTTACAAATGCAACCTATAATGTTATAGACTTGATATTTGACAGTTTTACTGATTCTGTTCTATTCATACATGTGTTATATCACATTTTCTCGCATTGTTTAACTCCAAAGGTTAACTTCAGTACGACAAGGATGCAACGAAAGCATTACAACTGTTATCATGCTGGTTTTTATTAAGCCGTTAAACATTTAAAATGTCACCGATGTCAGCTAATTTGATTGATGCGCCATTATTATTGCGCGCTTGTAATACGGGCTTCTGCGTATTGCACAGTACATGTGATGATTGGTGATTGAAACATATGTACCGTTGTTAAAATGTAATATAATCGAATGACACTTTGAATGGCGGCAATGATGTGAAGATATATTTATTGACCAGTATAAATCGGGACTAAAATGTACCGTCGCATGATGTATATTACAGTGAGCCTTCGCTTAACGCTGTTTCCGACAACGCTGATTCTATATAACGCCCCAAAAAGCGCTAAATTTACAATGATTCGTCATAACGTTAGACGAGATAATTTTTAGGAAAAGCGCGTTATAGCGAATCAGCGTTAATCAAGATAGCGTTGAGCGAAGTGGAGTCTTACTGTATGTAGGTTATCAGAAGAGAAAAAATTGTTTTTAATTTAATGTAAATAAAATAATTTGTTGTTAATTCGCATTAGACGTTATAAGGAAAATAACTAATATTAGACTATTATGCTATTCTAAATAAACGCAGATTAGATTATTAGCATACTGTTAGCAATGTTGCTTAGTATTAAGCATAGTTTCATGTATTTGTAAAAATAAAACATTACCTAAAATTATAAACTACTATCGTGCATATTCAAAGTAATCGCTGACGATAAACATTCTGCCCGCAGGTGAATTCGTGTCTTTTTAAACACACTGTATAACTGATCTAGAACACCCAGTATCATAGGCGTGCGTTGAAGAAAAAAAAGACGGCACTTGCCCCTCTGGGATCAAGTAAAAAATTCACAAATTACAAAAGCATGATTAATGAAAATTAATTTTATTTTCTTCTGCTAACATTGCGCCCTCCAAAAAAAATTCGGCCGGACGCCCATGTCTAGTATTTATCGTATTATCCATTTTAGCGCTATTGGCGATACGGTCTTTATGTAAACTAATACTTAGTTACGGAAACATTTCATACTTCTTTCTAGTTGAGCAAAAGTAAAAATCAAACGATAAATAATTGACATAACATTATTAACTATTTATTGACAGACGCGGAATGTCACATAATTTCTCCAGTGTGAACATGACTTTGGTAACAAAAACATTGTACAGTGTACAGTGCCCTATAATAAGTTATTTTAATAGTTTTGTACTTTTTATTATTCGTAATACGAACTGAAGTGACTCATAAAAGCCTAGTGTACACTAGAACAATTTTGTGTTTTCTTGATGGCGAATTTCTAACTTGGAATAAAAACTCGGTGGGGGGGGGGGGGGGGCATTAATATTATGGGCGTACAAGTAGTTTCAAAATTGCAGGGAATTTATATATATATATATATATATATATATATATATATATATATAAATTTATATATATATATATATATATATATATATATATATATATATATATATATATATATATATATATATATATATTGTATATACCGATTATTAAACATTGATTCTAAAGCATGAAAATTGAAGAACTTATTTGAAGAAATGTAAAGTTCGGATGACATTCAAACATATAATTTATGAATGAAGTATTTAATTTTCATCATTTGTACATTAATTAACGAAATGATATCATAAGTCCTACTAAATGGTCCAGATCATCTCATACTTTGTTACCTAATCTTCAATTAAGATCATTCTTAAGTGCATTCGAAATAACAGCGTACTTGTACACTGTAAAGTAAAATATTGCCTAGACTAAAAACATGTTGAAAAATACTGGTACAGCACTCTATAATTACTAAATAATATTGTCGTATATCTAAACCGGCTTTTTTTTAACAATTTTATAACCATAAGTTTTCAAATATTTTTTTGCTAAAACTACAGTAATTATTAACTGCAGTAATTGCAACAATTGCACTACTTGTTAACTTTAATAATCGTTAATCAACTGCAGAAATCGAGAGAAAATATCAATTTGTATTAATTCTTGTTGCTGCTCTAATGTTCGTCTAGTGTAAACCGGTCTTTCGCTTCGTCCTCCCCCCTCCACTTTGGTTGCTATTTCGCGGGAGTACACGGATCCAGTCATCCATGCGAATGCAATGCACTGTAGTTCAGTATTCGTTAGTGTGTTGTTCGGGTAACTTGTGTGTTGTCTCGGTACGTTCTGCAGTTTTCATTCTGTGTAACAGTTTGATTTCTCACACTTCTGCGGGATCCACTGCGTCTGATAAAGCAATTGTTACGTTGCGAAGAAAAACAGTCTATTTTTCTTTGTCCTCTATGTGATTGTTTTTATTTTATCTTGTTGTGGTACTATTGATTGGTGAAAATTGTGTTATGAGAACTAGGATGAAATATCGTGGTTTGTAGAAAATAATGTTTCGATAGTAGTAGTATTTTGTTATAATAATAATCTATTTTTTTTTTGTTATTTTAATGATTTTTTTATCTGGAATAGTCGAATATTTTTTTTATTGTTTGATAGTTGAATAACTACAAATATTTTCAATAAACGATTTAATTAGAACATTCGATGAATATTTAAATTTATACTCTTGGTCTAAAAATAAAAATTTAATCAAAGTAAGTAATTCATGTAATAAATTTAATTCAAGTAAAAATTTTGGTTAACAGAGTTATTTAGAAATAATGTTTGATAATTGAAATTATTAAAAAAAAAATTCTAGAAAATTTTACTTCAAAAATATTGCCATTTTCAGTTCAAATTTGTTTTAAATATCCATTAATTATGAAAATATGTTTGATTATTTTATCTCGAATGGTTTTAACATATGAACAAAATTGAAATTAATTTAACAGGATTTAAAAAATGTAATTCATTTCAATATATTTATGTATGTACAAAATACGATCTTAAAATATATGTACATGCGAATTAATTTTTATAAAATTTTAAGACGCAATATTCTACCAAGTATGGATTTTATGCAAAAAGTTTTGCTCCAAGGTTAATACAAATATAGTTTTTATAAGAAGAAAACAAATTAATATATTCTAAGAAGTGCAACATCCATAAAACATATTCAGAATAGTTATTATATTTTGTATAAATTTTTAACTTTTTGCAAACAGTCCAAAATACTTATTGTGCTTCTTTAGGTCAGTAATAAAGTACGAGATTGTACATTTAAAAAAAAAATAACGCCCGAAAAAAAAATCATTTTTGACTTAAATATACAGTAATATCCCGGTTAACGCTCAAAATACATTCCTGCAAAACAGGACGCTAAGCGAAACGGGCGTTAAACTCGGGTCATTTTAACACTGGGTCATGTACCATATACGTTGATCCAAAATTTGCGTAATTTTGGTCAAACATTTTTTACTAAGAAAGTCTCTAAGAAGTTGCCGTGTTATCCTGTTGCCATGAACGAGCGTTATAACGAATCATATGTAAATATTGTGCGATTTTCCAGCGAGAGGTCAGAAAAACCGCGTTATGGCGAATCAGCGTTAGTCGGCAGTTCGTACGGTGTACAAAATAGAAATGTGTTATTCTAGTTCGCTTATATATTGTGCAATATTGTAAATTTGCATATGAGTTCACTACATCTGTATACCGGGTGTGTCAAGAAATATGTGACATAGGGAATGAACATGTAAATATAGAAAAATTGTGATTACTCCTGAACAAATACATTTTAAGAGCAAAGGTGTAAATGAAAAAGTTGTTCAAAATTAAAAACTCCATAACATGATTCAGCGTTTAAATATTTTTGTATATCGTGTAAATCAATTTTGAAACATCGCATTTTGAAGACAGTTCTGGAGGTCATAGAAGAAAATTGCAAATCTTTTTTGTTAATTTAAACAAATAATCAAAATACTGCGTGCTTGTTTTATGACCTGATGTGGCATTAACATATCGTATTTTAAAATTTATTTACTCGTTACAGAAACATATTTAAATGCTGAATATGATATCATATTGTGCAGTTTTGAATTTTGAACAACTTTTATATGTACGCGTTTGCTCTAAAATTTATTGTTCAGAAATAATAACTATTTGTCTATATTTAGATGTTAATTCCCTATGTCCTAGATTTCTTGGGACACCCTGTATATGTTGATTAAATTCTGTACTCGTTTGTTTGTAATGTAGATTTCTGTTTAGCGAATAGTTACCTTGAATATATTACAGAATGATATCATACTATATAATTAAAGCAGATATTTTAACACAGTATTAGTTACTAGCAGTACAACACCTAAGATTTATTATTATTGACCTGTCTAAGGTTCAAACATACAACGATTTGCATTAACAGCAAAAAAAAAACCCTATTGATTTGCTATATTTGATACCAACTGTAAGATTTATTTATTTTTTACTAAATTTCACAATTCAATTTCACAAGTGGATTCTGCTCTATATGTGAAAAAAAATTTAGTCAGAAAATTTAATGCCTAAGGCATTTGTTACAGTGTAAATCGTACTTTATGCAAAATCGCGTACAATGTAGGGGGAGCTTTCGTATTTAGTTTGTGGAATATATATTTCAAGCATTCATATTATTACATTTTTTTTTGCATCAAGAATTTCTATTTGGAAAATCGCGAACCAGAATTGGCTTGAAGCATTACGGATATTCCATCTGTCAGTGTAAGCAACTGTGAAATATTAAAATCCCCCCACCTCAAGTTCCATCTGTCTGTATATTTCTTTCAACAGGGCCGTATTGTAATTATTGTAGACCATAAATAACATTGAGTTTTTGCTACAGCTATTTCTTTCTGAAAGTTTTGTGGATTATTATAAATTTCCAGTGAAAAGATAGTGGGCTCTGCTGGAGAATACTTTGTACCTTATTCCAGGCCTGTGCCTTGTCTGCGATTTGTATAACAGCCAACTGACTCTCTGCTTGTAAATGGTTCTAGTCTAATTTTGAGGAAATTGGCATTTACGTGTTGCCACATCGTTCTGGAAATATTCGAGGGCTGCTCACCCCCGCTTTTTGGTAGGGTGCACAGTGAGGGTGTACGCCTGTGCTAAGGGGGAAGTCAGTAGCGGCACGTCCCTAGTGGGGGCTCATCATTTTATTTAAAAATTTGTATACGAAACTTTACCAAAAATATTTTATTTTTATTGTGGAAAATTGCAGTTTGAAATCATGATATGAGACAAAACCTCGTTTAACGCTGATTCGCTATAACGCTGTTGTTGATCGTCCGAAAAAGCGCTAATTTCACTATGATTCGTTATAGCGCGCGTTCATGAAGACGCTAATTCTGAAAATAATGAAAGTCAGGAACTTTTTATAGATTTTCTCGTTTAACGCGGTTTCGCTTTCGCTTAGCGCTTATTCTGAGCGCTAACCGAAGTATTATTGCACTTAGCAATAACATTTTAAATACAAATATAGTGGAAACTCGCGTAAAATAAACAGATCTCAGAGTCCCAACTAAATACTTTCGTTATATTGTACACTCGCTTATAGTGAACCAGATTCCACTGCAGTTATTTATGTTTGATAAATAGTGTACTATTTAAAAATAATAATTATGTTTGTTTTGAACAGAAGATGCTGGAAAATGATTGGTTACATTTATAAATAACGTTTCTGTAAACAGCATAACTTTATGTTATAAATCACGCTGATATGAATTTGAACTTGACTGGATTTTTTTGCTAAACATTTGATAAGCGCGGTTCTATTAAAAGCAATGATATAATTACACAGAAATGCAATGTAATTTATACTAGCATGTAAATCATATTTATCAGTTCCTTTTAAATCGAATAAAGTTCTGCGCTTTATATCAAATTTTCACGTCAAACAATTGTGTCAAAGTCTTGATTCCATCAGTCCATCAATTTATCTCTGTCTTGTGTTTTAATCATTTGATGAAACGTTTGAAGCATTATTAGTTTTTATTTCAAGGCCAGCATTGTCAAATTTTATGATTTAACCAATGATTTCTAGTTTGATAGATATAAAACACACTTGACAGTATTACTTATATTAAAATTCGCTGACGTCAAAATTAAATTATTTAAATTAGATTTGCAGCAATCCAATTCACGTAGTATTCTTTCTGTGGCATTTTTAGTTTGGGAACCACTGCATCTAGTGACCATCCTTAACATAACTTTGAACAGAAAGTATGTTGTTTATTTTGCTCATAATTTATATAGTCATGAAAACATACACTCGATTAGACATGCTTGTAAGTGCTTCTTAAGAATTTCATACAAATATCTACAGATATACTTCAGGAAGTGACGACTAATGCCCTAAGTACTTGAGCATGTTATTTACAAGTCTGATAATGCACCAGTACTTATAGTTTTTTTGTTTGTCCATTATGGTTCATGAGAAGTTTAGTATGTTCCCATATTTAATAAACAATTAGTGATTTTAAATTATTACTGTACAAAATTGACGGCTATAGAACTAATTCAATAAATGCATTGATCAGTAAGGTCTCGTTTCACGATTAACGCGGATTCAATTTGAAACGATTCTTGGTTTAATTTCTAGAAAATTGAAACAAATCTCGAATAATTTTTTATCTTTTAATTAAATCTCGTCTGAGCATTGGACAGACCTTTGTTTGAAATCACGGTATTTCTGGAAAACATATGCAGTGGAGAATTTATTTATAGAACAATGCTTATATTGAACATGTATAAACTGTAATCGATAAACAATTAGCTGTGTGTTAATAGCTGGTTAGTCTAAGTGTCTAGTTCCTTGAACCTGTCAACTGATTCTTTAAATGAATTCGGGAAAGTTTAACACTCAATATATATATATACAGTAAACTTCGCTTATAACGAACCCGCTTATAACGAATTTTCGGTTATAACGAACCAATCTATAAAGTACGAACTGAAGTATCATTAAACGTGTGTAATTTTTTTCGCAAATAACGAACCCGTTTATAACGAACTTTCGGGTATAACGAACCTTAATTTTTATTATAATCGCAAAAGTTTTCGGTTATAACGAACTTAAAACGGCATTTTTCCAAATAATCAGGTGATTCTTCGAAATCTTTCAATTCCGCATATGTAGGGTCACCGTAACAGTTCTTGCGGTACTTGTGTGCCGCGATTTGAGCGGCCCATGTAGAAATTTCAGTATGCCCCACATGGCCTGTCCGCCCCTGTTCACTGTATTTAATGTGTTAAAGTACAATTATGCGTTACGCAATTTTGAAGAAAACACGTAAAGCTCTTACTTTAAATATAAACAAAAGTAAAATAAACGATTTTTTAGTAAGATTCATAAAAATTATTGTTAGTGTACATATGTATATGTATTACAAACCAATATCTAAGTCAATTTTGAACAAATCTGGGTTTGTCTAGTATTGCAAAAGAGTTCTTCATATTATATATCTACTTGAAACATGTACCTATGCATTAACAAAAATAATGAATTTTTGATGTTTATCGTTTATTACGAACTTCGCTTATAGCGAACTGTTTTCGTCGGTCTCTTCAGGTTCGTTACAAGCGAAGTTTACTGTAGATATATATATATATATATATATATATATATATATATATATATATATATATATATATATATATATATATATGTATATATCATGTACTGAATCGTGGTTGACCTTGGAATGTTAATGTCAATAACATATTAATTATAATATAAGTGACAATCTACGTAAAAAATTCCCAACCAAATAATTTTATACTGTATTTATTGGAAAATATTCAATCTGGGAATCGCAATACTGACAGTACAAAGTTCATTCAACATAAATAGTGAATATTTTAATTGACAAAAATTAATTCTGATACGAAAATATACGAACAATTTGTTCAAATACTTTCTCTAGTATCAAAATATAACATTTTTAGCAGGAAAATATAAGGAAATGATACAATGTAGAATAGACTTAATGTTGAGATCACTTTTTATAATTTTGCCGAAGAAATTTGGATCGCATATGTAAATTTGCCGACATAGTTACTTCTATATGTTTTTCATTTTGTAAGATTTAATTTTTTTTTTAGTTTATTTTGTCTACAGCACGTGTTCTAAACATGTGAGAGGTATTAAGTTATTTTTAGAACACCCCGTATGTTTTTTTTTTGTACTGCTTTTAATATATTTCCGCCCATATGGATTAAGAGCTTCGGAAGGGCTTTATAAGGGTAGTTTTTTTATATAAAGCATTCTTCTCGGAAATATACAGGGTTGTATTAGTTTCAAAGTAAAGTGAATTAGTAAAATTTGTCGAAGTTTAATTTAATTTCTAATATAAAAATCAAATTGTGGGTAATTTCGGTGAAATTTAACAGATTCAAGAGCAAGATTAAGTGTAGGGCCCAGTAGAATTTTAGTCTTAATCTGGTTCTGTAAGATCTGTATATTTTTATAAGACACTTTCACTATTTTTTTTTAATATCTATAATTTTAATCGTCTGTTAGAATGAATAAAAAAGCGAATTCTAATTAATGCAAGTAATTTACATAATGATGTAAAAGTATGCACGTGTCAAGAGCAACAGGGAAATTATTTTAGCGACAAATTATCTCGCCTTAATTAGTTAATAATTATATCTTTATCGGCGGAACAACAAAAAATCAATGCTTGATTGGTCGATTCAGTGACAGAAAAAAAAGTACTTGGAGATGTATGAAATAGATTCTTCACTTTGTAATCATTCATGTACAAAAATTACCGTTTAGTTTACAAAACCGAATTGACCTTTAAAACCCTTTTTAATTTCGAGTACAAGACGCACCTGAATTTTGGAGGCAATTTGTCGAAGAAAAAAAATGCGTCTTATAAACCATAAAATACGTTATATAAATAAAATTATCGGTATTTTCACTATTTTAAAGATTTTATTTTAAATCAGTATGTTTCGTCTGAAATATTCACAATTATTATTAACAAATAAACAACAATCATACAATAATATAAACATATAGACTCGTATAGACTGCTATTCAATACTAACGGCACTGATTAATAATTTTTTTCTACAAAATGTGACTGTTACTGTGGATAATTATTGTGTATTTTTATAGCATTACTAATAGCAATAGCGTCAGTTTTAGTAGAAACATTTAGTAGATCCGTTACTATCGAGCTGTGAATTCCAGTCATAGCAGAATAATATTTCACGCTGAAACTTTAAGCATATATGTATGTATTCAGATTATCTAAGTAAAGTTGTATATACCGGGTGTTCCAAGAGGTCTGGGACATAGGGAATTAACATGTTAATATTGAAAAATTGTGATCATTTTTGAACAGTACATTTTAGAAGTAATCACAATTTTTCTATATTTACATGTTAATTCCCTATGTCGCAGATTTCTTGAGACACCCGGTATATATTCTTGTGGTCAGTCTACTCGTGTCAACAAACCACTATCCGGATATCCTATGTACACCGCACATATATTATTACACTACGTACCTGACTAGTTTTAACCGTAAATATTTGTTCATCCGGTATATACGGGCAGTTGTACATAATTTATGCATATATATATATATATATATATATATATATATATATATATATATTATATATATATATATATATATATATATATATATATATATATATATATATAAATATATAAAATGCCTTATGTCTAATTGTAAATTATTCATCGAATTGTTACTAGCATGAGGGAATTGATTAAAGCTAAAATAAAGTTGCCAATGTATAGCCTTACATTATTCTCACTGTATACTGTGTATGTGCACGCATAAATACATAGTTCCTAATATAACGATGACAACAGTTCACAGATGCTATGAGTTAACGACACTGTTTATTATTGTGTACTATAAGTAGCTATTTGCATACAGCCATACATACAACATGCATATGGTGCGTATACATATATGTATACAAAGTACACATATGTAAGTACAGTGATGCACATGCAAAACATACACTGACTGAACACCCACAACCATACAGACCACACTGTATGGAAACATGTATTGATCTATTCCGGGAAGAAGTAACTGTCAGTGATGTGCAGAATCAGAGTTTTAACAGGACAAGCTGATCAGTTCGTTTAAACATGAAATGGTACATGGAATTAGTTGATGTTTCATTGGTATAGAGTAGGTTTTTATCAGAGGTGTTATGATATAGCACCCCCAATAAACTAATTAATTACAAGTCAGGAATATTATTCTGGAAAAGGGTATTGTCTGTACCAAGATTCAGGCTGTGTTTTATTATTTCGAAATGCTGTTATGTGTAGATAAACGGCAATGCAAATAAAAATTTCTGAATACATCTCTGTTTTTTTTATGCATTTACTATCTGGCATAATCATCTGTTACGTAGCATAGCTGCGTCAATCCTCCGGGAAACAATTCTAAAAATCTTGGTACGTACAATATACGCCGTGTTCTCTATATCACTGCTCTATTACATGGGAGGACTTGAGTCTTGCACTCTTCAGTAAGTCCTAATATCTCAAGAAGTAGCTAACAGAAACGGTTCAAATTTTACAGAATGGTCAAACGTACTATTAGACAGTGCCTTTATAAAAATTAGATCTATACCTCCTCATTTAGCAAAGTAATAATTAAAAAACCAAACTTTTAAATACATATTAAACATCTTATTTTGTTGTTGACAAAAGCAAAGCCAAATGCACTCAACCCTCGCTTTACGGCCTAGATACGTTGGCCGTAAAGCGAAAAGCCGTGTAACGAATCCAGCATTTGTTTCTAACGAATCGAACATTTATTTGGCCTTATAACGAAACATTCTGCGCGGTAAATCGTAAAAGTGCAAAAATTAATTAGCTGTATATGTATAGTGAAAATATTTATATATGGTTTGTACTAATCAGTGTATTGATCGATTAATAATATCTAGCGATTCAAATCATAGTACGGACAGACTTAATTGCTGGTATAATGTTAAATAATAAAAATTCATCGAATATAAAAACAATTTTCTTCTTATTTTCAACTAATATCTTGTCTGAAAAACTGGAGATATAATTTTAGATTACTAAGTTTTGAATATGTTGTATTCGTGTTAGAATTAAACTGACTTAATGTCATAATTAAGCAAATTATATTTTGTTTTTACTGCCTTGGGCTGCCTTAAAACATCTTGGTTATTTGTTGAACGATTCAACAGATATTTAGTTTTTAATATTTCATCTTTATATAGATTGTAAATGAATTTAGATTCTTAATATTGTTGGTTAATGAATTTACAGGCGAGTCCGCTTATAGTGAACTTGAAGGGACCAGGAATTTGGTTAACTATAAGCGAGTGTACATTATAGCGAAAATATTTAGTTTATTACTTATTTATTTGGGACTCAGAGATACGTTCATTATAAGCGAGGTTTCACTATATGCGAGTTCACTATAAGTAGATTCTACTGTATTTTTGTTTTCTAGTCACAAGTTGGTCTTTCTCTTCATGATTTACAAAAAATTATTGCTATTATGAAATATACTTGCTTTCTAATTCACAATAAAAATTGTATGCTATTATATTACATACTATTATTATTCTGTAGTTTTGTTAAATTTCAACTATTCGGCTTATAGGCCTAGTGAATTAGGTTATGTTCCTAATAGCTTCTATGTGCCTAATTTTCTAATTGCATTGAATTGTACTGACACTAATTCGCCTCGCATTATCAAATAGAATAATTAAATATGAATTTACCCAGTTACGTGGATCAAGTATGTTCATTTAAACATACCGGATATAACTGTACTGCGTTTTAACTTATACTGCGTTCGTGATCTTAACCGAATTTCACATTATTAAAAAATCAAACTTTTATTAAAATTTATTAAAATGAGACTAAATATGTAAAGAAAAGCGTGGAACGTAAATAATAAATATGTAGAAATATTTATATAAACAGTGAAGTTAAATAATAGTTTGAAATAATAAAAAATGTTCATGATTAAAACAGCATCATATATTTTTTTTGTAAACATTAAAATCATTTCATTGGCCTAGATTTTCGGACGGAAATGATTCGTAAATCATTTTCACTTTTTCGCGTAACTTCCGCTCGTAATTGAAAATCACGTTATGATATAAATAACAGAGATGTATTCAGTCAAAATTACAAGAAAAATACTAGCGTATTAATACAGGTTTTGAACGAATATATCCTATTAATTAAATACCAGGGCTGTAGTTGCGCCAGGGCGCACCAGGGCGCCGCCCTGGTACTTTTTGAAGATACCAAGGCTAAGCCCTGCCACGTTTTTAAAAAACAAAATGAATAATTGAATATTTGATAGTAAAATGTTTTATTATATAAAAGATCCCAAATTTTTAAACAACTTTTTCATTTATTAAATTAAATATGTACTATGAAAAAAAATTATGCGCCCCGGCACTACTTTCTTTAGGACTACACTTCTGTTAAATACTGAATTATATTCATAATAAACTATAGACAATATTGGTATAATAAAAACAGAAGTGTATTCAGGATAAATTAGTAAGAATATATTTGAAAACATATATTTATTTAAAAGTGAACTATTACAAATTTGAACCCACGTTAAAAATCGGCAATATTTACTTGAGAATTTATAAACATTATAATAAAATGATTACGATATTGTAATATTACTTGCTATGATCAAATATGTCAAAATATATTTCAAAAAAACGGTTATAACAACAGATGCAAATGAATGTTAATGTATAGAGATATAAATATGTATTTATCTACAAATACCTTTGAATATATGAGTGTGTTTGCGACAAGTATGCATGATAATGTGTAATTAACATTCTTTTGTTTACTGTAACTATAGATACACTCTTCGTAAAGATATACTGGGTGTCTATTTTAAACGGGCCACTACAGGAATCTCGGAAACTATAAGAGATACAAAGTCGGTTAAATTAGACAAAAGTATATACCGGGTGGTGACCGCGACACCGGAACATAGGATTTTAACACGTAAAATCATATTTGTATGATATAATTTCCTGCTTCCCTTATTATTTTAACGAAAAAAAGCTTCAAATAAATGTTGTAGAGCATAAAATTCTACATTAATCGATAAACAGAATTAATTTTGCATGCTTTATAACGGCAGAAATTAATTTGAAAATGTTGAAAACTAGCTTAGTATAGCAGTAAATAAAACTACGAAAATATATAGCGAATTTAAAATAGGTAACAATTGCTTTAGTACGACAAGTATACAATAATGAAAAAAATACTTATAAACATTTTTTTACTTATTGTATATCTAGAAAAATCTAATAAATACATTTCTACAGTGTTTGAATAAAGAGTGTTACGATACTTATTACAATTGGTGAAAGTGTTAAAAACTAAAAAAAAAATACAAAATGAAGAATAAAAATAAGACGGTGAAAATTATCGACGAAAAAGTCGATTCAAAACAATTTCTACTGTCCGAAACGCAACAGAATCAGAACAACAACACGAATGGTAATTCACAAAATGGTGGCGGCCTACAAAATGGCGGAGGGAAACAAAATGGCGCGGGGAAGAATGGAGTATCAACGAAACCACCGTTGCCCAAGGATGACAGAACCGAGAAATTGTTAGCTGCTGATAAGAAGAATAAGGAGAACAGCGATAAGAAGTTACTGAAGAAAGGTACAGTGTGTATTTTAAAGACAATGTTTGTGGAGGTAATATTTGTTGAATGAATAGTAGCTCCGTGAGGCTAGACTTAAATACGTTTTACATCTGTCAAATTTCAAATTATTGTTCAAAGATATAGCATCCCCGGAATTGTCATAATTATTACAAATCAAGAAGTCAGCAATGTGATCGTGTAACAGCCTATACTAAAGTGCGTTTTATATCTGTCAAACTTCAAATCATTTAAATTTGACCACGCTGGCCTTGAAAAACGCACAATGCTTCAAACGTTTCATCAGTGCTCTTCGCGAATCAAAATAAGGACAAATAAATTTGAAGTATTTCACATTAGTCTATAGTCATGGACAGAAACATGACTTTGACGGTTGTCTAATGAAAATTTCATCAATGTAAAACGCACTTTAGAGATCTCAGATAGCTATGTTGTCTATTGCTTGTGACAATATCATAAAATTGACCTAAATAGGTCATCTTTGCACAATGAGTCATTGATCGTGTATGTTCGCGTTTAATAAGCACGTTTATTAAAACTTAACATCAGGCCTTTCCAAATAACTAGGGTAACATACCTCCTCACTGTGTCCCAATTATTTGTTATCTTGATTGACGAAAAAATATGCTATTTTTGTTCCATAACTTCTGCTATCCAAGAGCAGTATTTCAAAATTGATTTACAATGTAACAATTTGAGAGTCTCAAATCGTTTGATAAGAAGTAATCATAATTTTTCTATATTTACATGTTAATTCCCTATGTCTTTGATTTCAGTGGCATATTCGGTATATCTATGTCAGTGATGCACAATCTGTTATTTATATAACTTCGTTTTTGAATCGAAAGTCGCAAAAGATATTTTCCCCCTATTTTTTTCGGCTGAAGATTTTTTTAGTTCTTTCTATTGAAAACGGGTCGCTACCATTTGAAAACAGTGAGATAAAATAAGCTTGTCCGAAAAACTACTTTCTACAGAGAATTTGTCAATCTTTACATCCTCCACTTGTCATGTATGAAATGAAGTTAGCAATTTTTGGTAAATTCTGTGTACATTTCGATTAACTAATGCCGGATTAGTTTTGAAAAAGACTGTTTCGTATATTAACAGCGTTCAAGAATAAAAAGGAAGATTAAAGAAACGTATAAACACCTCGATCAAGCCTAAACAACTGCGCAAATGTATTGCGCAGTGCGGCTAATATCACATTAGAATAAAATATTGATAACTACTGGGAAGGTCGTTGTTTGGACAATCTTATTTGATCTCTCTGTATGTAGGTTTGTGTAGTAGCTGACTAGTGCACTAGTTACACTCGCCTAAGGCCATGTTGACTGCATGACGAATACATTAGCTTCAATTAGTTGTCCTTACGTTCTGTTTGTAATACCCTGACCAACTACATAACTACAGTATGTGTCACCCGTTGCTTTAAACTATGACCACATAGTCCCTTTAGTCCTCTTCTTCTTGTTCTTCTTGTTTGTACTTTAATTTATACCCATTACGAATGTTATTTGTCATACCGTCTACCCCAGTAATGGGAAAGACGTGATGTTATGTATGTATGTAGGTATTTGTCATACCAATAGAGTAACATGTTGGAAACCAGTGGTCTCAAACTCAAATTACATGCGGGCCGAATGCACGATTTGAGAAGCAGCTGATGAGGCCCAATTTTTTTATATTACACCTTTACTGAAACTAGATAATACTACAATCGCATAAAATGATTTCAGAAGCCGCCATTTTGAGACCACTGTTCTAAATTATATTGTGAATTATGGAATTGTAAATGCTTCTCGTGTTAAACAGCGATATTTACTAAGAAGCTATCATTTAAAACTGCTATTGGATCCTAACAGCGCTAATATGGACTACAAAATATTTACTCAAATTTACATGATTGCTATATAGTAATGTGAATAATAGTACATTATACACCAAGGGAGAGAAACCACTTATTTTTCCTGAGCTGTAGTTTGAAGCCCGAGGGCGAAGCCAGAGGACTACAAATACATCGAGGGAAAAATGGTGGTCTCTCCCGAGGTGTATATACTAATTTTTCCACGTTCGGGAGTAGAAACACTTAATATCATAAATAATGAATTATAATAAATCGGAGCGAAATTGCAATATTTAGAAGCCTTTGGAAATGTTTCCATGCAACGCGTACCATGACAACACACATTTATTTACAAAAACCTTTGTTATAATAAAAACTCCCTTCCGAAAAGTGTTTTCGTCCCTAGGGAGTAAATGCTTCATTTCTGTCCCGCGTTTGACGCCATAGAAACCGACTTCTACTCCCGGACGTGTAAAAAAATATATAATTTTCCTTAGCAATAGTATCAAATTTAGTAGTTCTTTGTGGTATCGTTAGTAATGGCAATATTTGAAACCATAATTTCAAAAGTCCTTAGTGTTTGTAATTTTTTTTATTCGACACAGACTGGATTAGAAAGTACACGTACGCCACTGGCTCAAGGTTATATATACAAGGTATAAATACATGTAATATCTTGTTTACTGTAAAATAAAAATGTAAGAAAATTAATTTAAATCGACACTCGTTTGTGAGTCATTGCGAGAACAACAAAATTGTTGTTTTATAATTATTTGTTACCATGGGAATACCGGCATGACGACTAGTATTTTGCTTGTTACCAACCTAAGAACGTACATTGATATTACTAAGCTTGACGCGCGAATTCTTAGAAATGTTGCATAAATATTGACAAGTTCATACAATTGCGCATATGCGTAGTAAAACCTCGATATAACAGTCTAATACCGATCGAGCGGGGTGTCCGTTAGTGCCGAAAGTCTGTTATATAATAAACTAGGTCATTCCGTAGACGTATGTTTAAAAAATTGATAAATTAATCAGTTTTGTGTTTACTTTTAATATGTAAATAAGTTTGTGATAAAAATTTGCTGAGTGTGATCACGTGCTAATTATTCGCGCTGTACATTGTTTACGAGCGGTTAAATTGATCGGAAATTTTGTCCGTTAAATCGAAGTTCGCAAAAATTTAGATCAGAAAAATCAAGAAAAATATCACTAATTTGAATTTTCCCTAAATACAACCCTTGTATGATTCGACTAGCAGTTTCTTCCAATTTCTTTGGAAATTCTAGATTTTTATACAACGTTCATTTCAGGTAAACTGATCACTATACCTATGTCACACAAATGGCATTTTTTCGATCTGCTGTTGTTTTTTAGCTCATCGACCTCCTGTCGAAGAGCTATAGTGTTCGGTACGATGTCTGTAGCATCTTCCGATTTCAAAAATTTTTGCACAGAAATCCCGGACAGACCCCCTGGACCACGAAATGACTATTACAACATATGTCCGTATGTATGTCGCTCGTCCGCTCGCTCGCTCGCTCGCTCGCTCTCTCGTACGAGATTTTTTGTTCCACCCAGATCTCCTAAACTACCCAACGGATTTTTATGAAATTTTTTCTGCAGATACGTGTCATGGTCTAGTTGTGCAAGGTACATTTTATTTTTCAAAATTTTCTTTCGTACTTGAGAAAAAATATATTTTCCAATTTTTTTTCAGTTTTTATTTTTTTTCTGCGTTATTTGTTATTCAATTGTATTCAAAATTTTCCTGCATATGCAGGAAATGGAACAATATTTTTCCATATTTTTTATTTTGAAAAATTATGTAAGACCATTGGTGAAAAAAATATTTTTTAATTAAAAATTGAACAAAAGAAGATCAACGCATTTATAGTCGGCTTAGTTTGCTTTGCTTTTGTCAACAGAAGAAAATGTATTCACACTTGTTTTAAATTTGTTGTTTTATTTGCGACCTAGGCACCTACGATTTTAAAAGTGAATTTAGATAAATAATAATTTGTGATATATTCAGACTTGCACATACGTCGATGAGCTGCAGGCATGGGTGACTAACCCATTCTTTGAATACTAGTTTTTTTTTGTTCTCAAAACACGTCTAATCATTCTTTACGCCGGATGTTCGGTTATCCGATACCGCAAGAATCGGATACAGTTTCCATTCGTGTGTTTGTTGTGAAATAAAGTTTAAGGTTATGTGTTATATACTGTGTGTATTAGTGGATCTTATGTACGGGAAGTCTGATGACGTTTAATCAAAAAAACTAGGTTAGGTTTTGCGGTTTGACAGTTGTAGATTCGACTTTCTTTTCCGGTATTTTTACGAGATTATGTAAGAAAAATATAGCGATAAGAACCACAGCTGATTTTTGAGTCAAACGTTTTAATAAAAATCTATAAGTTTATATTTAAATCTGAGGAATTACAACCCTCAAAATAATGTATTTCTTTTCATGTACACTGTATTCAGCCAATCAATTCACGTCATTGTTTAGGGAAAACCTAACAAACATAAATATCACTATGTATTTGTAACTATATTTTTAATCGACATTTTATTATTAATTTCAGCGAAAAAATCATTAATATAACTAGTTGTGTTAATAAATATTTCTATTTAAATTATTTTTCATAAAAAAACTATTTTTATTTTGTTTTTTACTAATGGCAACGCCGAAAATAAATGCGACACGTTTATAGTTGACGTTTCTTGCAACTTGTACTGTAAATGTGTTTTCGTGTAGCAGAATATTGTTTTAATCTGTTTTAGAACTCGTGTAAACGTGATCGAACATGACGTCATAATTTCTAGTGATATTGCATTGATGCAATTGGTTGTTTGGCGAAATACAGTGTAGCATTTTGCGGAACAGGTAAAAACGCATAGTTGTGATTTAAAGTACAACTTTGTGTCTTAAATTCAACATAAAACTATAGTTTATAAATGTAATCTTGTAAATGTCCAGTATTCTTAGATGCAAAAATCAAAACGCGTGCATCGATAGTGTTAGTTCATCTGCGATGGACCACATGTCTAGTTACGGCTCACTGATCTCCATACCAAGTAGAGCATGTATATAAACATATAGTCAACATATATATACTTATATACTTAGTTAGCAAATGTCTATTAGACACTGACGGTGCTGATTACGTTGTACAAAAATACGACGAGGTTGATTAGAAATACGAATAAAACGAAAACAATTTCAGTATATTTTGTGTAAGATTCTTGTGATCTACATCAGATATAGTTCATTGTAAGATAAATGGGATTAATTCTCGTAAGATTAACGTAGCATGCGTTGTTAGCGCAAAAGATATTTGTTTTAGTTAAGATATTAATATTTCCCGTTATAACAACAATCGATTTGGGTTGCGTTAATCTTCCGAGAATCAGTTCCATTTATCTTAAAATCAACTATACATATCATCACGCCTTAACTATTATTGAAGGTAGCCACTTACTGCATGAACATTTATATTCAATCAAATACTGTGCAGATTCTGCGATGAACTAAGTTTTCACCAGCAATGCCTTCCACAGAAATCAGCGTTTCATTCCTTAATTTTCTTACAATTGTTCGCCAGATATTGTTATCTTTACATAACTCTCTCGTCTAGTTAGCATCCACACACCTTGTCATACATGTTCTCCAACGATTCTCGTATATTATTTTACGTTCATACGAAATATTTGCGTTCTCATACTTTTTTTCTAATATTGCCCGGTAGTGAAACCTTACAATTGTTCATACGTGAACTACACGTGACAAATGCACGTTTAAACAAGATTATACTGGGATTTAGCGCACTTTTATAAAAGAAAAAAAATCGTAGTTATGTAGGCCAAGTATTCACATATATTCATACCTTAGTTTCAGCGTTAAACGAGGTCATTTTTATAGTGAGTCATTTTTTTATAAATTGATCCATTATTTCCGTAATTGTGTCTTCATGAACTGTATTATAACGAAGATACGTACATAAGATATATGTTTTGTTATGATATTAATATTTACCTTTATAACATCAATCTATTCAGGTTGTGTTTTATTATTTCGAAATGCAGTTATGTGTAAATAAACAGGAATAAAAAAAAATTCTGAATATAGTGTATCCATAGATATAAGAACTTGACTAAACGCAGCATGCTATTAACAGAGGATTATCCCAAATTATACGACACAGTAAATGAATAAAAAGCAGAGCTGTATTCAGAAATTTATAAATACATTTTGAAAAATAACAACAAAAATATGATATACATCTTAACAATAATAATACAAATTAACATAAATAAATGTAATATTCAATAAATTATTATTACGTCTTAATTATAGACAAAATGTCTCTTGTCTTTCCCGCTAAGAGCATTACAAATGTACCTGAATACCGCCACTACTAGTAGTTTATGGCCTCTCCTGCTGTGAAGGGTACCACCCTACCTATTAAGGAATCATGTCAAGTTCTTATATCTATGGATAGACTATACATCTCTGTTTTTTTTATACATTTAGTACCTGGCATACTTTGGGATAATCCTCTGTTAATGCATGCTGCTTTAATTCAATGGGAATCAATTCCAAATATCTTCGAACGAACAATACCTACCTACAGAAGTATAAAGTTTTATTGTACAATATGCTGAGTTCATTGTGTAGTTCCATTTATTGTGTATTTGTTTTACTTTTCCATGATGTCATTATTGTAGTTAAATGTGATTACATTTTATAGCCGTCAAGAATTATGAGATAAAACTACAACATTTCAGAGTTTTACAATTTCTAAATTGTTATTTATTATTCTTTATTCAAGGTTACTAAGATTTATAACTGTCATTCATATACAGTAGAACTCCAATATTCTTCATTAATCCGCTGCCAAGGCGGGGATGAATATAAAAAAGGGCGAACATTAGGATTTGCAAACGCACACTACGCCCTGAATTGCATACCCTAAATTGACCGCCAAGATCCTAAAAAATCCCCCTAATTTCGTTGCCTAAAATACTAAAATTTTGAATTCGAACTCAGGCTCAGAGATACGTTCATTATAAGAGAGGTTCCACTGTATGTGAGTTCACTATAAGTGAATTCCACTGTACACATATGTATATATTCAAAGTATATAATTATGTCAATAAAATTGAAAACATCATCTAGCAATAATAAATAATAATAATAATATAACGATTTGCTAACTGGAATTCGACTTTCCAATTCGACGATTACTATTAATACAAAATGAGTCATTGGTTAATGGTGTTGTTTGTATGCAATGCACGTTGGTTGTACCTGTACTTGGTACGTAAGTACTACCGGGTATACACCGGTACTGTTACGTATCGTGCACGGTTAATTGGAAAAGTGAAATCTACTCTAAATTATTCGATGTTTATGCGATTCAGAAAGTGACACTTGACATTACAATACAGTTTGTCTTCTTGTTTATTCTTCTTTCACTTTCTTCTTCCTCTTCTTTCTTCGGCCTTCTTTATTCTCCTTTCCTTTGATTTCTTCTTTCTTTTGTTCTTTTCTTCTAATTTCTTCTTGCTCTTCTTCCTTCTCTTGCTTTCTTCTTGTTGTTCTTTCAGCTGCTCTCTTTTTCTCTTGTTCTTTTTTCTACTTGCTTTTCTCTCTTGTACTTCTTAGAATTTCTTCTTGTTCTTCGGTTTTCTTCCTTCCCCTGTTCTGCTTTCTACTTCCTCTTGATCATCTTTCCTTGGATTTCTTCCTCCCCTTGTTCTTCTTTCTCCTGTTTTCTTCCTTGTTCTTATTTCTATAGGCTCTCTTCTTCATTTGTTTTTTGATATTCTGTTTTCTTCTTCCTCTTGTTCTATATTCTGCTTCCTTCTTCCTGTTGTTTCTTCGTTCTCTTGTTCTTTATTCTGCTTTCTTCCTCCTTTCGGTTCCTCCGCTTTCTTCTTTCTCTTATTCTATACTCTATTTTCTTCTTCCTCGTGTTTCTTCGGCTTTCTTCTTCCATCTGTTCTTTTTTCTACTTTCTTTTGTTCTTTCTTCGGCTTTCTTCTTGTTTATCTATCTTTTGCTTTTTCGTCTTCTTACATTTCCTCCTGTTTCTTCTTCCTCCCTTAGTGTGTGTATGTGTGAGGCCCCTTCTCCCTTGATACGCCAATGGTGGTGTCTGTTTATAAACACATATTACAATTTGATTTCGCAGTTAATATTTCATCTGCTTTCTCTTTCTCTGGAATAACGTAATCGCACGTTCGATTTCATATTCTGTAACTTTACTCTACCTCTAAAATTGTATTTGCGAAATAATAATACTGATACGAAATAGAATTTCAAAATTGATTTTACTACGTTAATTAATATTATCATTACGCATGTAGACGTTTGGAACTTGTATATTTTGTTATCAGGTCAGAAGCTAATGAATAGTTTTAATTACAAAATTAGAATCGTTTCAAAACGTTTTATTCCTGTTTGCAAATATAGTAGATTCCACTTATAGTGAACCCGCATATAGTGGAAACTCGCGTATAATGAACGTATCACTTAGTCCCGACCAAATACATAACATACTAAATACTTTCGTTATAGTGTACACTCGCTTATAGTTAACCAAAAATCCTGGTCTTTTCAAATTCACTCTAAGCGGATTCTCTTGTTCTCAGCAGATATATCCAGATATACCGTCACAACGGCGGATTAAGTGCATTTTAATAACTGCTCTTTAATGTGGACAGAATATTTGAACAAACATTCCATGAAATCTAATTTTGTTAAATGATATGTTTTAAATTTGCAGGTTTGTCAAAATGATTGTCGTAATAAAAATAGCGATTATTAAAATAATAATATTTCGCAAAATTTGTATTGGTAGCACTCGCAATAAACTAATTATTAGAAGTCAAGAAGTCGAGAGTATGACAGTGTCAGACGCTAGACTAATTTTTATCATTTGATACAAGTATACCACAATACTGGTTCAGGTGTGGTACCTCGCCCACTCTGATCCTGGCTATTGTTGTTGTTGCTACCTATAAATAAGCCCACAGTATAGATTCATTGTTTATGAGTTTTATAATCTGGAGCCGGGCGCTGTTTACGAGCAATAATTTCTAGTTACACTTTCTCGCAGTACAACGTGACAACAAAATTGACGATTTCACTTTTCAGTACGACACAAATACAAAACACAGACAGATATATACCACGATTGTCTAAATATAGCTAATCCTATATTATTATTACTAGACATTATTACGTTCCCAATTATATTTAGAGCAAAAGTTGTATAAATGTTATGCAGAATTAAAAGTACCTCGATTAAGCACATTTAAATATGATTTACGTTGGAAAAAAATGGGAAATAATTGTAACATTTTCATGAAAAATTAGATAACTGTGGTGAATCATCATAATAGAATATAATATAATCATGAGAAGAAAATATTGATAATATAAAACAACCAATTTGTTCTTATTTTGTTGTCCATAGCTAAATCATGAACATGTCAAAGTTTAATAAATATTTTCACCGGATTAAATGATGTTTACTATGCGTTTTACATCTGTCAAACTTCAAATCATATAAATTTGACCAGGTTGGACTTGAAAAAAATGGACAATGCTTCAAACGGTTTCATCCATGTTCTTTACGAATCAAAATAAGGACACACAAATTTAAAGTATATGGCGGAAACATGAGTTTGACAGTTTGTTTGATGAAAATTTGATAGATGTAAAACGCACTTTAGCGACCCGACTTGGTTTAAAACAGTATTTAGAATCATTTGATTCTGGAATTAAATCTCGTCTCAGCAACCCTAGCATAAGAAATATGACATTGTATATTTAACTAATAAATTAGTAAAATCCGGTGTTTCAGTATCAAATATAGCATGGCATGCTTGATTTATTTTTCTACAACAGCACGCTAAAAAAATACATGAGAAAACAGGAAACCCCACGGAATGTTCAAGGTTAAATAAAACCACAACATTTTTTCACAAGATCCATTGTAATTTTTGCTTTATAGCAATTAGTTAATAATGATCTTGAAAATATATTGCTGGGAATCTCTTCTTCATATTCACATGTAATATACGTATTGTTCGCAGACATGCGTAGTATAAACGTAGCTGATTCAGTGAATATTACAGTTCATTGTTTTTTCACATAGTTACGTAATTATGTAATACTGTTGCTATGGACAAGGTCAACAATACATTGTATATTTATGCATGTACAGAAACGCATTGAGACCAATATAAAACAAATAGAGCTCCCTGTACTCAGACTTGAGACCAGTTCCATTGAGTGCGTCTCATTTGTTCCCATTCTCATTTGTTCCCCGTCTCATTTGTTTCCCGTCTCACCTGTTCCCATTCTCATTTGTTCCCCGTCTCACTGTTCCCATTCTCATTTGTTCCCCGTCTCATTTGTTTCCCGTCTCACCTGTTCCCATTCTCATTTGTTCCCCGTCTCACTGTTCCCATTCTCATTTGTTTCCCGTCTCATCTGTTCCCATGCACCTTCCATCACATTTCTGTGTCTTACAAAGCCGATCGCTTATCGACCAATTCGCTTAACAATCTAGAAACAGAACTCAGTTTAAAGTGAGGAGTGCCTGTATTCAAATAATTTTCAGTACAGAAAGACCTCGAAGCAACGTTATACTGAATTTTCTACAAATTGATCCATAATTTCCGTAATTGTGTCTTCGTGAATCGCGTTATAACGAATCATTGTAAATTTAGCGATTTTTTTAGGGGATCACGGAAAAACCGCGTTATATAAAATTAGCGTTAATCGAAGGAGCGTTACGCAAGTACTTACTATACACGTCATATTCTTCGACAAAAAATATTTAAAGAGTTTGTAAATTTCGAACAGGATTTATTATACAAAATAATATTTTATTAATTGTATACTTAGCCTAGTTCCTATCATGGATAGTTTAAAATGTATCTACAATATAGGTTCTAAAATAAATTCGAAACATTGTTATATTTTCCAGTAGTTTCATTAAGAAATCATATGATTCTTGTTCAATGCCATGAAAACTACTTTTATTTCCTTTTATATTATAATTATCTAGACGGTAATTGTACCAATATCCTGAGGAAATCGAACATAAATGTATCAGGAACATCCTCAAAACGTTACTAGACCCGGAAAAGGCGTTATTCAACCGAAACACTAGCCTGAAATAAAACATAAACGCCTGCTATGGTGGTGGGCAACAGGAAGACTGACATTAACAAATGATTAATCCAGAACAGTTACAGTTTTTATTTACCGCAACACGCGATCAAGCATGCTGTGGCCAATATAGGTTTGCAGTCTTCGATATTTTAACAAAATTTTCATCAAACAAACGTCTAATTGATGTTTCCGTCAGTGACCATAGACCAATGCGAAATACTTCAAATTTATTTGTCCTTGTTTGGGTTCCGTGAAAAGCATTGATGAAGCGTTTGAAGCATTGTCCGTGTTTTTCAAGGCCAGTTTGGTCAAATTTAAATCATTTGAAGTTTGACAAATTTAAAACGCACTTGACTGTTTATATAATATGTTTCGAATTATTTGTACATGATTCTTGAATACTCTTACAGAACAAGTTTCTTACACGGCTTACAGGGCTAAAAGTTTAAGCCATAATTAGAATTTTTACTTTTCAAAAATCAAATATTTTAATTCATAAATGTATGAACATCAATCTAAATTCTAGAATACTATTTTCACCAATTTTACTTACATCACTAATGATATTTATACGTAAGGGTAGTGTATATTCATTACAACGGATTCCATGTACCGGTAATCGCTATATCCTGATGTATAGTCTATTCCACGATCATATTCCTGAGTTCTTCATTTGTAATTAGTTTATTTGTATGTGCCAGTAGTAAACCATTCCGCTGTACTATATTTGCCCACTCATTTACGAAACCAGTCAATGTGTGATAATTTTGTAACTACATATTTCGAAATTAATCTGAATACCTCTCTGTACCATGTGCGGCATACATTTTCGTATTTCGTAATCAGGTACAATAGCCTCCGGGCTGCATACATCTGTATGTATGCATGTGTGTATGCTCGTGTGTGTGTGTGCGGCTAGCCAGGTAAGTTGGTGACTCACCATCACCAATACTAAAGCACAAACTTGCTCAAGTTTGAATGTAAACACATGCACACACCTGTACCTTCACACCGTCATGTCAGTTGTGTCATTTAAATAAGCAGCCAAGAACATCAACAGCACATTAAATGTAGTATATATGTATATCTACCAGTGCCGTAGATATACTTATATTATTATTATTATGACAAGGTGTACGGATATTAACGAGGCGAGACAGTTATGTATGGATAGGAGTATTTGGCGAGCAATTGTTAGAAAATAAGGAATGAAAGGCAGTTTTTTATATAATATATAATATTAATTTTTTTTTAGTGATTCTAGGGAATAAAGGGCCTGCTACCCCAGTAATGGGAAAGGCGTGATGTTATGTATGTATGTATTATTATTCTTAAACAAATGCATCTGTACAACATTTTATACAAGAACTTTTGTCTGGAACTATAGAGAGCGTAATATCGCAAAGTAAAATTAACATATTGTTCTTTTCAAGATAAATGGAATTGATTCTTGGAAAATTAACGCAACATGCTATTAACGGGATTATCTGAGATTATGCCAGGTAGCAAATGCATAAAAAGGCAGAGATGTATTCGGAAATTTATATTTGTATTGCTGTTTATGTACATTTCGAAATAATAAAACACAACCTAAATCGATTGTTGTTATACCGACATAACTAAAACAAATATATCTCTTATTTTTGCCGCTAACAGCAGCACAAATTTACCTGAATACTACCACTACTAGTTGCTAATGGCCTTGCTGTGAAGGGTTCCATGCTACCTATTAAGAAGTCATGTTAATTCCTAGTTATATTGACACGAACTATACCCCATGTAACACACTTGAAACTTTATACATTTATGTAGTTTTGATGACAATACAATAATCTGTTAAAAAAGACTTAATATTAAATTTCAAATATCAATATTTAAGCCCCATGCTTTTATTTATTTTTTAGTATTAGTACATTTTAATAAAGTTTCAATAAAAAAAAATAACTTAGTTTTTCTTTGAAACTCTGTGTAATAAATATGATATTGTAATGTTCATTATAACCGTAGAAATGTACCAATAAATAAATAAATGTTCCACTTATCTTCATTTCCTTCTTGACTGTTGCGTGAGCATCTGACATTCCATGACAAGCAGCAAATAAAATTGCTCTTTCGTTTTACGGAAGTGCCAAGTTTGTTCTTAAACAAATGCATCTGCACTAACAGGTGTAGTTTCCCTCGCCGCTAACAGCTGGTGTAACCAATGGTAACAGCATCGGTAACAGCTGGTTATCTGCATTCATTCTAACAACCATTGTAGCGGTTAGAATATCCGTTGGTTTTAACTGTAACATATTTTATTACTGTCACGAAACATCATAAAAATTCTTCTAATATATCATCCTGGATTTTATCGCTATCTTGATTAACGCTGATTCGCCATAACGCGGTTTTTTCTTGAAACCCCCCCCCCCTGAAAAAAACGCTATATTTACAATGATTCGTAACAACGCGCGTTCATGAAGACGGTAATTCGTCCAACGCACTTAGAGTGAACCCGGATATAGTGGAAACTCGCTTATAATGAACACTGAATCCCAACTAAGTACATAATAAACTAAATACTTTCGTTATATTGAACCAAATTCCTGGTCTCTGCAAGTTTACTATAAGCGCATATAGTTATAAATAATATTTGCACTTGAATAATTGTATTGAACATTGTGCGTATTTATATTTTTAACAATGAACTTTTAGCCCGAGTATGACATTAAAACAAGCACGAATAAACATTTCGTCATCGGTGTTTGATGTAAACAAGTTCGTAAATATTCATATAAACATATTATGAACATGTACCGTGACACGTAACATGTCGAATAATGTTCTTCTAAACTGTATTTTATATTTTTATTTACTCAACACACATTATTATGTAGTAGTGTTCAAAGTACATTGAAGAAATAATGTGTTTGTTTAGCATTCAATGCGTTTTATATTCAATCAAACTTTAAATCATTTGTCAAATTACATGACCACGCTGGCCTTGAAAAAACGATTGTTTCATTAGTGTTCTTCATACATTGTAACACAGTGACAAATAAGTTTGAAGTGTTTTACAGTCAGCCCATGCTTGGCGGGAGAAATCATAAATTTAAGGCGAAAATTTGATAAAACGCAGTTTAAAGAATAAATGTATAAACAATTCAGTACACTGAAACTTTGTAGCATTGCTGTGAAGCTTGCCTTGGGGCTTTAGACTGTCCATGTACTGTTAAATATTGCAACATTTATTGCTCTGAATATCCAGATGAAAACTTGATAAATCTAATAGCTAATATATATATATATATATATATATATATATATATATATATATATATATATATATACATATATATATATATATATATATATATATATATATATATATATATATATATATATATATATATATATATATATATATATATAATGTATGTATTGCCATTACTTTGTGATTGATTTTTGCACGCTTGATTTAACGCCACGTCAAACGTTGATTAAGTGCGAGATACTTTCACGGTCCCGAGTGCAACGTGTAGGGTGTTAATTAAACTAAGTTAATTATAGAAGTTGTCCGCTTGCTAATAAGTACCTCAGGTATATATGTGTACTTTCCAAGTGAATGCAATACAAACCCACATCTATGATGGATGTACTCGCGTGTGTAGAAAGGTCCGCACCAAGACATTTGATAAGCCTGGTTCTAGTAATCGCAGTGATACAATAATAGGCAACTTTCATGAAAATTTAAAATACGTTTAAAATGTCATATCGGTACCAGAATTCACGAAAATATTTTTGAAAATTTTTTTTGTCATTATTTTGTCAGGAATACATTAATGAAACAAATTGGCCCTAAAAAATTTCCCCTCACTCTTTTGTGACGTCACTTATTAGTAAACGCCAAAGAACTAAGCGTACCTTACTAATAAGTATCACATGACTCAAGCTGAACATGTGGTGGGGACATTTGAACTCCGAAACAAATTTCAAAGTGAATTTATTTAAAAATAGTCAACAAATAAAATAGTTTCTTTGCATTATATCATATTTTAAGGACTCAGGTTTATGTTTTTATAAAAAAAAAAAAATCAAAATAAAAATTTCATGAAAGTTTCCTATTCAATATAAATACAACGACTGGTATTCACAGACTATATACTAACGGATTTACCATTGATCTACTAAATGTTTCCACTACATTTCACACTATAGTAATGCTATAAAAATACACAAATTTCCCTAGTAACAGTGTCAAATTTGGGAGAAAATTTAGTAGTCGTTAGTATCGAACTGTGAATAGCTGTCATCGTAATTTATACCAACAATTCACACTTGTCAGTTTCTTGCAAATCAGTGATGCACAACCGTTTATGTATAACATATAACTTCGTTTTTGAATTGCCAATAGCAACATATTTTTTATCCTACTTATTAGTTTCTGGCTGAAGTTTTTTAGCAAAATTTCAAAACGGGCCGCAGTTTGTGCATCATTAATGTAAATGTAATCGAATGAATTAACTTTGCATTTGATTCTTCTAAAATTTCCATTTTAAACAAAACGATTCCGTCAGTGACCATGGACTAAATGTGAAATACTTCAAATTTATCTGTCCTTGTTTTGATTTATGCAGAGCATTTGAAGCAATTGTCTGTTTTTTCAAGTCCAGCATGGTCAAATTTAGTTTTAAAATGCATTTTTCCACGGCCGAGAGTAGAAGAGTTTTCATTGCATCAAAATTGTGACAGAATTAAAGCATTTACTATCTAAGAATGAAATAAAACAACAATTTCCCTAGCGGGAGTTTTTATTATAACAAAGGTTTTTGTAAATAAATGTCGGGCTTCAAATTACACCTCAGGAAAAACAAGAGGTTTCTTTCCCTTGGTGTATAATGTACTATTAATATTATTTCTATCAAAAAATTACGTATTATTGAGTTGTGAACTGCCAAATGATCATTTTCTTTTTCTATTTGAACTTAATATATAACTCTCTAATGCCAATATCTAAAACGAGGTTTAATTCTAGACTCAAATGATTCTAGATTTGTTTTGATTCTTAGAATTAAGCCAAGATTCGTTTCTAAAGCCGTGTGAATCAGTTGATTCTCTATGTTTCATTGAAATTTAAAAATAATCCACAACAAATAAATTGTTTAATTCTAGAATCATTGATTTTCGAATTATATCTCGTCTGAGAGAGCAACTTAGCACAAGTCTCTTTATAATCATAATCACGGACGCGGCAAATCATGTAATTAATTTTAATAAAAACAGAATTTATAAAGAAAGTAAAATCAAATACTAATTATCCTGCAAGACTTTCTATATTGTACGTAAATAATATTTCATAGTTTTTATGCTATTGCTGACAGATATGTCCGGTTCTAACGGGAAGTAATTGCTAATTAATTAGTTAGTGAAGTTCTTATCGGCTTTTAAAACCGAAACCGGAAACATACGTGTTTCCTTTCCGGTAACATCTGATATCTCTGCTGTAGTACTTTCTCTTAACCTGTTCAGAATATACTAGTCATAATTCAACATGTCGTGGTCGGCTAGTTCGAACAGAAAATTTATGTGCATCTTCTGTTAGACTTCTTCTAAATACTTTCACTTTATATATATATATATATATATATATATATATATATATATATATATATATATGTATATATATATATATATATATATATATATATATATATATATATGTATATATATATATATATATATGTATATATATATATATATATATATATATATATATATATATATATATATATATATATACAGTCAGTGTTCACTTAACGTACATTCGATGATACGTACATGATTATTTACGACTCTCTGTTCGTACTAAGCATACACACGAACGTACATTACATCACACAAACCCGTCGGAAACACACACAAAATGCAGCGTCCGCTTAACGTACGTTCACTAATTGTACCGAAATTTGTGTACGTTAAGTGAGCGCTGATTGTAGAGGTGACCCAAATATCGTACCCACCTTTGGGATCTCCGAAACTATAAGAGATACAAAGTTGCACATTTATAGGCCGTTGATGGTGATTTCGGTTTTATCAAAATATGGTTCACTGGATAAGGAGAAAATTGTGATTTTCTCGAATTTTTATTTTCCTTTATAACTCAGAAAATACTACTGGTACAAAGAAGTTTAATTCGCGAATCAATATGTTCACAATGAACAGTTAACATTACATCACTGCTAAGGATATTTCAAGCAAATGCAATAATTTCATTTACTGTTAAGCTACATAATCTAAATTCTAGAATATAGCGTGTTAATGATAATAATAATACAAGAAATCTTGCTATAAAATAAATCGTTTAATTAGTAATATGTCATAAATGCAACATTTCAGAGCGGAATACAGTAATTAATAATTATAAATTTATTACCTCTACAAAACTAGATAATTGAAATGTCAAAAACTTTTTTTAAGTTTTTATTCATTTCCTTTAAAATGTTTTAAGATTTAACGAGCGTTATAAATGATAAAATAAAAACTAACATTCAGAATTAAATCGTAATGTTATATAATTTTGTTTTAAAAAAATATTTACTAATTACTGTCAATTCGAAATGAAACGAAAATAATACGTATTATATTGGACAGTTATAACAAACTTAAATGAAGTGTATAGGTTATATTATATTTGTACATTGTATTTATATCTAATAAATACTTTTTTGTATATTTATTTAATTATTTTTTTTCAATTTAGCAGTGCTTTTATAATAAATGATATCAATGTTGAACTGTATTAAACTGCTATTATACTACAGGCCTGTGCTTATCAGCACAATTATATTAGTGATAACAGACGCTAAGTTATTGCGTCACGACACTTATCTGTAAATTACGGACTGTAATTAAACCATGGATTTATGTTCATAAATAAATCAATATCTTGAAACACACTCACAAGAAAGGAATGCTGGCATAACAATTAGTTTTTATATCAGTATTAATAAATGTTTTTACAATCTTTATTGAAGTTAAAAAATATTCTATATTTTTAATAGTTTGGTATTTCAAGTAGGTACCAGTTTAATTATTAGTAATTATTGATTAAATATTTCCTGATTTTTAGGCACTTAAATTCGCGAATCATAGTTCCAATTTTAATACACTTATAGTGAACCCGTACATAGTAGAAACTCGCTTATAATGAACGTATCTCTGAATCTTTACTAAATACGTAAGATACTAAATACTTTCATTATAATCGTGTACACTCGCTTATAGTGAACCAAATTCCTAGTCCCTTCAAGTTCGCTATAAGCGGAGTTTTGCTTCTCGAATTTAAATTGAAACCGTGCGTAAATAACCCAACTTTTTTTCTTTATATGTATTTTCACTCATTTCATTAAGGGCATTCTCCGTTAGTCCCAAAGTTTCACCTGGGGGGCAACGGTTTGGGACGAGGTAGCCACTGGGCGGGTACAATTTGGTTCCCCCACTATTTAAAATAAATTGAGCGCTATATTTTGTGTTCCTACATGTGAATTTTTCTAATCTAGCATTCTAACTGTTCTCCACGTTGTTTCCCACACAGTATTACAGTGTACGTTACACTGTAAATTTAATAGGTACTTCAACAGTAATTACTTCTACAGCAAGTGTAATTATTTCAAGTGCGGTGTTTAAAAGTACATAGATGTAATTTTAATTATGGGAAAATATACTTCCAAACAACACTCTTACAAGTGTGTCTTTTACATCTATCAAATTTGCATCAAACAAACGTCAAACTCATGTTTCCGTCAGTGACCATGGACTAATGTGAAGTACTTCAAATTTATTTATCTTTGTTTTGATTCGTGAAGAGCACTGATGATGCGTTTGAAGCATTGTCGGTTTTTTCAAGGCCAGTATGGTCAAATTTAAATGACTTGAAGTTTGACAAATATGACGCACTGAAGGATAAGTTCATCTATGCTTTAAGTTTTTTGAATTTGCGTATATTTACGACAATTACACATAAATATGCCAGATTAAATTCGTGAATCAAAAGATTCTAGATTGGATGTAATTTTCCTAGTATTAAACCAAGATTCGCTTCTAAAACGTGCGATCAATTGATTCTCTATCTGATTCTAGTTGAAAGGCCAGTATGGTCAAATTTAAATGATTTGAACAATGATTTGAAGGTTGACAGATGTAAAATGCACTTTACAAGTTGATGCAAAAGAAGTGAACAGGTCTAAAATGAAAAAATAAGAAAAATTATTATTATTTGTTTTAAATAGATCCTTTTCTTTTGCGTTACCCTGCATGTATTATATGCGTATATGTGTGTGAAGACTGCTCAAGTGTGTTACCATTAACCATCACTTAACACAGTTGGTTACTGGTTAAACATTCCCACAACCAGCCGTGACATGGTCATAGTAAAAAAAAAAAAAATATGTTGATAAGAAAACATTTATACAAACATTGTTAACTGTTTAAATTCGTGGGAAAATGATAAATACATATTGAAATAATTTTTAAAACCAAACTTTTATTGAAACGTACTAAAATATGTAATAAATAAAGGCGTGTAGCCTGAATTTATTTATGTTTATTAATATTGTTTTATTGTATTTAGAAACGCCCTTGTACATTAATAACAGCGCATGAAATGACAACCCCCCTCCCCTTAGCAACAAAAAAATAAAGAATAATAACAACATTTGGACATCCCACAAATACGCACAAATAGTATTGTTGAAATGTCAAATATGTGTCGATTTAAATTGAGTTACTGTATGCATGTGTGTTGTATGAGAAACTTATGTGGTCACCCCACTAGATTTTTATTTTATTTTTTGCAATGTAAGATTCTGCGGAAATATAGACAAAACTGAGATATTTGAGACCGTTTGCGATGATGAGATACAAAGGAACAGAAATGTTCTAAATAATTAGAATTAGAAATTAATGTGGGCACATGGTGCTCACGGGTAGCGCATAGTATAAAATATTTACGTAACAATAAACTAACTAATAATTGATGTTACATAAAAGTCAAATAAAAACGATGTTTATAGAAGAAAAAAACTTGTTTAATATTTTCACAGAATTGATGATTAAATTGAACAATATTTAAACTTATAAAGCATCTAGTTATGACCAAGGTAAATCCGTACCCTAGTTTATTTAATATAAATATCTGGGGGGCACGGTCTCCATTCTATTTATAAATAATCTTGCCTGATAGACAACTATTAAATAGAACAAAAAATAATAATTAATTCATTTTCATTACGATAAACTATATATAAAAAGGTTATCGTTTAATTATTTAATTGTTTATATAACAAATGAATTACTATAAATCTTTGTGTTAATCTATATATATATATATTTATATATATATATATATATACATATATATATATATATATATATATATATATATATATATATATATATATATATATATATATATGTAGACGTAGGTTAAATTTTAGAAATGCATAATTTACAATAAATTAATATGGATAAACAAATATTAAAAGCATAAAACAAATACTGACTTTCTATTGACCAATCCCTCAGACGAGGTTCAACGCAGTTCAACGATTCTAGATCTGTTTCATTTCTAGAATTAAACCAGGATTCTAGCTTTTTTCAAAATCTAGAATTAAACCGACAATCAGTTGATTCTATGTGATTCGCTGAAACTAAAAAAATAATTGACAACAAATAAATTATTTGTTACATCCTAGCAACACGGTTTAATTCTAGAATAATTGATGCACGAATCTGTCCCCTCCATTAATATTATGGGGAACAATTCAAGGCGCATGCAGTTTCTAATTTAACGTTTAATATTACACGTCTAATGAAACTAGAATAAATATGTTTAATTCGTCCGTAGCAGTTTATAAATAAACAGATTAAATTATGTTTATTAATTTAGACCACCATTAGCGTTTAGTGCGTAGATCAAATACGTAATTAGGTTGTCTGTTTCAATCTTAAAAATACGAAATATATATTATCGGAATGCAATTTCGCTGGACTAAAAATATACAACTGGTGCGTCAGTTCGTCGTTCAGATAATGTGTTCCGATTGACTCATGTCAATTTATAAATAGACAAGAACCACTGATTTCGATGCTTGGCATTTAGAGGTTAACATCAATCTTACATACAGTGTTAAACGAAACACCGTTATACGCGGTCATTTTCTATAAATTAATCCACAATTTCCGTAATTGTGTCTTCATGAACCGCGTTATAAGAAATCATCGTAAATTTAGCGCTTTTTGGGGGGTTCAGGGAAAAGCGCGTTATACCGAATCAGCGTTAAGCGAGGTAGCGTTAAGCGAAGCCTCACGGTGTGAGATTAATAATTCTATTTTGGAAATATAAAAATATGTTGAAATTTACATTGATACAATGTTTAAGAGCTCACATTCGAGATTGATAAAGTAAAGGTACATACTATTTGCAAATCTAATGAGTGTTCTCATGTACTATTCATGATTGCGCATTTATCACTGTACTTCTGGTTGAGATCCATAATTGAAATGCTGTCACTTGACTGATTTACAGTGGAATTGTTCAGATGCAAATGGCAATTTGCAATTACAAATCTCATTGCGAACACTGAATAAAAACAATATTAGTTGAATGCATACATAATTTATAGATTCCCATATATGTATTTACAGTTGGTATAGTCTATTCCTGACTACTTGACCTGTTATAATTAGTTTATTCGGGGTGCTATATCCTAACAATACAAATTCTCTGAAATATTTCAATAGATAATTAGAAGTCATGTCAATTCCAATTATCTTTGGATACACTATACATTAGTGCACTAAATTGTCCAATTCGAACGCTGCCTGAGTATACCGATCGAAAACAGTTGTACAGTGGAATACTGCACACTCGGTACGGCTATTGGGATTCAATTCTAGGATCAGTAGTGAACGGGGCTACAATGTTATTTGGGGGCTTTTATTATCTATTGAAATATTTCAAAGAATTTGTATTGTTAGAATATAGCACCCCCCAATAAACTAATTATTACAAGTCAAGTGGTCAGGAATATGAAAGTGGAATAGACTATACCTATGTAAATCTGTACTTGTTGCTTTGATTGAATATCAAATGATGATTCAAGATGTGTTTACTGCATTTTAATGATAGACTGGGTCATGAAACAAAACCGCTGTTTTGATTATTTGCTGTTATAATTAACAAAAAAGAAATTGTTTCATGATCTCCTGATCTGTCATCTAAATGCAATATTTCAAAATTGATTTACTCGAAATACCAAACTATATGAGCACTGAATCATATTATGCAGTTTTTAATTCTGAACAACTTTTTTATTTACACTTTTGCTCTCAAATGTATTTGTTCAGAAATAATCACAATTTTTCTATATTTACATGTTAATTCTATATGTCCCAGATTTTTTGGGACACTCTGTATGTATGCATGTGCCCTAAGACAGAGTTTATAGCGTACATTCTGGTACATCTATTTTTGTATCAACAATTTGTTTACTTGTTACCGAAATAACTGCAACATTTTTAAGTTAAATAAAAAATACACGAGAAATTTTCAGCCTGAGAAAAAATTTATTTTTTCCAACGGAATTACCGAACTTAACATATAAAAAACTTCAAATATCAAATAGTTTCTTTACTTACTGTATTCTATAAATTGTGTTATATAAAATTTAATTTTTATGGATTTATAACAAAATATTTAAAGTGCGATACTATCTGGTCTACTAAGAGCTACTAAATCTTTCTACTAAAATTGACACTCGGGACAATTGTACATTTTATAGTATTGCTATGACCGTTAGTATTGAACTGTGAATAGCAGTCATTGTTCCTAAATTCTATTAATCTGTATAATTTGATTTTACTATATAAATGTATTTGCACGTTTTCAACCAATACCTTTGCTAGGCGAACATTGAGAATAAATGAAAAAAAAAGACACACTACAAAAGTAACCAAGTCAGCCAACCATTCTATAAGGTAACTGTAACATGGGTTCTGTGGTTACGCATCGTTGGTTACTGAGAATTACTACCAAGATCACATACATACATACATACATACATACTTACGTACATACATACATGCATACTTATAGTACATACATACAGAAAAGTATCAACTACATACACATCAGCAGACACTTCGTCGTCATTTGAAATAAAGAGGATGTGACGTCACATCCATTTGTTTGTATGTATGTATGTGTAAACTCTCTTACATTATCGGGAAGTAAATATTCCTGATATAACGAGCAAAAATTACACGTTTATTTATACAAATATTACGCAATTATGATTTACTTTTGTATGTGAATAAAATATAATAAATCCTCTGGATTTTCAACACGAAAAATAAGCATATAATTATAAAATCATTGTATTTATAATTTATTTGTAATAGAATATTACATGTACAGTCAGATTCTCTGCGCTTAACTATACTCTGAATAACGCTGATTCGCTATAATGCGGTTTTTCTTCAATTCTCCCGAAAAAAGCGCTACATTTTCCGATGTTTCGTTATAACGCGAGTTCAAGAAGACGGTAATTCTGATCATGACGAGAGCACGGGAACTTCGTATCAAATTTTCATCAAACAAACGTCAAAATCATGATTCCGTCACTGACCATGGACTATTTCAAATTTATTTGTCCTTGTTTTGATTCGTGAAGAGCAGTGATGAAGCATTTGAAGCACGGTTGTTTTTTCAAGGTCAACATGGTCAAATTTAAATGATTTGAAATTTGACAGATGTAAAACGTATTTTACAGATTTTACTAAAATAACCTCCTGAGCGCTCGCCGCGGTTCTTACTGTATATTAGTATTGATTAATTAATTGTTATACTAATAATACAGTTAATATATCTATTATTATATGCACTGATGCGATTATAAGTCACAATAAATATTTTTCTGATCGTTATTTCTAAAAATATATCAAGAGTATTTAAATTTTGACCAGAAAGACATTTTTTTTCTTCACTTGAAATTCAAATACAAGAGCCATTCTTCGATTTTATTTTGAATAAACAAAATATGTATCAAAATATTGACATATTTCAAGGCGTAATATTAACTATACAGAATGTTTTAAAAAATAATTTCTGTGAAATACATTTGCGAAAAATATTAAACATCATGTAATTGTTTTAATTTGTATGAAAGTTTGTTTCTGCAAGTCTGTATCACACTATAATACGTACGTATATTAGCATGTATACATATAGCATGTACTTACCTATGAATGTATGTATGTACTATGCATATATGTATGTGTATGTTTGTGAGTACAATGTCAGAACAAACTGGCCATAGGTCGAGGATCATGACAATTGCTAGTACTGATTGTTTATAAGCTATGACGTTATATGTGTAGGTGATGTGGAATGTGCTGAATTTTTAAATGTCATTTACGTTTAGTGTTGATTACAGTACAGTAGCGTGCGTACAATATATTACCAACGGGGACCAAAGTGTAGTTTATTATGTTCGTTAGCATCACCAGGCGATACTTACTCTAGAATTACTTATTACAGTGTATGCTAGCAAGCAAGTTGAACTAGGTAGAATAGGGTAGGGTAGGGCAGGGTTGCCAGACGTCCCGATTTGAGCGGGACTGTCCCGAGTTCAACAGACAAATCCCGCATTGCCTCTGAAAATCCCGATTTAACAAAAATTGTAAATGTATAAAAGTCTGTATGGTAATACACGCGTCATAGATCGAAACTGTTTTTTTATCCGTCGAAATGGTGACTGTCTCGATCTGTGATTTTGGAAATCTGGCAACCCTGGGGTAGAGTAGGGTAGATACACGCGCTGTATTTGTATTTACTTACACTTACAACACATTTTTACCAGTTTATTCCCGATGTGGATGTCAAAATATTTATATAGTAAATATTTTCTATATATAATGAACGTATCATTGAATTCCAACTAAATACATCACATACTAAATGCTTTCGTTATAGTGAACCAAATTATTTATCCTTTCAAGTTCACTATGAGCGGATTCTATTGTAGTTACTTTTCGATTACATAAAAGATGTCGCAAAGAGTATCGAATACTACAATGAATTTACCATTTATTTTGTCATAAATTTATTTAATAAAAAAAGGATTAAAATTCACGTTTACATAAAATGATTAAAACAAGGAACAATTGCTAATTCACAGCTCGATACTAAAAACGCTACTATGAGCTACTATATATGACATTTTATTATAAAAAATTGTGTATTTTATCGTCATTACCGATAGCAACTTGTCATTTGTAATTTAGTAGCTCTGATGCGCTAATTACGCAGACAGAGTTGTATTTCGAGTATCAAATGATGATATTGATTTATTTTGATTCTAGAAATTAATCCGAATTTCGGTTCTAAGACGCGCAAATGAGTTGGTTTTCTGTGATTCGTTGAAACTCAAATATAATTGACAACAAATAAATTATTTGTTTCGTCCCAGCAACATGGTTTAATTCTAGAATCATTGATTCTCGAATTAAACCTCGCCTGAGCATTAGTAGCGCCGTTTGTGAATAGCAGGCTGAGTATCTACTAATTCTTTGTAACACCCTGTATATATCACAGGCCAATAACACAAATTTCAATCTATTAACCTCTAAGATCAAAGGCCGTTTCTCAAAAGAAACAAAATCGAAGCAACGTTTGAAAAAAAATTGCGTTAGACAGTTTACAGTGTACAAAAAGTAACATCGCTGTATTTTTACGCACTTTTGTGCTAAAAATAACTATGATGCAACCAGATAGATGAAGTTTCGCGAGTTCATTAATAAAGACTTGTAAGAGCTCTGTTTTGCATACTCCTACTTAGAAAATTATCCACCACCAAGGTCAACTTATGTAACTAACACCGTATTTCTATTTAAAAACTAATACAAACGGTTATAATAAATAAATTAGCATATAGAAATTTTGTTTTCGAAATGTCAAATGAACAAATTGTTTTTTAGTGTCAATATATGTATTTGCCTTACACTTTTTTGTTTGTTTATATTTAGTAAAACCAGGGCCAAAAATACAGTTGTATCGAATATTGTAAAATACAAAATGGAATATTTACAATTGCATTTAACAAATTGACAACTACAACGAGTAATTATATAAAATAGTATAAATTTGTACAAAATGTAGTATAATAACATTAAAAGTTAAAATATATCATGTAAGAATAGCTTATAATACTTAAATAAATCTGAAGAACACAAAATTTTACAAAACTAAACGCCTTATTGTATAGGCAACTTGTGTTACACTGCTGTATAGCACAATGCAACAACAATTCCAGTAAATACTACTCATAATACTAAGAAACCTATTTGTTAGTCGAGGTTTAATTCGAGAATCAAATGATGATGTAGTTTTGTTTATGATTCTAGAATTAAACCAAGATTCGTTTATAAGACGCCGCGAATCAGTTGATTCTCTATGATAGGTTGTAATAAATTGTTTGTATCATTCAAGCTACGAGGTTTAATTCTAGAATCATTGATGCTCGAATTAAACCTCAACTGGGCATAAGCCTTAGAGTATGTATGTTCTTCCAAAGAAACCCATCATTAATATACATATCTATTGTTTTAATATTTACATGTTTATATTGGTGTAACTCATTGTCATTAATAATAATGTGGGCATATTTGTTTTGCTTGTGTTTTACACCTGTTTATCTTGTTACAGGTAAAACACTATGTCAGGCTTGCAAGAAGAAATGTTCTGGCGAGGTGTTACGCGTCCAGGAAAAGTACTTCCACACGGAGTGTTTCAAGTGCAAGGTCTGCAGCAACTCACTCGCACAAGGCGGCTTCTTCAGCAAGGATGGCAGCTACTATTGCACGGTAGATTACCAGCGAAACTTTGGCACTAAATGTGCCACGTGCAGTGATTACGTAGAAGGCGAGGTAAGTTCCCGCATTCAAATATCGCGCGCTTAGCATTTCAACTTATTTATTATTGTGAGGTTAGGTTGTCACTGCACTGGGTAAGACGTACCATCAGCGATGCTTCACGTGCGGACGCTGTCGACAAGCATTCCCAACAGGCGAGAAGGTCACCTATACCGGTAAAGAAGTGCTCTGTCAAAAGTGTGTTCAGATACCAGTTAGGGACACTAGTACACCGCAAACTAGTCCAACCACTAACAATCCAAATGGTAAGTTAATATTGCCAGTTAAACATTGACATTGAACACTAAATAGATATTCTAGCTGTAGTCAATAATATTCAGCAAAGAGAAGATGCCAAAATAAACAAGTTTGTATTTATAATAAACGTTTATGGATCATTCATTTATTATGGAATGAAAAGTTTAGCACGATCTTTTAAAATTAGACATAAATAATAATACTTCTTTTATTCGTAGAAGATAATTTTTTGTTCTCAATTTTAGACATATTTACGGCTGTTCTAGCTTCATACTAACGACGCTACTAAGTATTTTAAACAGATAGTTAGTGTTTGTAATAAAATGTTTATAATAAAGTATCAGAATATACTAAAGGCGCTGCTAGGAGCAGTTACTAGGGATAATTGTGTATGTTTATAGCATTACTCTAGCAACAGTGTCAGTTTTAGTAGAAAAATTTAGTAATGCCGTTAGTATCGAGCTGTGAATAGCAGTCTATGTTTGCCGAATAAATTTTGTATATGACCTATAACTATTTTAAAAAGTTATACTCAGATCTAATATGTTAGTATTTTGACAATGTTACTTTTTTTTAATATAAAATGAAATTCGTTATTTTTCAATTCTACATGTTTCACAGAAGTTATTCGTGTTCAAAGATTTGAACGAATAAAATGTGTATTTATATATATATATATATATATATATATATATATATATATATATACCGGGTGTCCCAAGAAATCTGGGACATAGGGAATTAACATGTAAATATTGAAATATTGTGATTACTTCTGAACAATATATTTTAGAGCAAAAGTGTAAATTAAAAAGTTATTCAGAATTAAAAACTGCATAATATGACGACATATTCAGTGCTCAAATACATTTGTATATCGTGTAAATCAAGTTTGAAATATTGCATTTCGATGACAGATCAGGAGGTCATGGAACAAAAATGGCATATATTTTTGTTAGTTACAACAACAAATAATCAAACCATACCATTTTTGTTTCACAACCTCCTAATCTGTCATTAAAATGCGTAATTTCAACATTGATTTACGCATTATAGAAACATATCTGAGCATTAAATATGGCATCTTATTATGCATTTTTTAATTCGGAACAATTTTTTTTATTTACACTTTTGCTCTAAAATGTATTGTTCAGAAGTAATCACAATATTTCAATATTTACATGTTAATTCCCTATGTCCCAGATTTCTTGGGACACCCGGTATATATATATATATATATATATATATATATATATATATATATATATATATATATATATATATATATATGCTATTCCAAAATAAATAAAAGAAAATTGTAAAAATGTACAGTTTTGGTCTGGCATAACAATACTATTTTATAGCTATTGAAATCAGATTTTCCTACATGAATTTTACGTATATAAGTTATGTTGCTTGTGACTGAACAGTAATTCACACGTTTGCAAATGTGCTAACTTGAAATGCAAACTTTAGAATTAACATTTCTATAAAAGTACCCATTACGTAAGTACTACAGCGGGTACAGTAGTGTTACAGGTAGTACCATGAAGTGCATCTCACAGTGTAGTGGAGTATATACAAGTAAATAACTATTTAACAAGAACATTTTATTTAAAACTGCCCAGTGAATTCTTTCTATCTCAAAACCTAAAGCTACCGCGAATATTGTCTTAATTCAGTACAGTAAAACCTCGATATAACCGACTAAACACAAGCTGCGGGGCTTTGTCCTTTATTTCCGATAGTGCGTTGTATAATAAAGTAAGGTTCCTCATACGTATGTTCAAAAATTGACAAATTAGTTTACCTATTTTTACTTGTGTAGTTACATTTGTATGTAATTAAAATGAACTATGTATGAAAGGTTAAATTTCACAGAAAAGTTGCTAATGTCTGTGATCACGTGATAATCATGCGCGCTTGCCATTGTTTACATTAATCGGTTATTTTATCGGTTAAATCGAAATCTTTACTGTATTTGAACCAAAACAATTGTACATTATTTCAACAGATTATAAAAATAAAAGGAATTGGTTTAGCTTGATATGGTAGGAATTTCAGCGGTATATTTTTGATTCAAGTGTAAAATATTTTGATTAATAGAACAGTAGTCTTTTTTTAGAAATGTAGAACAATTTTAAAGCTAGTAGAAATTTCACTGTATCTATATATTTTATTTTATTTTCAGTTCAATATTATGTGTGTCTTGCGTACGGTTTACAAAATTCAAACACAAACTTACCAACAATGAATGGCGTAATTATGACAGGTTTGTCCAGCTACCAGTTTACTTTTCGTAACCTCTCTTTTTTTTTCGTTATCGTTTTTGATTACTTTTCCTTATCAATCCATCAACCATTGAAACGTTTCGCTAGACTTGCTTTCTATGTCTTTTGCAAAATAGTTACTTATATTACTTGGGGACCTTAAACCACATAGATAAATACTATCTTCGACAAAAAAAAGTATTGGCACACTTAAATGTGTAATAAACAGACTGAAAATAAGGTTTATTTTGTGCATTAATTTGACAAAGAATAATTTGACAGTTGGTACAACTGACAGCTAAGAATTAGGTTAGGGTTCCTCTTATACAGCTTATATTTTATGGTATTCTTATTTTTTTTAGATTTTTACTTACTGTTAAGTATATTTATCTATACTGGGAAAATTAATATTGTTATGTTTTAACAGAAAGTAAAAATAATTATTTTTTCTGCAAATATAATTTTCTAAAGCACTAATCATACAAATCATGGTTGCACATTTTTATTTCTAATTAATCATATTCACGTTTTTTTTTAATACATATTTCAATCAAAACTGAATTATATCAATTTTTGCACAGTACAACCTCGTCCAATTATGTCTATTTTGATCTTGACAGAATGTGTCAAATTTTAGTAGTTAATTAATGGTAATTTAGTTTTTAAAAAGCCCAAATTACAATAGCGAATTATACTTGTAAATATAAAGTTTTTTTTTTATCACGTTAACCATATGTTTATTTAATCTGTTAATTATGTTAATCTAAAACTCGACATGTGGCTAATTATCTTGCCAAATGGTTCAAGTCATTTATTTTTTTTAACCATACGGAATTTGTGCATTGTTAGTAACAATAAATACATTTATTATTCGTAATTGACGTAGAGACAAAACACAAATCTAGTGTTTTTATTAACTTTTGTTAATTTTATACAACACTTCTAAATGTTGTTATTTATTGGGTCAGTTTTTTAAACATTTTTAATCAGTATTTTTGAATAAATTGTGAGCATTTATAATAAAATAGTATTATATGTGGTCAGTTTTACGTAGATTAATATAAAGTCAGTATTTATAATAAATTATCTGAATTACAGTGACTATATTAGACAGTGTGGACAAACGTCAAAACGCCACCATTTTCCTGCCAATGTCATAACTAACAAATGAAGAAATTTTAGGTTTTTAGTTGGCTTTGCTCATGTCAAATGAAAACAAAAGTGTTTTGACAGTTAAATATTTTCCCAATTCAAATATATTATTTATTTTCTGACTTATTATTATTTATAAAAACTAGCATGTGTGTAAAAATGTTAGCCAAAGCAAAAAAAAATTGCAATTGCTATGAAATTAGCGTAGAAAACGATGGAACAGATTCAATTCAAACCAATTTGGCAGGAAAATGGCGGACAATCCCATCTTCCAATCAGCATAAATACACTGGTGACCACACTGTCTGTAATACAGTCACTGTAATCTGAATATACTAAAGGCGCTATTAAGAGCTACTAAAATTCTGTTACTAGGGAAAATTGTGTAGTTTTATAGTATTACTATAGCAACAGTGTCAATGTTTAGTAGCTTGTAGTATCGAGCTGTGAATAGCAGTTATTGTTATTGAAATTAAAGGAAACAGCAATTTCACGTGATTGTACAAATTAGTGTCAATGTAATTTTGATACAATTAGAAAATTAGGAACACACATGCGATTAGGAACATAACCTAGTTTAACTCTAGACCTAGAGTAAAAACTGACTCATATTATTTGACAAAACCACAAAACTTGGATTGACATACTTACATATGTATAATTCAATTAGAATTTCAATGGAGAAAATCAAACGGTGCTCCTTTTTGTCAATATGAAACATTTCTTTCTGTTTTTTAGTTTAATTTCAAACATGTATCATTATTTATTTTCAGCATATTCCAACTTGTGTCTTATTCTGTTAACATCACGTAAATTTATCCATCAGAACTGTTACACTTTCATAATACTAAATGCATTTAACCAATACAGTAATACCTCGGTTAGCGCTCAGAGTAGCGCTCAGAGTAAAATCTGTAAGAAGTCCCCTTGCTGTTCTTGTCATTTTCAGAATTACTCTCTTCATAAATGCGCGTTATAACGAATCATTGTAAATTCGCGCTTGTTTGACGTTAAAAACAATCCGCGTTTTTCGAAGTAGTCTTCACCGAGGTGTTACTGCATAATATCTGAACAAATATTCAGGAGTCAAGTTCAGTTTATTGTGGAATCATTCCTTCAATTATTCCTGTACGAGACATGGAAGTATTTTTATCAGTTGTTCTACTTGCAGAGTGCGCTGGTTGCAAGGAAGAATTAAAAGAAGGTCAAGCCCTTATAGCACTGGAACGTCAATGGCATATCTGGTGTTTCAAGTGTGGTACATGCGGTGCTGTACTGCACGGTGAGTACATGGGCCGTGATGGAGTACCGTACTGCGAACGTGACTATCAGAAACAGTTCGGAGTGAAGTGTGCCTACTGTACCCGGTACATATCTGGTAAGGTGTTGCAGGTACGTCCAACAAACATACGATCCATATTTATAGTATATTCAAATCCATATAGGAGTGACGTCATAAAAAACAGACGATTTATTGAGAAGCTCCGCACCTTACGGCAATACGATGTGCGTATAGATTTATACGAGTCAAATGTGTTAGAAAGAGATAGCATGTTTTGTTTATGTCGTGAATAAAATTTATCTGATGTGACGTCACTCCTATATGGATTTGAATACTCTATATCTATTTATCCTCTGTAAATTCCATAGCAACTAGTCTCAAGTTTGAACTGTCAAACAATGGTTATGCGTAGCAACGTTTTCGTGCAATGCAATTCATATAACTGCCTCGGAGTTTTTGTTACAAATATTGGTCAAACACCAACTGTCAGTTTTAACAGTTCTGTTTTAATCAAATTGTTACGCAGTATAATTTAATAAAAAGAATGACATCAAGACAAAACCAAAGCTATTATCGCAGTGATAACAAGAAGCGCAGCGTTATTATTATGTTCTAAAATAACACCTACAATAACTTATGATCAAATGTCAAACTATCTGGTTATAACTCCAGTAAGTTGGTACTAGCGAAATAACCAAATAAGTAACTAGGCTTTCACGCACAATGCAATGAAAATAGCGCATGTTCTAATTCGCCAATGCAAGCTTCATTGCATTGTCTGGACCATTTACTTTATGCAATTTGTATTGCGCAATTTACGTTTAAGCCTTGCATGGTGTATTGACTAGCATTGTACAATTGTTGTTAAAAATATTCAGAGACTGAGTTTACGCGCGACTCGTATGCAACCCGCAAAACTCAAGTGCGTTTTCGGTTGCTGAATTTCAATATGTACATTCATTTGAATGGGGAACTCTCACGGATTTTTAATATATTTTTTTTAATTATTTCGATTTATACATCAAATCTAATGCGTAATATCCAAGAAACATACAGTAAACTTCGCTTATAACGAACCCGCTTATAACGAATTTTCGGTTATAACGAACCAATCTATAAAGTACGAACTAAAGTATCATTAAACGTGTGTTATTTTTTTCGCAAATAACGAACCCGTTTATAACGAACTTTCGGGTATAACGAACTTAAAACGGCATTTTACCAAATAATCAGGGGATTATTCGAAATCTTTCAATTCCGCATATGTAGGGTCACCGTAACAGTTCTTGCGGTACTTGATATGTGATTTATTGTATGAAAAAAAATTATCGGACCTTCCCGCGGCCCATGTAGAAATGTCAGCATGCCTCACATGGCCACGTAAAGCTCTTACTTTAAATAAATAAAAATCATAAAATAATAACAAATATAAACAAAAGTAAAATAAACGATTTTTTTAAATAAGATTAATAAAAACTATTGTTAGTGTACATATGTGTATTTATTACAAACCAATATCTAACTCAATTTTGAACAAATCTGAATTTGTCTAGTTTTGCAAAAGAGTTCTTCATATTATATATCTACTTGAAACATGTACCTATGCATTAACAAAAATAATGAATTTTTGATATTTATCGTTTATTACGAACTTCGCTTATAGCGAACTATTTTCGTCGGTCCCTTGAGGTTCGTTATAAGCGAAGTTTACTGTATTTTGAAAATAAATTCATAAGCCGTAACTAGGGTTTGAAAATAGCAAATTAAAAACAAAAATTACGTTATCGAAAAGAGAAGTGACGAAGGCACTTTGCAGTCCGAACTGCAAATGACATGCGCACTCCAGCACGCTAGCCATGTGCCCCACAAGTTTTCGCATAAAAATAAGTGATCAAAATGTCAATAATTTATTTCTCCAGAAGCATTTCGAAAAAAAAATACGAAATTTGTTTTAACGCACACAAGTTAGAAAAAGAAATAGAAGAAATGTGAAAGTTACCATTAACATAATTTGCTGTTACTTCTTAGTTAACACTTTTATATAACGACTAGGTGAAATGCCCGTCATACGACGAAAAAATATTAATTACGGATATGTAAAAAAAGCTTGAGTCACGTAATCCATTTGAAATATTTATTAATTTTTTTTAGTTGATATTTTATATCTTTAAAATGATTTCAGTGCACGTCACTTCATAAATACTTTAAATATAAATTTTTTAACTTGCATGCCTTTAAATATATCGTTACACTTTTAATATTACGCTTACGATAAAACTCTATTAATTTAAATGTCAATTCGTTCGACGACAATGACAGAAAACAGTGATTTGACAGATAAACAAAACATCGCCTTTTGTATTTATAGTCGGCTTAGTCTGTTTTGCGTTTGTCAACAAAACACCCAATGAAAACGCTCCCAGGCACGGAGCAGCAGCAGCAGCCGGACCTTAGCGCTTTATATAATAAGATATACATACATTCCTCTATATGTAATATTTACACCACAAGTTTTTTTTATTTAGTTATTTCGAATACATTTTTGTAAAAGTTTGTTAAATATATCATTATGTCTTATTCTCTATTTCGAAATACATCAGTAACTAACGTGAATGTACAACACGAGTGGGATTTATTACAGGCTGGCGATAATCATCATTTCCATCCGACCTGCGCACGCTGCACTAAGTGTGGTGATCCATTCGGTGATGGTGAGGAGATGTACTTGCAAGGTGGTGCCATCTGGCATCCACGTTGCGGACCAGGGCCAACAGAGAATGGTAAATATTTGATTAACATTACTGCAGGTGAAATACCTTTTAATTTTTTTAAATTGTATCTAAATTCGACGTACATATTTCAAATAATACATAATATAAAAAAAATAATAATTTTTAAAGTCCATCAATTAGCCGAAATCCCGATTTTAAAATAGCAATTTTTCAATCAAAAATAACGTCATCTAAAAGGAAAGTCGAGCGAAGTGACGTCACAATTCTTACACTGTCATGCGCAGACTGAACAGAAACGCCTGACTGCTATAACAAATCTAGAGCATAAGATCTACAAAAATGTAGTTGTTACTAAAATTAACCATTGTTGCTATTGTAATACAATTTTCCATAGTAATAGCGTCAAATTTAGTAGTCCTTAGTACCGCCGGCCGTTAGCATCGGGCTGCGAATAACACTTAATCCTGTATTTTTTACTAAACCAACTTTGTCCCCTTCGTAAATAAATAAATTTAATAACGGGCAATTCACATACTACTTTTGGGCTAACGCGGTCCTGCCCATTATCTAGTTTTGACTTGATTGAAATACCGAGTTTTATATCATAGACAAATTATTGCCCGAAACTGTATGATTAACTCATTTGTTACTTTCTAATTGACGTCATAATTACTATCGCGTTACATCAGTACGTTTTTTACCGTTTCTATTATTGTTTTCATTTTACCAGACAGCTGAGATGCTTAATTAATATTTATAAAGTATACGGTTTAGAAACCTTGAACAGAAGAGCGAAGAAAAAAAACGGTGTTTTTTTTTCTTTTGACCCACGTGATGTTCAATCGGTTTCAGTATAATATACCTGGGAATTCACTTTGGTATCTGCCACTGAGTCGGATAGATCCTTTGTTCTTCAAGTTTGACGTTTTGCAATGTGGCAATTTATTGTTTGTACCGTAAATCAAGACGCAGGTATTTGTTTAGTTTGAAATGTATTTCTTACTTACTAGAACAAGGTTTCTTTTTAATTCCACGAATTATAACCTCATAATAATGTTTACCTGTCAAAAAAACATTCATAGTACACGTGACAGATTCGATGGTTTATATTCACGAATTTCACTGTTGCAATGTTTAATTAATCCTGGTGTATTTTGTCGTTGATTACAGGTACTATATTGAATGGTACAAGCGAAACCAATGGACACTGTACTGACACCGAATCGCGAGGTTATACGTCCGGTCGCGAGTTTGACAGGATGAGTAGTTCTGGCGTTAGTGAATTACAGGTAGGTGACAGCACTTACACAATGCTATGCGCGCGAATGTTTGATATTGTGGTTCTTGTGCATGGATTTCTACAACAAAAATCGAAATAAATATTTATACAACAAGGTACACACAGAGGTTGTATTGTATATTTTGTAAAACAATTGTTGCCTATTTCCAGCTATTTTTATTTGCTACAGTTTTATTTACTTTCCACTGAAATGTAATATTAACTTACGATTGTTCAGAATATTATGCTGTTTTTAAATAACCGCGCATTTGATTTAAGTTTTGTTGTAAGATTTGTTTAGTTTTATACAACATTGATTCTTGGAACAATCAGTAATACATTTCAGTTATACTTACGAGCTGATAAGCTTTAATCCTTCGTCTTCCTATTATTTGTTGATTTGATTTTTTGTTTTTGTTTATTATTTTTATTTTGCATGTTTGTTTTGTTGTAATGTTTTCAGTTTTCCATGCGTTCGCGCACTCCCAGTTTAACAGGGTCACTGTACAGTCCACCATCACGTAGGTCTGGCAAGGTTTGTTCTTTCATCTTCATTTCTCTATATTGCCTGTGGCACACCTATCATACAACGTCGTAGAGAATACGATGAAACAACACAACGAAAAATAGCGACTCCTCTATGTTCATCGCACAGCAATACGATGAAACGAAGGTTTCACACGTATCTTTTGTGTCATTTCACGTAGTTTGGGTTTAAATTTGTCATTTTGGTTTTTGTAAAACGAATGCATTCTGTTTTTTCACCGTATTTTCTACGACACTGTATAATGGGTGTACCATAGACATATCTGTGGTTTGCTGGTAAAAGAGCCAATGTCAATAACACACAAATTTTGAGAAAAGATATTAGATTTCATATAAACTGTTCTATTTCCCTCACATTACAGTCAGTAAATGTAACCTTTATTTTTTTATTGCTTAGTTAGAAGCAACACAAGCACACACGAATTAACAAATAACCCTAACCTATAAATATTAGACAACAACTTATATGACGCACTTTCAAGAATCTGTACATTGGTCTGAAAATCTATAATCTTTAAAATACTGACATTGGTTTATTTTAGTATCAAACCACAAGTTTCATTCATACACCACTATATAAATACTATATATATACGCACTCGTCTTACTTGATTGTGAATAGCTTATGGCAAAGTTCCTAGCACGAGATTCAACTTCACGGATCGAAATCCGATCATATTGAGTCGGTTTCAAATGGTTACATGACATGTCAACATACGACAGATCAACACGCGATTGTTAAACCTACCCTACCCCTGTCTTGCCGCGCCAACAGTTTAACTGTCGCGTGTTGATCTGTCGGCACATCGTCACAAGTAGTATTAATATCATTGACAGATAGTTTCACTTCACTATTCTTGATCCATGGATTGAAGTTGAACCTCAAAGTCTTAGAAACACTACTGAACAAGAAAAATAAAGCTATGTGCAACATAGTCTGTGAATAGCCCAAAAAAAATGCAATATTATTTACAAATTTGATAAAAAAATATAAAAAAAGTTAATTATATTCCAAATTAAAATACAAATAATTTACTATATTCTACAACTTGTAAATAAAAATAATTGATGTGTATGTTCATTTAAAAATGAATAACTAAAAACGTGAACGAAAAAAAAAATTATATTCTGTTTAAACGTAAAAATCATTGCAAATCTATTTGAAATTTGCCTAATAAAATACAGGAAAATCATTCTTTAGAATTGTAAATTAAATTCATTGTAATGTTAAACAAAAAAATGTATTTTAATTTCTCTGGTAGCTTTCTACGTCACAGAGTGGATCCAAATTTGTTGATAACAAAATTAGATCAATTGCTGACGTTATAAACAAACTTGTCGTTGTATATATTTGCTTTATTTTTAATCTACAAATGTCTACACAAATATCACAAACCTTTGCTCTTATAGAATCCTACAGTACATTTTATATAGTTGCTTACTTCGGTACATACAATTAAAGAATATATTACATACTACAAAGTTGCAATATCTCTTGTTATTTCACAAATTAATAAGAATAATAACGTCCTTTATTTAGCAAAGTTTGCTAGTTTACATTTGTATAAATCTTTACACATAAACAGTGAATTATTCTTAGTTTTCGTACTGCAGCAAATATACATCCTTATACGGTGTATAAGAAAGTGAAAAGAATGTTCTGTTTCGTGATTGTTGAGGTTCTTAAAACGTTAACACTTGTGTTTCGCTACAGCATTCGTACAGGACCCCATCGCCTGGTTTGATTCTGAGGGAATACAACAAGCCAGGACATGAAGACATATCCCGGATATACACCTATAGTTACCTGACGGAAGAACCGACACACGGCTACTTGCGTAGACCCATTGATCCGTACGACAAGGCGCCAATATCTCCGCATTTTCATAGACCATCATGTAAGTGATACAATAAATAATAACTGATGCAAGCGAAATGTCAAAAAAATGGTATTCTCTTCTGATACATAGAATTTTAATATTAGTAAATACTCAGACAGCTATTTACTAATAACACTACTTTGAGCTGCTAAATTTTACACTGATACTATGAACAATTGCAAGCTTTGATAGCCAATACTATAGCAAAAGTGTAAATTTTAGTAGAAACATTTGTAACACTGATGCTCAGTTGCTCGGATGAGGTTTAATTCGAGAATTAAATGATTCTACACTTGTTTTTAAGGCCTGGCGAATCTCATGATTCTCTGGGTGATTCGTTGAACTTCATAAATAAAACAAATAAATTGTTTGTTTGTTGTCTAACAACAACAATTGTAGAATCATTCCGTCTCGAATGGATCATCATCGATTGCATCTGTTACTCATGCGTGATATTCTATTCTAGCTCAGCATTCAATGCGTGGTAGCCAGTCGGCCGGTGGTAGACTGTCCTTCACCAAAGGTAAGTCCGGTATGAAGGTGATGGTGGAACAGATGCGTTCTGAAACACCGCGACCCAAGTCGCCCCATATGAATAACGAAGAACCCATCGAACTCGCGCATTTCCCCGATGCCAAGAAACCCAAGCCCGGTGAACAGCCCAAGATTGAACGGGATGATTTTCCAGCACCACCATATCCATACACTGATCCAGGTAATATAATCACTGTCTAGTTCTGTGACTCTATACTAGATGGCATTAGTTGCGCTTACATATCTGATCCATTGTATTATGTCATTGCTATTAACCAGTGTGTTTTTTTTTTTATTTATTTATTGTGTTTTTATTATGATTTGTCAGCATGTTTTGTTTCATTTCAGGGGTGGTGCCTGTAAATGTCAATAATATAATACCTCATTTTACTGAACTTTATATATAACAGATTCGATCGTACAATGATTCGTGAATTTAAAACCGAGCCCAAACTCCGCATTATTACTGTTTTATTTAGTAGGTCATTGGTAGATCCGCCCCCCTAACGATATTTTCCAGGTGGGCCTGCGTATATTTTGTAGTTGCTTATTTGTGTTTAGCTTTATTATTTTATTTTGTAAAAATTACAGTGTATAAAACTATGTATTGTACTGTGTGTTGTTATTTATTTTTCGTACATGCTTTCTACATGCTTTGTGTGTTCTTCACTCATTCTCTGTACTCCATTTTGTAGTGATGTTTCTAGTGTTAGTTCTTGGTGCAAATATATTTCGTGGAATTAACAAAACACTAAACTTTTTTACATGCTTTTTGCTCAGCTTGGGCAAGTAAGTAATATTGGCATGGTAGTATTACCCCCACAACCACTCTACCCGCCACCCCCCCTTCAGAATAATATATTATTTTTAGTCTAGTGTAGAAAATTTTATAAACAAAATTTTTTTCTTTGTATTTATTTTGTGAAAATGTGTATTGAAATACATATATTTTATATTAAACAGTCATGTGAAATTATAAACAATATTGAAAAAAAACACATGCTATATCCCAGTTGTCCAAAATCATATTAAATACGGAGAATTATATTTTTTAAATCTTGTATATATTTGTTTATTTAAATTAAATTTTTTATCATTCGTGTTAAATTATTTCCATAAATTGTAAACAATAAACAATGTTTTTTTTTTATAAGAATTCCGTTCCCAAAATTGTTATTTAAAAAATAATAATAATGAATATTAATGCATGTATTTGCATTTGAATGTATTTTTAATGAGGCAAATATTTTACATTATATTCATGCAAAAACAAATAAATATATTAATTTTACAGTGTATCTCAGCTTTGTTTTTAATACATTTTCTGCTCATATCTGAATATAGTCCAGTAACAAAATTTGTTTTAGAAAACAAGTAATTTAAATAATATAAATGTGATGCAGAATTGATGTAAGGTCTGCTAGACGAGGTTCAACTTGAATCCAGAATCGACAATATCTTAAGCAAAGCCTGTTCCTCATAACGTGAATGCTAATAGATAGATTCGATATTGTTTTGATTCGCAAATTTAATACCACTTCTGAAAACCTAGCACAATTCTATGACCAATATCCCGGTATTTAATAATGATTTTTCAACCGTACGAAATACACATTTCCATAAATATAATGTTTAATTTTCTGTAGTAGTTGTACTGTAGCTGTCGTGTCACCACGATTCTCATTGCTTGCGTCATTTCAGAACGAAGACGACGGTGGTCAGACACTTACAAAGGTGTACCCGAGTCCGAATCCGATGAAGAACAGGTGGACGGTGAACTGAGCCCGAAAGAAATAGAAGACCGACAACTGAAGAAAGAGGAACAAGAGTTAACAAAGATAGCCACCGGTATCGGTAAAGTGTTCTTGAAGAATGTGAAAGAAAGAGAAAAGATAAAGAAATGGAAAGCAGCACATTTGGATCCGAGAAACGCTAGCAGGTATAAGACTAACATAACAACACTCACTTTTGACATTTCAAGTAACACTATCAACACTTCACAATGTTGCCAAACTAAGTTAACATTTATGGACTGTTTTAATTGTAGATTTAAATGATCGCCCGCCATAATACTGTTATTATTTTGTAGGACCCCTTCAGCTAACAAAGAACCACCGTACCGTCTGCGGTACGAATCACCACTGGGTGCCAGTCCATCCCGCAACACCGATCACCCGAAACCATTCGACGAGGAAGAATACGATCGATCCGTCAGCTGTCGATCGATGTCATTGGGCCGTTCCAGCGGTCAGAATGTTCCCAGTTATAACGGTAAGTTTCTCCACTTGATAATGTACCCCAACAGCTAGATGTGGAATTATATATTTATTTATTTGTATATACCTACCGGGAATCTCGTGTGTATATTATGAGCAACAACAGTGTTGATTTGAACATGACAGTTTGTTTTATGTCTATTGAGAATTCATACCTAATGAAACAGATTTCACAAATTTAAACATCAAGCGATTCTATAGTTCCACAAATTTAACCTGTGAACAAATTCGATTCCATTAAAATTAGATTTGTTTGTACGTAGTTCAAAATTGTACATTTTGAGGTTATCAATGACATGCGCAGAATTTGTGCGCAGTAGTACAAATACACAGGGTTGGTAAAAACATGTTTAAAAAAAACATGTTTTTTTTATTTCAATCATATTTTTAATGTTTTAAACAAATTTCAATAAAACATGTTTTAAACACAAAAACATTGATGGCTGCGATTCCGCGTTTATAGTTCACACAGAACTTATTTTCTGGAATAACGTTGCTTTCGTCTTTTGGTTTGGTACACAGTAAACTACATAACAGACTGGGCATAGAAAAAGCTGCAAAATTAGGTAGCATTATCAAATAAAATATTTAATGATGAGGATTTGTAAATAAATTTATTTATATTTTTGGTGTTTTTATTTTTGTATATTCTTTCATAAAAATTTAGAATATTTGTTTTCCTCATTTAAAGTGAAAATTTGTAGTTTAATTAATACCTAAAAATCTGTTTTAAACATGAAAAAAAAAACTATATTTTAAAACAAATGTTTAAAATATGTTTAAACCTAGTATTTTAAACAATGGTCTTTGTTTAAAACATGTTTTATACATTTGTTTTAAACATAATTGTTTTAAACATTCCAACCCTGCAAATACATGCATATATTATAACTTGTTTGCTATAAACCACGGCCTTCTCGATTCAAAGTGTACACTGTTATCGAGAAGGTCGTAACTTATACTTTTGTATTGTATACATGCAAATTGTTCATTTAAATCAACGCTGTTTTCTGTTATTTCGGCAACCACGACTTATACACTGAACAATTGGCAGTTAGGATTAGCGTTAGGCCCGCAATGTAACCTTGTTTCTAGTATCCATAAATCGGGGGCCCCCGCTAAAGAATTAAGGTGAGACTGCATGACACGATGTATTTATATAGTATGCGTTGCGGCACCCAGCAAATGCATGAACGTAATCATTAGGTATTAATAGTCACACTTGTTATATTATGATTTCAAAGAAAAATTATAGAAATATCTAGTTTGTATAAACATAATGAATATATTCTAGAAAATTGTACGGAACTGTAGACATATTTTAGAAAAGGATTCTTCGTTCTAGATTAAACTAGCAAATCAATTAGTTACGAATTAACTAATAGGATTGTAGATGTTTTCTTATAACTTAAAGAGTTGAAAATTGATTGTAAATACATACTTCTAGCGGATGTTAGTTTGTATAAAGTTCAAAACAGATATCAGTGATGAGCTTAAACTGGTTAATTTGCGAATTTGAAAACTGTCGCACACATTTCGTAATAAATTATCCTTCGCCACCCATTAGCAGATATAATAGTACATTATACACCAAGGGAGAGAAACCACTTATTTTTCCTGAGGTGTAGTTTGAAGCCCGAGGGCGAAGCCAGAGGGCTACAAATACATCGAGGGAAAAATGGTGGTCTCTCCCGAGGTGTATATACTATTTTTTACACGTTCGGGAGTAGAAACACTTAATTTCATAAATAATGAATTATAATAAATCGGAGCGTAATTGCAATATTTAGAAGCCTTTGGAAATGGATGAATATGATAGAAAATGTTTTGAGTGAACGTAAAATTATAAGCAGAAATAATAGGAGAGCATGTATGACAAGGTGTATGGATATTAACGAGGCGAGACAGTTATGTATGGATAGGAGTATTTGGCGAGCTATTGTTAGAAAATAAGGAATGAAAGGCAGTTTTCTATATAATATATAATATTAATTTTTTTTGAGTGATTGTAGGGAATAAAGGGCCTGCTACCCCAGTAATGGGAAAGGCGTGATGTTATGTATGTATGTATGGAAATGTTTCCATGCAACGCGTACCATGACAACAGACATTTATTTACAAAAACCTTTGTTATAATAAAAACTCCCTTCCGATAAGTGTTTTCGTCCCTAGGGAGTAAATGCTTCATTTCCATCACGCGTTTGACGCCATAGAAACCGATTTCTACTCCCGGACGTGTAAAAAGTGTGTTTTACATCTAACAAAATTTAAATTTAACCATATTGGTCTTGAAAATACCGGACAATGCTGGAAACCCTTCATCAAGTGCTTTTCATAAGTCAAAACAAGAACAAATATAGTATTTTACATTAGTCCATGGTCAGTGACGGGCTCACGGAATTTATCTGAAATGAATGCTAAATTGCAGTACAGGTGTCTGATCTGAATGACAGTTCCGAGGCATGCGCACTACATATTTGCTCATGCGCAGTGGGGCATTTTCAAACAAGCACTCGTTCCACAGCGACCTATCGAGACAAGAGTCTAGTTTGCAGACTCCCGCAAGTACGAAGATACACGATGTCTGTTTACGAAATAATACGACGTGATACGAGCATGTCTGTTCTTAATTCGTAACGTTGTGCTAAAGTTGTGTGCAATACATTTGCTGTTAGTGCAATTTATAGATTTGGCAACTTTACCCTACCCTACTTAATACACTCCTCTACCCTACCCTCCGGCTAACCTACCCTAGCCTACCTTACCCTACCCAACCCTAAATATAGTAATAATTAATGCAGTTCCACGATTTCCCGATTCCGTAAATTTCAGACTTATATGTTCGTACCAGCTCGGTTACTTGCGTGGGTCTGCAAACTAGGCTCTTGTCCTATCGAGTCGCCAATTTAGCGGGTCACGGCCAGGAGAAGTATGATTCTTTAGAGTCGAGCGAAGCAAGCTATATAAAAGAGTTTACTTCACAAACTTCAATTCGTCCGTCCTATTGTTTGGCGCGCATTTTTAAACAGCTCTACGACACAGCCTCGATTTTAATCAGACACCTATACTACAATTTTACCAAAAATGAATATTTGACAGATGTAAAACGTACTGTATTATACAATCTAAAGTATGTATTCAAAATTGCTCAGCTCATTACTTGCATTGTCATCAGTTTCAATGTATACTATACCATTTCAAACTTACCTTTGATCGTTTCGTATATCATAGTGAATTGTAGGTTAGCTGTCAAACTTCAGTTGACATTAATTCTAAACTCATAATTACATATGAATTTGTAAATAATTTCATATAGCTTAGCAATGTGCCAATTGGCAGATACTTTATATTTTCTTTATATCACTAGCGTAGTTTCACATTGCAATATATAAACACATACACACTCTTGCATGATCGTTTTTAGTTTATAAATTCTCTATTTTTATGTTTTATGCCTGGTCACTGTTTGTATGTTTTGTGGTGTGTTTGTGCATATTATAGTAGTGTCATCGCTGAGGAATGTCCCTAGACCTGGCTATGGATTACAGAGCGCCACATTACCAGTAGCGGCACGTAATGGAAACGGATATCTTGTGAGTATATAGTGATTTTTTTTTGTAGGTTATGAATGCCGGCAGAATGACAGTTGAACTTGTTTGTTATTAGAAAGTATTTGTCCAACAAATTGTTTTCCAGCATTCCTCGCTTTTAATTAATGCGTTATTTTTTAAAAAAAAGTGTTCTCTTTTAATTTCGAAATTGAATATATTTTATTTTCATGAGATTATTTAAGAATTCTAGTAAATATAGATTCAATTCATAGTATTATTTTCTAAAATACATACACAAATATAAAATAGTGTTTTCATTCGCTGCACAATTGTTTAGTAAATTAAAACACATGTATTTTATTTTGTTCTACTACGTTTATATAAATACAACGTTTCGTTGTATAAATTCTGCAATGACTTCAACTGACATTCTTTCTGCAGTATTCATCATCAGTTCATGAATTCATGCATATACACTTAGTTCAGGTACACAACACACATACACTTGACACCGAGATTGTCGCTCATGTATCGCGCGCGATCCACATTTATTTTGTAACCTAACCTAACAAATGTTACTCTGTATTACTGTCAGTGGTGAGTTCACTACGGCAAGTACCCAAACCAGGTTATGGTCTCGCGCCCAGATCACACACATTCAGTACAACCGTCGATAGCTGTTCTGGTATACCAGTAAGTTGAAAACTGTACCACAAATACATCAAGTATACGTACCAGTACAATAACGGATCAGTCCAATCTGTAAAATAGTAAACGTGTTGAGTATGATTTTGCATGAATAACGCCCGGAGACAAGGTTTAATTCTGGAATTATTGATTCTCGAATGAAATCTCGTCTTAGCGATAATTTGTTTCGTTATTTTAAATGAAAAACTACTCGTATGTAAAATATTTATGAACCGAGATTTAATTGTACGCTATTTATATATTACTTGTCCGCCATTTTGTGCATGTAAATAAGTAGTAGAGTGTATAATACACTGCCCCCTACTGGCTTCAGACTATATAAAATTATTTTCTTCTCAACATTCAATAATAAGATGTTCCGGACTATTTTCTTCATGAAATTCGTAAAAAAAAATTTTTTATTCATGACAAAAAATTGTAAAATCAATACATTTTTATACATTATTATAATATATTCTTACAATTATTTACAGCAGTGATGCACAACCTTTTATATATAAAGGGCCGCCTATAACTTTGTTTTTGGGTCGGGGGGCCGCAAAAATATTTTTACCGTACTGTTTTCAACTGAGGTTTTTTTTTAGCTCATTCTATTGTGAAAAATGACCAAGCGAGTTGTGCATCACTGATTTACAGTAACCCGACTCCATTTTGTAGCATATTAGTTTCTATCGCATTCATTAAATATTATTAAATGTAATGCACGATACACCATTTCTGCACAAACACATGCATGGGCGTCCGACGGGGAGAGCAAATACCCCCTGAAAAATAATAAATACATTATTTAAATTGTTTTTGTCAAATTTTTTATATTGATCGCAAGATAGATATTCCGATTTTACTATTATTAACTTCGTTTTTTTTCTATTGTTATATGCATACATTAAAATTTTATATTTTGTACAGGGTGATTCAGAATGTTTGTCCGTGTCGCTTTGTACTGATTTTTTCTTTGCCACATCGCTGTGGTATTGATAGAAAAATGCATTAAAGAGATTGGCACATGGTTTAAAGTTTAAATTCTGAATCAGCCTGTATTATAAATACATCTTGCCCCTCCCTGGAAAAATTTCTGCGGACGCCCATGAACACACAACTACAGGCTTATTACACCTCATATAGACATAAACTTGCACATATACATAATATAGTTAGCGTTCAAATAATTGCACATTGACCCACCATATTGGGATATTTTTCTCATCAGAGCGTAAAAGTAAAATATTAAGAAAGAATGTAACAATTCGCATTAAATCCAGGCAATGAATATACACTAGCCTTACGTATAAATAACGTTAGTGACGATAAAAGTAATGCAAGTATACCGTATCCAGCCAAACAACCAATTTATCAATATCACTAGAAATTTTGACGTAATGTTCAATCACGTTTACACGAGTTCTAAATCGGATTAAAACAATGTTCTGCTACACGAAAACACATTTACAGTATAAGTCGCTAAAAAACGTCAACTATAAACGTGTCGTATTTGTTTTCAGCGTTGCCATTAGTAAAAAACAAAATAAAAATAATTTCAGAAAAAATTAATGAAAAATAATTAAATAGAAATATTTATTAACATTATTAGTTATATTAATGATTTTTTCGTGCATATTAATAATGAAAAACCAATAAAATATCGATTAAAAAATATATTTACAAATATGTAGTAATATTTATGCTTGTTAGGTTTTCCCTAAAAGATGCTGTAAATTGGTTGTTTGGCTGGATACAGTATATTATTCTAGATTGTTTGACTGCTATTCACAGGTCTATACTAACAACGGCTACTAATATTGACACTGTTACTAAGGAAAATTGTGTTATTTTATAGAATTGCTATAGCAACAATTTCAATTGTAGTAGAACAATTTTGTAGCTTTTTGGTAGCGTCGTTAGTGAATAGCAGTCATTATGTTTGTTAATCTTTTTCCAATACAAATAAATTTGATTATTGTAAATACAGCCCAATCATTTTACTCCTCCAATCCGCTTAAGAAACACATCATGCTCTGGGGGTCTTCAGAAATCATGTGCAGTTATTTTGACACAAACTTTACGTATCTAGCTCAATGCACCTCTATACTTCTTACAAAAACATACGTGTATATGTGTGTATGTATTAACTTACTTTCCAAGGATCACCAATCAGTTTATACGTCATTGAAAATCTGAAGAAGATATATATTATACTTCTCGATAACAGTGAAGTTATCAAATGTTAATATTGGTAGAAAAGAGAGTACACTTTTAATCCAGACGGTCGAACGAAACGTTCCTAATTTTTACATTTTGTTAAATAAATTACAATATATTATTTCTTTAGTAAAACAGTTTCTTCAGTAGCAGAAGTATATGTACTTGCATGTCAAAATAATTATATTGCAGTAGTTCAAAGTTAATATAATAATTGTCTAAACGAATACTAAAGTCATGTTCAAAAACTAATAGTTTGTATTTGAATTTCTAACCTTAAATATTGGCGATCCTTGTGTCATAATTCTATAATACACACACATGTAGACGCGTGTGTTTTGTCATCTGTATGCGTCTCTCTATTGGTTATAAACTGAGTGTTTTATTGGTTATGTTTTTCTGACAGGCCGACTATTCCTTTAGTGGTTTGGGCGATAAAACGCATAGCACTGATTTCAGTAGCGGCAAATCTGACAGTAAGTACATGTTACACCTACAAATTACAACCGCAAGCAGCAATATTGCTTTATATGTACAATTATACAATGATAGCACAGCTATATCTCTAAATCTATACATGGAAAAACATACATTGTAGCTTAGTATTAGTAACTGATTCTGACGAAATTACTTTTCTCATCAATGTTGTAATAAATAATTTAAAATATGTACAGTGAACTACAAAAACCTTCGTCAATTCATCAAATTGTTGACTGATTCACGAAGATTTTTGAAGCTAACTGTGTACATACTGAATGAATAGTTCTAAAACATTTTATGTGTCTTTATTTAAATTACAATAAGTTAAGATATTATTTATTATTATATTGCATATTCGAAAAGAATTGTTCGTATATATTTAGTAAATGTTTTAGCTGTTTTCTAAATATCGTATATGTGTTATTTAAATTTATTTTAGCAATTCTCAAATAAAACAATCACCATTTTTTTTTAAATTATATTTTAGCACCATTTTAATATAAAATAATGCCGAAATTTTAAAAATATGTTTGGAATTGGTTTTTTCATTAATCGTAACAAAATTAATACAATTGGCTTAATAATTATATATTTTTCTCACTAATTTTTGCACAAATGCGCAAATTCAGCATACTTGTTTTCGCACATCACTCATTATTTATTTTGCAACATTTTATATGAAAATAAAATATAAATATTCTAGAATATCAACATATGCCTTCAATTTAATAATCGGAAATAGTTATTTATGTACCTAGGGCGTTATGATGATTATTATGCAAGGAAGGTGACGATGTTCCAGCCCGAGGGAATGATGTCGCCCGATGGGCATAATCATCGTCATAACACCTGTGGTGCATACAAGACTTTATATTACACTTTCCTATTATTTTCATCAAAAATCAATTGCCCGTGACAGTTCAAAATAATTACGACATATGCGTTGCCAAGCACTTTGATCTTTATTTATTTATTTACCCATTCAATTGGTTTATTCTTGAAAATCACATCGACTGCATTACGCGTTTTTTAATGACATATCAAAAGATATTTTAACCAAAGCGAAGAAAGCTACTGAAGATTTATTAGCCACGAAATTGAAGGCAATTTATGAACAAAATCTTACAAATATTTGCTTGCTTTATGTTTTTTGTTATTTATAATTGCTTGAAGATGTCACAATGTTGACGAAACATGTAGCTCTGCTATAAATAAATAGTGTAAAACAAAACGAAGTAATTAATACATATATATTTATTGGAAAATAAAGTCAATGATTAGCGAGCGTAAAAGTCATTATGCCCTAGGGCATAATGAGCTTGTTTGTATATTTCATATCCAAAGTGAAAAAGCTAATAATAGGCAAGTGTAATATATAAATATTTACTGTACTAGAATAATTTGATTTTTCTATCGTATTTGTCAATAATGAAACACTATTTATAGTCATCTAAAATATATTCAATATTTTTTTATCTGTATTTTAATGTCATTGCATTATTTGAGGTTAAATATTACAATAGCTAGTCTCAACATCTCCAAAATATCAACTTGATAAACAGTACTGCTGAAATCAAACGATTTTTGACATTTGTTGCAAAAATACAAGCTCATATTTTCATACATTATTCATGCAACATTCGCACCATCATACGCTTAATTGTTACCTTAACTCATTGTGACACGAATGAAATAGTTGAATTGTGTGTGTGTGTGTGTGTGTGTTGTGGTTGTGTTTTTTTGTTGTCAAGTATTGTGTTGTGTATTGACAATTTACTGATTTGATGCACACTTTTGTACAAATGAAAAAAAAGTGCTTTTTCCTCTGCAGTTTCTACGGGTTCCAACACGGATGCAGAAAAGCGTGCTATGGTATGTAAATAGGCCATATCCAAAAACAAGAACCAACAGATTAATAATCTCTTCTTATTCTTCACTCTGTCTGTCACATAACTAACAGTAATTTTTTCTTCATAACTAATATTACTAAACTGCAACTAGGCTTTCTTCACTTTTGCATCACATATATATCTGCTGATTACTAATATAACAAGAGTACTATCTTCAACATGATTTTATATACTGTTCTTAGCATTATTCCTATATCTATTACTCTCAGTTAGTTAGAGAGTTTGGCGCATTTGTTAGAATTTATTTCAGTACATTAGACGTTCTTTGATTGTGTTCTTCTTGTTTCAAAACTTGAAGCTCGAGGTAACTGATCACTGAAACGAATATATTTAGTTACTGTTAATTTGAAATTCGTATTTAGAGTTATACATTTGTGTTCAGCTGTATTCACGAAGCAATACTTGTAGGTTATGTTACAGTAACGAAATCTTGCTCTCCAATAAGATTCTGCTCGAAATTAGAGCTTGATAAAATCAGAACAATAAATGTCAAACATTAAACAAATAATACTCAACTGTCATTTTTATACAGTAGACATTTTATTTTCGTTCGTAATTTGATTTAAATTTGAAGTGAAAAGAGAGATTGAAAAAACAAAATACGAAAGACAACAAAACAATTTGACAATTCGCGTTTATTTTTATAAAAAGAACTGTATTGATAAATTTGAAAGCAAGAAGGTCATGGAAACGTACCATTCACTACTGACATTTGTCCAAGGACGTTTAAACTATTAGACTATTAAACGTCCTTGCATTTGACGTGTAACATAACCTAACTTTAGAACTCCACTTTGTATCTCTATAATTATATCTTTGTATGTTTGTGACTAATATCACACTGATGTGGCTCGTTGTTGTGTTGTGTCGGTAATGTAGAACAGCGAAATGATGCCCGTATCGACAACGTACACGGGGGGATTAGGCGGGTACGCGGGCTCGTACGTGACACACATGCGCCGCTCACTGCCCAACATGGCGCATACTATGCTCATCAACGAACCGGCGAAGATCTATCCGTATCATCTGTTACTCATCACCAATTACCGACTGCCCATGGACGTCGATAGGTGTAATCTAGAGGTAACTACTACAGTCAAACCCCCGCGCGATTTTACCAGTATTACGTACAATTTCTATGGGCCCCTTTTTATATTTTTTTTCGTACCCGTTTATGTATAATACACATATAATTTATTTACTATAAGAAAAGTGAAATATCTATACTATCACTCAGTATTTTCTACACACAATTTCTCTGTAAATAACCCGAGTTTTGTTTACACGTACAGAGACATCTATCGGATGCGGAATTCGAAGCGATATTCCAATGTCAGAGGGCAGATTTCTATAGGTTACCCCAGTGGCGTAGAAGCGAACTTAAACGTAGGGCACGCTTATTCTAGAAAGGTAAAATATTACACATTAACAAACATTACATTACATATATACAACTACTTACACAAATAATTGTATTTATTAGTTGTTTTTATGATTATTTTAATGACTATTTTCTTCCATACCCTACCCACTCTCTCCAATCTTTGATTATTATTATATTTTGTTAGTTATTATATATGATTATTATATATTTTACCATATACGTACATCACAAATCGTATATTGACAGCTACCTAAAAAAAAATAAGTAGGATTTAAGCAAACCACGACCTTCTCGATAACAGTGTACTGCTGTTTTAATCGAGAACGTCGTGACGCATACAAATGTTGTTTTATTTTGTTTAGTATACACACATATATATTTGTAAATATATAAAATATATTACTTTACCTTTCTGTTTTTTGCCGAAAAAGATAGGTTATGTTTTGACCATTTCCTGTACGTTCTTCTGACTGACATTTAAGGACACGAAAATATTCTAGAAAGTGTGATTTTCGCATCTGTCATCGTTACACACATAACCACACTTTATGTTAAACTTGCCGCCATCTTGAAAGACGCAGGCTTGCCAATAATGTTTAATTTTTAGTACAAAAACCCATGTACAATTTGACAAGCATTAATCGTTAATGTTTATCAATTAATTGTTTGTACAAAAATTAAAGAACATAAGTGTTATTATTGTGTATGCTACTTATTGATCACAGTTTTAAACATGACGGCTACAATTTTAACGCTGATTTCTGACATAAACTGATTTAATATAATTCTACTTAATATTTGTATGGTACTAGAATACTGGTGCTATTTTTAATAAATATAAAATTCATGTGTTTAAAAGTACAATTATAAATCACACTTTTTAAAATATTTTCAAACGCAAAAGAAATACATTAAATATTTCTGTACGCACAAAATACTACGCATATTCTTTTGTTTTGTAGAAAATAAAAATGTTATAATTAGGAAAGTGTTAAATTTAAAATCGCTTATAAATAATCAATTTTATATTGCGATGAAAACAAAATATTAATTGTATTTTAACATTTTTCTAAATTGTAACAGCATATATTCAATTAAAATCTGTATAATATTATTAGATTTTCGAACAATTTTAATGTAAAACAAAATCAGATCATTACTAAAAATTATTCTTTAGCTATTCATCTTTGCATATTTATAATAAGATAGGCTAACTTGATTTTACAAAACAATGCGTAGTTTAACTGTTTTCTTAATACCTTTTGCAAACATATGTCACAAATAAAATAAATTGAAAAAAAAAAACATATTGATCAAGTGCTGTGTAAGTAATCAATGATATTTTCTTAATATTTATTGTAGTTCTAGGCTTTTTAGTGGTGGTATATTTTAACATAAATAAATATTAGCAAAAATAATTCGACTTTGAGAAATCATTTAGAGAAACATATAATTCAATTGCTTAACACATTTTACATATATAACCACCACTGCTAAAATGCAATAAAATTGCCTGATGTAAATATGTATTTTATCGTGTATGCTATGAAGCAAAATTAATTTTGACAACTGTCTTTCAATATTTTTAGGTTATATGTGACGACCTAATTTTTGACATGTCATATTCTTTTCGTAAATTTGTGTTGTATATGTTCCTAATATAATAATAGTAATAACGTTAATGATAATTGTATTTTGTTGTGAAATATACATTTTGAAAATGTTTTTACAACTGATTTTTTGCTTCGTAGTTTCACGATACAATTTTTCAATGTAGATTGGTTAGGATATAGGTTAGAAAACAAATTCAGTGTTTGCTAGAGCATTATTTGATAAAAGTGTCTATCTGTAACGGTGCATTTCAATTGGTTGCATTTTAAGTTACCTGCTCACTGATTGGTCAACATTAAATTGGAATAAATACATCAAATAAGACGACGGATACTGTGAAAATAATAATTTAACCGTTGAAATGCACTGTACCGAAAATGTACATCTTCAAATTTCAATGTACTTTTGTATAAATTTATATATTTACAGAATGCCGTTAAAAGTAGCTGGAATATTTGAAAAATTTCAATATTTCTTTCATTCATATGCAATTTTATTTCATTATTAAACGTAACCGAATGTTCAGCTATTTTTTCCGGAACATCCTGTATACATTGACATGTAAATATAAATTTCTACAGCTGTGCGCAGACAATGAAGTGAGATTTTTTTTGTGTAACAAATAATGAAGATGTACTATGCAATCAAGAGAAAATCTGAAAAATAAATATAGTCAACCACAACAACAACAAAAATATTTTAAATATAATATATTATTAATGTAAAAGAAAAATCTAATATATTATACACACATAAATCAGAAGCTTAATATTTTTTAGTAGAATGCATTTTGGAAGAGTATTTCGATGGTATTGATTGAAGAATGTGGATTTGGTATGAAATGGAATAAAATAAAATTTAAGACAGTTTTTACACAATTTCATATTTTTATGTGCTTGTATTTTTATTTAAACGGTGAATTGTTCAGGCTTGTCAGTTTTTTAACAAAATACACATATTCAGCTTTATTTTACTAGCTAAGAAATATCTAAACTTCATTTTAGAATAACAATTAGATCAATGGAAAATTGTACTATTCGATAATACACTGACTACAAATGAATCTTGAAAATGTTAGGTTAAACTCGACAAATTAAAGCATTCCTGTTTTAATGTGTATATTTTACGGAAAATAATTACAAGATTCAAAGAAGAAACAATAATCAGATCTGACCCAATCCAAATTAAATATGTATGTTTACTCTCTCCCACATATCATGGGTATGGGGTATTTTGGGTTGAGTTGAGGAATTGGAAAGCTAGATATTTTTTAACTAGTTTTTATTCTGGATATTGTTATCTTTAAATCAAATAAACATCACAAAGTGAAATAACCTAGTAAGAATACATTTCGGTGAAGAGAAACTATTAATAACGTGTACTTTTGCTGAAATACGAAGACCATAACCTTACTTTATACCATTTTGACAGTTCTCACGGAAAATGGCTAACATCTGTGCTCTAAAAAGACATTTCTTTTGTTAAAAAAAATGACAAGAAAGGTGAAAATAAAAGCATTTAAACTCGCTTTATGATGTATGCTTTTGGGCTAGTCGAAAAACAAAAAACAATAATAATTAGCGTAATAATGGTACTAAGGTATAATAATTTACTATTTCTGTAGATTTTATTTTCAAAGATGTACATTATTATTATTATTTCTATATAGAGAAGAAAATAAATTTACTAGGTTCTTAAACATATTTGCTATTATATTTATATATATATATATATATATATATATATATATATATATATATATATATATATAAGAGGAAAATAATTAATTAATTCTATTTAAAACTTTTATTGTATATTTCATTGTGTCTTCGTTTCCATTTTTTCTGTGCATAATGACGAATGCAGATAATTTTTAATTCTTTGCCAGTAAATTTAGCTGTTTTTAATTAAAACGGCTAAATGTGAATTGTTTTTAACGAGACGAGACGCTTGTCTGGCGTAATATGTAAATGTGGTATTTAAGAATTATTTATTATATATACATACATATACTTTAATTAAATGAATTGAATTAATTTGATGTACAAGTATTGCACGTGCTATTTCAAATTCATGTAATAAAATAAAAACTTATTACATCAAATTATATTTTATTTATTATTTAAAATCCCAAATATCAAAAGAAATATTGCAGCTTACTATTCACAGTTCGATACTGAGAACTACTATATTTGACCCTATTACTATGGAAAATGATGCATTTTTATAACATTACGTAATTATTACTAGCAAAATTTAATAAGTCTTATGCCTAATTACGTAAAATGAGGTTTACTTCGAGAATCAATTGGTGGACTAGATTTGTTTTGATTCTAGAATTAAACCGAGATTAGTTTCGAAGCCGCGAATCAATTGATTCTCTATGATTCGTTAAAATTGAAATAACTGACAACAAATAAATTTTTTGTGTCGTTTAAACAATGAGCTTTAATTTTAGAATCATTCATTCTCGCACTAAACCTCGTCTGAGCAACCGGGGACATTATTAGTGCCGTTAGTACCGAATTGTGAATAGTAAAATACGTACCAAAATTCTACAACGAACTGCAATTCAAATCCGCGAATCAGAACATCGAATCTGTCAAAAAGAATTAATGTTCTAGGAACAGACAAGCAACGTATTTTGAAAGTTATATTTTTCAAATGAATCCCTAGACACAAAGTCTACAATTTTAATCCTAAAAAGTTACGTAGTACGCCGCTGACAAATGGACATTATTATTATTATTATGAAAGCAATAACCAACTGTTTAAATATTACCTAATACATACTAATTTGCTTAACTCGTTCTAAGAATCTTTCAATAAATAAAAAAAATGCGTAAGCATTACTGTCAGTTTGAAACGAATCATTATTAGTGACAGATGTGTATCGAACTTAACCTGATTTCTGTGGGTTCTTTTTCAAGTTTCAACACGATGGACATGACGAAAATGTAAGTACTATTTAAATATGAATATTTAGATAGAGAAGTTACTGTGAACGTGTGTTCTATTTAATAAAAATCAACACGGGAATGTTTATATACAATAATACCCCGGTTAGCGCTCAGGATACGTACCAAAATAGCGCTAAACGAATCCGTGTTGAACGAGGTCATTTTAAAAATCTATAAGAAGTTCCCGTCTTTATTTTCAGAATTACCATCTTCATCGCAAATTTAGCGCTTTTTGGGGGGGGGGTCACGAAAAACCGCGTTATAGCGAATCAGCGTAGCGTTAAGCAGAAGGCCTTACTTTATATTACATGTTTCCCGCCAATCTTTGACGTTGCATTATAAGTTAACGATAAATAAAAATAAATTGTGATTCATACTTATACATTCGTGAACCTTTCAACTATAAAATTCTAATTCATTTCTTGATAAGATAGAAGCATAAAAACACTGATTTAAGTATAAATACATTTTTTTCGTTCGAATCGAATGCAGATAGCATTATTTTATTTTACAAAATGTATGAATCGTTGATACATTTCAGAAAAATACTTCGTTATCATATTAATGTTTTGCAATTTGTATGAAAATAAACAAAAATTAATGATTACACCATGGGAAGTTTATTGGTTTGAACTAATTGCAATTTCTAATTAAGAAATGATAACAGAAATGCTTGTTACTGTATTTCAATGATGATATATTATTTTCTGATTATTACTGTAGCGTTAATAATATAGGTATTTTCTTTTACAAATGAAATATGTATATTATTTGAACGTAGTTTGTGTTTATCAGTGAATACTTTTATTTATAATCATGCATCAGACAGCACTGGGGAATACCATGGTTAATCAAATATAATTTGCGTTTAAATTAAATAACATGGGGATTTCCTGTCGTCCTCCTAAGTCAGTACAAGTGCATACCGTATCCACTAGAAATTTTGACGTAATGTTCAATCACGTTTACACTAGTTCTACATCGGATTAAAACAATGTTCTGCTACACGAAAACACATTTACAATATAAGTAGCTCAGAAACGTCAACTATAAACGTGTCGTATTTGTTTTCAGCGTTGCCATTAGTAAAAAAAAACAAAATAAGTTGAGGAACCACGAATGAAATATAATTAAATAGAAATATTTATTAACATTATTTGTTACATTAATGATTTTTTCGTACATATTAATAGTGAAAAACCAATAAAATTTCAATTAAAAATATATATTTACAAATATGTAGTGATATTTATGCTTGTTAGGATTTGCCTAAAAGATGCCGTAAATGGTTGTTTGGCTGGATACAGTGTATACATTATATCATTATTAGCATCACTTGATAATGAACGAAAGTTCGAAACGCGTCGTGATCTTAACTAAAATTGACGAATTCATAAAACGGACATATTACTTCCTATTAAAAACATTCATATTAAGCTACATTATACTATGTTTTCATATTTCCCATGCTAGAAAAAAGTATCCCAAACAAATCGTTCATACATTTTGATTTTTACCATCAGTATCAACTAGATTTTAAATGGCAATTTTATATTTGAACTACGGTGGTTAGGTGTACAATTATTTCAACTGTCAGTACAAATGTGTTGGTAGTACTGCGCATGTTTCTAGCACAATCTTCTAGATTGATACCGGCCTGCTAGTAAAACGATATAACAACACATTTTTTGTGTTGACAGCTACACAATATCACCGTTTTGGCGCTGGTTACAGTGACTTCTTGTCAGTTAATATTGTAAAAGGTATATTGTAAGAATTATTAATTATAAATGAAAAATAAATCATGTAATATATAGACATATTAATATTATCAAAGAATTCAAAAGAAATTTTATTTTATTGACGGAAAAATATAGGTACACATTTACTGTAAAAGACAACTAACATTTAATACATCACTACTATGTAAGTTTAACCTCTCAAGTTATGTGTCATATTCATGTTTGACGGGAATTCCTGTAGTAAATTTGTTCCTTGTCGACTGCAGCTTGGTATACAACACTTCTTATAATGAACCATAATTACAGTAATTGGTTATTAAATATGACATTCCAAAGTACACTGCAATTGAAAATATTTCTGTAAAAGACAGCTAATAATTTCTAGAAAAATGAATAATAATACCTGTGAATAATAACAACGCAAATATTACACAAATAGTTAATAATTGCACCGAATGCACAGTTTATATATCAATTTTTACACAAAATATACGTGTATTAAACTGAATCACAACTTAATTCTGTAGTTTGTTGATTAACAACTGTCAGAATAGTACTTTGTTCAAATGTTTTCGTACGGTTATTAGCGCCAGCGGTGGCACGGTGAAACTGGGCCTGTTAGCAGGACGGAAAGAGTACACTTTTAATCGAGAAGGTCGTCGTTTCTAGAATGCAAATATGTACTACTAAATCTGTACATCATTACATTATAGTCAGTGCTCACTTAACGTACACAATGCGTGTACAAATTTCGATACGGTAAGTGAACGTACGTTAAGTGAACGGTGTATTTCCGACGAATTTCTGTAATGTGATGTACGTTCGTGCGGATAATAAGTACTTACTACGGACAGAGTCGTACGTATTATAGGACGTACGTTAAGTGAGCACTGACTGTACTAGCATCGAAATAGCATCAAACTTGGATGATAAAATGGGTGTTCGCACTATACTTTTGTCGCTTATATTTTCTAGTATCAAAATATTACTGTTTTGTAGCATTGAAACATGAGAAAATTGCTACAACAATCACAGAAGTTTCTAGTAATTTTAAAGAGGTCTACTGTTACTGGAATAAACTGTCAGCACTTATGAAATGCGTAGATATATTGAATATAAGGGGGCAGATGATATGTCGAATGAAGTTTTAGAATCTAGGATCTATTACATTCGCTGTAGGTAACACTAGGAACAATTTATTCGTCTGACTACTTGACACGGCGTACCAATAAACTTAATTAAATAAAGACACATCTCTATTCTACAATTGCAGGGCTGTACTAAACACAGGGCTAAATGGGCTGTAGCCCCGGGGCGCCAGGATTTTGGGACGGCAATTTGTAGCTAAAAAACCTCAGCCGAATAAATATTAACAAAAAAAAAACGTGAACTATATATATATATATATATATATATATATATATATATATATATATATATATATATATATATATAAGGGCCATTTTCTTCTGAAAAAAACGTGAACTATATATATATATATATATATATATATATATATATATATATATATATATATATATATGGGCCCTTTTCTTCTGAAAAGGGGCACATTACTGTTACACGGGCTGTAAATATCTTAGCACGGTGCTGTGTGCACGTGTATATGCGGTTATACACGGAATATTGTATGTACCTTGACAAATATGCATTGACCACCTTCTCATCGCCATTTTTGCATTTTGCATTTACGTGCGGTCAATAATTTACATTCGCTTACTCATCCGCCAGACTCGTGCGAATCGACACGGACAGTTCCTGGAATATAGATCACAGTTACACAGCAGAATATTTTCGTTTCTTATTTATAAAAGTGTTGCTGAAAAAAAATACGTGCATATCTTCACGGCTACTTCTATGTAGAATATGACGAATATATTTGACATTTGTGTTCTTTACAATTTAATTGACACAATGATGATACTCGCTGCAAGAAGTTGTGTTAATATTAAACATTATTTATTTATATAAGAATCACGAACAGTTTTGAACACGTATATAAAATAAATAAACAGTAAGGCTTCGCTTAACGCTATCTCGGTTAACGCTGATTCGGTATAACGCGGTTTTTTCGTGAACCCCCCAAAAAGCGCTAAATCTACGATGATTCGGTATAACGCGGTTCATGAAGACACAATTACGAAAATTATGGATAAATTTATAGAAAATGACCCAGTATTAAAATGACCTCGGCTAACACTAATTCGATATAACGCGGTTTTTTCGTGAACCCCCCAAAAAGCGCTAAATCTACGATGATTCGGTATAACGCGGTTCATGACGACACAATTACGAAAATTACAGATACATTTATAGAAAATGACCCAGTATTAGAATGACCTCGGCTAACACTAATTCGATATAACGCGGTTTTTTCGTGAACCCCCCAAAAAGCGCTAAATCTACGATGATTCGGTATAACGCGGTTCATGAAGACACAATTACGAAAATTATAGATAAATTTATAGAAAATGACCCAGTATTAGAATGACCTCGGTTAACGCTGATTCGTTTAGCGCTAAAATGCTAAACCAGGTCTTACTGTACTTGATTCTAATTTTGAGGTTATATTACAAAAATACACTTGTGTACGAGCATTTTAATGGAAAATTGTTTGTATTACAACTACTTTAATTCTTACTAAATCTAATACAGTCTCTTAGATTACGTAAACATTCAATGTAAACTGAAATCTTATATCTTTTGATGTCATTTTTTTGTTCATGTACCACGAAACATCATCAAGGTCGCCGGTAAGTTATGAATGGCTATTTTTAGAATGCCAAAAAGTTTAATCTCGGTTTTCAAAACAACTAGCAGCACAATAGTTTCATAATCTGTAAATAATAAAACGTAAACAAAATATTGTGTTTAGAAAATCAGTTTGAATAAAAAAAAAAACTTTGTTTCAATTTAGTAATTTTTTGTTCCTTTTTTGGTTCATTAATTAAACAAGAATAATGAACCATTAATGAATAATGTTTAAGGATTATTAAGTCCTAATTTATACCTAAACGATATTAGATTTAAAATGAAAGATTAATTAATTAAAGTAAATCAATATACTGAATTTTTACTTTCTTATGTACAGTTTAAAGAAAGTATAGGAATTATGAAAAAATTTCCAGTGGGATATTTTTATAGACATATATATTTTGAGGTCTTTTGAATATGTTTTAAAGATTTTTGCAATGATATCTGTTTGTATGTTCACTATTTTAAAAACGAATACAGACATTGTAAATGAAACTTCATATACTGAACTCGCGTTTAAAGACTAATAAAACCGAAGAAAAACTATGATACTTGCTAATTCCTATAACATGCAAGAATACACCAGCAATTATTTTTTTTATTCACCGTCATAATTACGATTGCTTGCATAAGGAAAAAATCAAATAATTGATTTGAGCTTCACGTCTATTTCTGCTCTTTCTATTCTTTTCTTATAAATATTCGTTTTTGTGGCGAGCATTTAACTGTATTTTGCGGTATTTATATGAATTCTTACACGGAAATATTTCAAAATTTACTCATACTAGCAAATTTGTGTTAACTTTCCGTTACAATTGACTTTTTTTTTTAAATGTTTCCAAAATTTATGAGGAAAAAGTAAATATTGTACAAATTATTTGTTTATTAATGAGTTTCTGGATACTGAATCATTTTTATATCATCCTGTAAATATATTAACAGCAGTAATAGAGTGTTATCAATATTGTAAATTAATAAACTTTAATATTGTCCGCGATTTTTAATTTACATTCAAGTTTTATGTTATCTTTTGTTACACATCTCAAGGACAATCAAATATGGTTCCTGTTTATTAAATTATCGTCGGACGGCACTGGTATCAAGGCAATTCATTATCAACTCTTCTTATTTAAATGTACAGTCTGTCTACGTTTGCACTGGTGAACAATACTGCAATGTTTTCCTGTTGATATCTCGAAGTGTACAACTACAAATAGAAAAACAACTGCATGTTATTCACATTTTTCTTTGTTTTATCAAAACCGCGTATTGTTTGTTTATAAAATAGTACAATCGGTAATTGTCACTAGCAACTATTGTACATCTGTTTGGCTTGCACAAAAAAAATCACACAATGTTTTTTTGTTTTTACACATACCAGATATTCATTTTAAAATTACACATAACCATTTAAAATTTTGAATACAAGGGTTGCTAAGAAAACTATAAATAATTGCACATTCTTTTTTTATTATATTCTTTTTGGTTATATTGTACAGTACTTACTGTATAATTCACCTATAAAGAATGAAATTATTTATAAATTAGTGATTAAATAAAATGACATTGAAAAATGCCGTGTAATTATTTGTTTTTCAACCAATTGTAATTCAAGGTTGTTATGGCGGAAAATGTACCATTTGTAGTACGTAGGGCCTGCCCCAAATTGTGCAGGAAAGATCATTGACTCAGTGATTGTCAATTTATTTACTTTCCCTACACTGCATATCCGGATGTCGTGATATGAATTGATATTCGTTTGGATTGCTTACGTTACAAATATTTGATACAGTTATGCATGCATATTAACGGTTGGTTTTTATTCAAACATAAACTTTATTTTAACATTAAGTTTATTTAATATCTGGGTCATCTATTTTTATCATTTATATGATATAGTATCTTCTTTAAAAACAAAATATTAGAAATGGTTTTTAGTTTCGCATTTGAAGAAAAATATACACAATTATTAGTTGAATCATTCTTTAACAATATAAAACATATTTCTATATAGAAAATTGCATGTCATACTAATTATTACACACTGTTATATGCAGAATTGCTAAAGGGAGGTTCAAATTAAATACGTGAATCAAAAAACATGTTACGGTGACAGGCAAGCACTCATCGTTTTGTTTCGATATTGTTTTTGATTAAATCTCGGCCCGAAAATACAACATAACCTACACAAGACTGATTTTAATACAATTCACTCGCTGTCAAATTCATATTTCAGTTTTGCATCGTTCGTTTTAATATTACATCGGTTGTTTGCTTTTGTATAACCTATAAAATGTCTGCTCGTAAACTGTCACCTGTGCGCGGGATAATAGCAAATAAATAAGCTGTCACTTGCACTGACGATAATTGCGGATGCAGATACGTCACACAGCATCATTATACCTCAGGTGTGTAACCATGGAAACGTACTTGTGTCTAGACAGAAGACAACGACTAATACGTATATTTATTTGTACTTTGTCTGTATGTGTTTGACAGTAAAACTGCTTTTACGCAACATTGTAAACATACATGTTTTAATATATACATAATATTACAATACACATACATTGTACTGCTGTTTATAGTTTAATAAATGTTTGTTTTTTTGTTATTAATTTCCTTGGAATTGTTTTGAAAACAGTACGGGAAATTAATCGGTAAATATGTATTCATATTGTGTGTTAATCAAGGTTTTTGATGGAACTCAGTGTCGAAACTTTATTGTAAAAATGTTACTTATTATGTATTTATTCGACTAAAGTTCGTACCACAATACCGTATTTTTCTTTCAATGCAGACATCCATTCTAGAATATTGTGACAAGGAATTAGAAAATTTAATAAAGATTACAATGACACAATTGTTCGAAATGTAATAGTTTTTACACGTCATTACATGTGTAAATAGGTATAAATTATGCACAAGTTATGAGGTATATTGTAATCAGTATGAATACTTACACATATATGAATAATAGTAATATACGTTTACTCAAAATATAGGTTAGGTGTCAAGTGTCAGATTTACATTTAGGCTAGCATTCAACACAATGTATAGTGTTACGTTCAGTAACTGTTTGAAAACATTTTAAGAAGTTGATACAATATTTCCTGACCAGTTGTGATGTGGTGGATAAACTTGCATATATGCATACGAGAAAATAAGGAAAATAGTGTTTTATTGTTTACTCACTACGGTGTATGTGTCACGAAGCAGCAAACCTTGTTTATACTGGCCAACACTTGCAAATATTCAATGACGAATATGACATTTATTGAGGATAAGTTGCACAAAATTGCAAGCACTTTCCTGGTAATCAATGACTTGTGAATGAATGATATTAAACAGGTATTTTTTTTTTAAAGAAAACCTATTTTTACTTCCATACTAAATGAAACAGAAATTCTATTTGGAAATATTGACTTGTATGTATATAAAAAAGAGAAAGTTGTGCATTTGAATTGCAGATCGAGAGAAATTCTATCTTTTGAGCTTACGCAGAGCTGTATTGAAATATGTTTGATTTTTTCAGAAATTGTGTTTTTTTTTTGTTACGCAAACAAATAAAATTATAACTACATAAATGATTTTTTCAATTAATCATAATATCTAATCGTTTTATGTGACCGTGATAATCAATGTAGATGATTTCTATAACGTACTGATAAATATTTTATTTTGTAATTTTCTTTGAAACTATATTTTTTACTGAAGGACGTTTAGATAATAAAAAAATGTAATGTTTAGTAATAATTATATTTTGTAATCTAGTTGGAAATTTTGTTCATACAGTGAATGCTTGATAAAAACAAGTTTGACAAGAGCAATGTTTGAAAAAGTAATTTTTTGAACAACCTTTGAAAAACGAATTGGTTTTTTTAAAATTAAATTACAAATGTTGACATATATTACTTGATATTCGAGTCCTAATAAGGAACTACTATCAGAAAAGCTTAAAGAATAGCAAATGTATACATTTACTAACTTTACAATAACGTACCCTACCATTACGCTATCCTTTGAGAACTTAAGTCTACTAAGATTGTATATTTTTAATAGCAAATTCATTCAACGACTGAATTCATGCTTTTACTGTGATATTATATACATGGTTTCATATATTAGTTATTACAGACTTCGTCTAGATCAGGGGTCGGCAACCTTTTTGTAAATTAGCACATTGGGCCAATATCCATTTGTCTGAGGACTTTGTTTAAGTAATATACTTTCGGCTGAGTTTTTTTTTAAGCTAAAATTGTTGTCACCAGGTCTTAGGTATTTTGATTATTACTTGGCGGACCGCATCAAAGCATATGGCGGGCCGCATGTTGCAGACCGCCCTAGGTCTAGATCATTATTTCCTTAAAGCACATAAGAGTTTAGTAAGCTTTGCAGGTTAATATTTATTAAATAATATATTGACGATAGTGCAAGTTAAAGTATTAGCAGTCACAGCAATATATGTCACAGGAAAAACATCAATTCAGTCAATGCATACAATTATTAGCAAAAGTATACATTCCTAGTCGAGTAAGTTTTTGAAGGGTAAGATCGGATAGGGTAGAGTAGGGTAGGGTATTGTAAAGTTAGTAACTGTATACGTTTAACACTATACATTTACTACGCTTTAAGTTTTTACTATAACATATAGAAGTAAAAAAATCTTAATAGATCATATAATACACATTAAATTATATAGTGATTAATTTAAAATAAATTGTAGATTCACCGTTGAAGGTTGTAAATATTACGTGAATCTAAATTCTATGAATAACATAATAATACTCCTAAACTATTATCGAATTAAAAAACAAACATATAAGTATGTATGTTTTTGTACTCTTCACTTCAAGGTTAGTTCAAAACACGCTTGTCATTCATTGTCGAGTCTAGAATATTAGACATTACGTTGCAAATATTTAAGGGATAACATGAAATTAGTAGATCGAATATTTTCATCATTATCAATATTGACATTTCGCGTTAATATATTCGATTAATTTTGAATAAATTTTACCGGATATTACGCAAAAATATACGTAAATATTGACGTGTACACAACGTTAAGTATAACGATCTAGGTACTGACGTCAGAGTTAGTAATTAATTCACTGTTGTACTTTACAGTGTATATATGTCTATTTTATATTTAAAAACATTTGTATATTACATATGTTTCATATTTTCTGTATCTCTTACGCTAGTTTAAATCAATAATAATGACAATAAATATAAGAAATTTAGGTATATTTCTGATATTCGTTTTGAATTGACAGATGAAGAATTAATCAGAAAATTGACATAGAATCTAATAGAAATAAAATATTAAATATTCTGTTCGTCATTGTATGTCAGTTTATAATATTTAACTTGAATTAATATTGAATTTTAACTATTTTATATAATACTAATGTACACTGCAATCAGTCAATCAACCAATGCACGTCATCGTTTAGGGAAAACCTAACAAACATAAATATCACTATGTATTTGTAAATATATTTTTAATAGACATTTTATTGGTCTTTTATTATTAATATACACGAAAAAACCATTAATATAACTAATAATGTTAATAAATAATTCTATTAAATTATTTTTCGGTCATTTTCATCAAATTATTTTTATTTTGTTTTTTACTAATGGCAACGCTGAAAACAAATACGACACGTTTATAGTAGACGTTTCGTGCGACTTGTGCTGTAAATGTGTTTTCGTGTAACAGAACATTGTTTTAACCCGTTTTAGAACTCGTATAAACGTAATGGAACATGACGTCATAATATCTAGTGATATTGCATTGATGACGTGGATTGGTTGTTTGGCTGAATATAGTGTATATTAAAATTATAAATTATATTTAATAAAGATTAGTTGGAGTCCATATCGTTAGTGACGTTAATTCTAGAATCACTATATAATATTTAGTTAATTTTAAAGTTAGTTCAAGGTCATTTAAGTATATATCAAATTTTGACATATTTGTTCTCAGATCGAACTAATTTGAAAAAATATTTTATCATTAGTTGAATAAACATTTATTTCTATAGCTAAATAAGTACGTAGTATGATTTAAAAATACACTTTCTGTATTTATTTATAATATAGCTCCTAATTATCTGAAATTATTTGTGAAATAAATCTATTTCAAAATATTGTGGAATATAAAAATAATTTAATCCAACCCTGGCAACCTTTCAAAATGTTTACAATCTGATAACTGATTTTCGGCTAAAAATTACAGACAAAATCTTTGAGATAATAAAACAAAAGTCATGTTGATAATAATTGCATTAGTATTATTAGAAATTTATATTTTCGAACAAATTTTCCTCATTTTGAATTCGTGGAAAATTTAATGCACGTGCATGTCAAATTTAGAAATATATATACATATATATATATATATATATATATATATATATATATATATATATATATATATAACATTGTCGCAAAATAATTTAACATATAGCACAAGTAAATATTTAACAATGATAAAATGGTTAAGATTAGATTGATAAGGAAAGTGTTATACGTACATGATGTTGTATTACACATTGCTCATTCGTCACGATTTCAATCATTTATAAAATCACCGTGTTGCAGAAAATGACATTAGTTCACATTTGTACGCGTTCCGGTTCACTCTGTTCGCTCGCCGCCCTTGCGCACGAGTATTCTGGTGCCTGCTAGCACGCCACTGGTGCCCGGTGTATGTACGAAACGTTGAATTCCTAGTGTATGGTGGTGGGGACGACAGTCGTGTTTGATCGTCTCACTCTGGCACAGTGATATCGAGAGTGCTGTGCTCTTCGTCTTCCCTTCACGTTTCAAGCATGGTGGCATTGCTTTGATGTCCTAAATTTCAAGTGTGTTTCTGCTGTGAATTCGTCAAAAATAAAAAAAAAATCAAACTTGTCAATTATACAGGACACTGTAATTGTAATTCTCGTTGTATATAGTAAATAAATCAGTGTCTATTATGAACTTTGAAGATTATGAAACGCTACCAACGACAAACGTTATATCGCATATGACTGCGGGAGCTATTGCCGGAATCATGGAACATTGCGTAATGTATCCACTTGATTCCGTCAAGGTATGTATATGTTCTTATTCGAATCCATTCAAATGCAATATGTATTCGTTAATATCATTTCATTGTGTCATCGTCTTCATTTCATTTAGTGTCATTTTCTACAAGGTTATTCGACCAGTCTATAGGTTAGGTCGTTTAACGAGAGACCGCTATACGCCACTAAAAAAAAAACTCGCACTTGGTTCGTAGTGGAATTATGTGATTTTTACGAATCGTGATTGTTGTGAAGGCCTGAAACTCTGTTTTAGCATCGAAATGGATTATTTGGCATCGTTTCAGACAGGTATTCTCAGAGTTATCGTTAAAATAATGCACACGTATTTAAGCAATGTTGGTGTATCTCTTTGCATCAACAATTTCGTTGGTTAAAGTCGTCCATGGACTTGCGAGGAGCCTCATTTTAATCACTTGAAGTAATTACCTATCAGACAAACATCCTTTTTTGGCAGTGAACACACACATTTTGTCGAATTAGATTTTTGCAAATTTCAGCCAGCTGTCAAATTAAGGTAACATCACACAGGCGCATAAATTTAGATTTCCATATGGCCAAATTCGCAAAATTATCTGTATCTAATATCAGCAACACATCGTGTATCGAATATATATTCTCAACTAGTGATATTACAGTGAAGTTTTAGGTTAGGTTTATACTTCAATATTATTACGCAGCTAAAATGATATTCTACAATCGATATTTACCTATTAATTTAACGTGCAAAGCAGTGAAATATAGTTTCGAACAACGACACAATATTTATAAATATTTTCTTTGAGGTTTGGTATACATATTTCATTATTCATATTAGTTTTGAGATAATCATTTATACTTCTGCTTAGTTGAATGTATTATTGAGTTATTCTAAAGTTTACATTCATTATTTTAATACTATTGTCCATTATTCTAATAATGTCCTTGTTCGATATTATTCATTTTCAAGAACCAACACTGATAACTACATTATTAACTGATAGGATGGTCAATTTTACAATAATTTACACAATCTAACAACAGTGTTTTCGGTAAAAAATGTACGACAGTTTTTGTTGATCAATAGCGATTATATTTTAAATGTGTTTATGTGACGTATTTGTCAAAATACACATTAACTACACCAGACATGTGTCAACAAATAACTACTCTCATTGACCGATTACATATAATTTATTGTTTCAATAAAAAAAACAAGATAACCGCGATCCATTCTTGTGTATTATATTTTTAATATTTTATCAGTTTTAGGTAACCGAGTGGGAAATATTTTTGTAATAAAATCGATAAAATGTCCGTCCGTCCGAAAACAGGAAACCATTCTCAATTTGGATATAAGCGGCCATCTTGAATTAACTGTCAAAATTGGTATTGTTAGGTTATAGTACTATAATTTATTGAAATGAATACGTTGTTTAGAGCAAACGATGGTGAAATTGATTGAAACTTATTTGGTTCAGCTGTAACGTTGTTATAATTTTCGATTTGACTTGTAATATCGATTATTTTTTAATAGATTTTGAAAATATCATCATTACTACGTTATATTGTTAGTGTTTGAGTTATACTAATTAAATATACGTAATTTTGATATTATTTTACAATACATTTATAGTAATTTGGATAATAAAAGAGTGCAAATAATTCTAATAGTAATATTTCGTATATATTGTAGAATAACATATCTAAATGAAGGCATCGACTGCTATTCACAGCTTAATACTAATTAATAAAATAAGAGCTACTAAATTTTCATTCGTTTCGTGAAAATATTTGTGTACTGGTTTTCAATTGCTGCGTAAATATTGATTGAACCGCCATTTTATGTTTCGCCAGATAGCAGATACGTAGAAAACACAGTTTGCCCCATTATTTGAGCTCAAATCTATTTTTGTATACTACAAATATTTGATTATTATATTCATTTTCAATTTTATTTAAAACAAATTATATCTATACGTACAATTAATACACATAGGTACTAATTGTATTACCAAATTATAATACGATTTCTAGAAATCAGTTCTTTATTTACTATATTTTTGAACTAATATTTCTAAAAATAATTACTTCTTTGAGTTAAATGAAACAATGTGACTTATTATTGTAACTTTAAACACATTGACTGACATGTATGCTAACGGTGTTACTAAAAGAGCTACTAAAATTGATAGTAAAGTGTATAATTTTCTATAGTAACATTGTCAAATATAGTAGCTTTTTTGTAGCGTTTGCAAGTTACATTTCATCAATATTTACTTAATACTTACTTACTAATAAGAAGATAATACTGACGCTTCATATTTTTTATCAGTCTGATAGTAGATTAATTGTCTTTTTATTGATTCTTTTCCATTAATTTCATATGTACTTGATAAATTAATAAACAGGTAGACTAACAAAATATTCAATATTGAATCTCATTAAATACGTGTCATTAATAAAGCTTTTTATATGAATCAGCTGTAAAAATAAATTATTTGTATTCTACTACTTAATGTTATTAACAAATGACATATTTAAATCTGGTATTTATGTACTTGTCAAACATATTTTATAGTTGTTTACAATAATACCAGTCTAATATGTCAGAGATTTTTTTACATTATCAATGACAGGATTATACATAAATAATTGATTAATTCAATACATTTTTACTCTATTTCTTGACTGTAGAAAATTATGGTAGTATGTATTAACAATAGTTTTAAAATAAAATCACAAATTTTTTCGGTTTCATTACAGGAAAAATAAAATAGAAATTTATATGAGTAATTATTGAGAAATAGATTATTTTTACGATAAAGATGGATTGAGGATAAAAAGTTGTTAAGTAAACGCCGATGTAATGTGTGTATTTTTGTGTAGAAGTATTGAAACGATGCCAAGCAAGATGATCTGATCACAAGACAGTTTCGTGACTGTTCTTACTGGTCAAAATATACTACTAGATGTACACATTTAGCATTTTAGTAACTCATTAGGGACTTTACAACTCGATACTATCAGCACTACTCTGAGCTACTAAAATTTTTAACTAAAATTGACACTATTGCTATAAAAATACAAAATTTTCCATACATTTAGTGTCAAATTTTAGTAGAAAAAAAATTGTTTCTATTTATTTAATGAGTTTAAAGTTTACAATATGTTGTTACTATTTCAAACTTATTATTATTATGATACAATTACAGCTATTTTAATTTTAAACTACAATATTATAGGTTATATTATTGCATATTATAATCCATTATCTTCTGTTTCATATTTCTTCTTTCATTTGTTTATTTTCTTGCGAATTTATTACATTTTATTCGCAGTTCTTGAGCTGCATGGTCTGTACTAATGTTTGACAGTTGTGATATAGGTTATGTTGTTATGTTATAGACTCGTATGCAATCCCTGGCACCCGCGGCGGGCCGCGATGGTGTCAGTGGCACCCTCCTACGAATGGTACGGACAGAGGGCCTCCTACGACCAGTCAAAGGTATAAGCGCCGTAGTCATGGGTGCTGGACCATCACATGCACTCTACTTTAGCTGTTACGAGTACCTGAAGGACTCAATGATCCAGCGCACAACGTCCTCGCGATATCATACACTCATCTATGGTTAGTATCCAAGGTTTATGTACTTTACTAAACTGCAGTATCGTCGGACATATGGATTTAAACTTCCCTTTTGCTCGTTCATGGCACCAGCCACAGACATCATAACTCTCCAAACCAATTTACATTTTAGCGAGCGATCTTTCCAAGGTGCCCGCTCTTGCATTGCATCTTGCGATCTGGCATGACCCCTATGGTATAATAAATTGTGTGTTTACCCTCAAGTTAGAGGTTAAAAGTGACCAATCATCATGAATGCAAACATTGTGACAACTTTTTTAAATGTATGAAGATCTGTTGTTGGTCTCTGGGACCTTAAATGGGAACTTAAATTCTTCCCGATATATTTCACAAACAAAAAGCGTGAATGAACAGGTTATACTGGAATTATAACCTGTATAATATGTTGTCAATGATTGGTTAACCTCTAAATATTAATAAATGTAAAGTTGGTTACTAATTTGGTTAATTCTTGTTTATAGGTGCATCCGGTTGTGTGGCAACATTACTACACGATGGTATTATGAATCCAGCCGAAGGTAATGAATCTTACTTTGTGTGCATGTTGCGCAAGTGTATTTTATCAATTATCTCAACCACTTAAAGATAAGCCCACACTGGTTCATAAAACACAGACATTCTACACATGTAGTTGCATTTACAAATCAAATATTTAACTGCATTGTATTTATGTTATGTCTTTTAATACTTTGCAGACTGAGCTCAAATATTTAACTGCATTGTATTTATGTATTTTTGTACGTCTTATAATACTTTGCAGACTGAGCTTAGATTTTACTCTTATTTAGACGTTAAAGAGCTACTATATTTTTACCTTCTTATACGTAGTACATATAAAGAACGTATAGGAATAATGAAAAGTTTCGATTGCGAGATTTTGATGGAAGTACATGTTTTGTGAACCTCTGCATACGTTTTGCCTAACTGTTTTCGCTATGATGTCAGTGTGTGAATTGATGGATGTGTGTCTGTATGAGAATGAGTTATGAAATGTCATATTTAAACGTTTCATGAATTTGCAAATTGCTTTTTAGAGTATTAAACATTTCAAATTATTTGAGAAACTAACTAACTATTTAATAAAGGTTGTAGAAAACAGTGTCCTAAAGACAAAATGTTCTATGCATTTTTGTTCTATCTCTATTCAATTTTGAGTAAAATATATTTATATGTTGGCATGCATTTAATAGTTATTTATGTACCAAAAGTGTTCTGACGATGATTATGCAAGGACCGTGACGATGTTCCAGCCCGAGGGCCGTTGGCCCGAGGGAATGGTGTCGCCCGATGGGCATAATCATCGTCATAACACCCGTGGTGCATACAAGACTTTATACTACACTTTCCTATTATTTTTATCAAAAATTAATTCCCCGTAACTACTCAAAATAATTACGAAATATGCGTTGCCAAGGACTTTGATTTTTATTTATTTATTTACCCATTCAATTGATTTATTTTTGAAAATCGCGTCGGCTGTATTACTTGTTTTTCACGATCGAATGAAAAATGTCTTCAAAATATTTGTTGACTACAAGTTGGAAAATAAAGTTAATGATTAGCGGGCGTAAAAGTCATTATGCCCGAGGGCATAATGAGCTTGTTTTTATATATAGTATCCAAGGTGAAAAAAACTAATACTAGCAAAGTGTAATATAAAATATCATATATATGCTACGAAAATAAAATACTAACAGAACACATCTGAAATGACAAACATGTGTCAATTTAAAATGAGTTTCGACATACATGTGTATAAGAAAGTCGTGTGGTGACCACACCAGTTTTTTTTTTTTTTTTTTTTTCAAATTAAATTGAACACTATTACATACTATGAAAACTGGTGTATTTTTAATAGTATTACTATGGAAATAGTGTCAATTTTTCGTAGAAAATTTTTGTAGTCCAATGTTTCCGTTTATAGTGAACTTGAAGGGACCGTTAATTTGGTTCACTATAAGCAAGTGTACGCTATAACGAAAGTATTTAGTTGGGACTCGGTGATACGTGCATTATAGGCGAGTTTCCACTATATGCGAGTTCACTATAAGGGGATTCCACTATACTTTGTAGTGCTGCTAGTATAGCTGTCAATGTGCCTATTTTTGTTCCGCCTTTTCGTCTTACACAATATTCGCTGTAAAACGAAAAATCGATTTCAAGTGATTTTTGTTAATAATTTACTTTTCTATTGTCTACATGCATGCTACGAAATGTCAAGGACAAATTTGCATTCTGTAATTGAACAAATATCGTATAAATTAATTTCATGTTATACTATTAAAACTGACACTGTGATCCATGTTGTTGTTGTCATTGTTAGCTGGTTTATATAATCTGTCCATGTTTGTATTGTGTTGTTTATTTAAACAGTATTACTTATCAGACGACTGCAGATAAATATTCCAGAATAACATATTATTTTGATACAAATAACAAATCATTCCTATTTTAAATGCATAAAATACTCTTTCACAATATTACATTTTGACAAGTAAAAAATTCTTAATTAAAAAATTGAGATCAACATTTTATGAATGTGACATTTATTTTATGAATACATACCAAATATGTTTGACATTTATCTTGGCATTTTCGTTTTATATGCAAAGAATTGTAATATAACTTGAAGGAACTGTCTATTGTCATTACGTAAAACTGCAATGAATATTCGATTATGATAATTCTATTCAAAATGTTTCAATGCATTTACTAATTTATTCATCAGAACATTCAATTGAGTCAATCACCGACCATATAATACACATTTTACGAAAATAACCTAAGCAGCCATCTTGTATCGCTTACGTGTAAGTTGTTCTACACGACATACGTCGCACACGACTAATAAGTGTGACGTCACAAATGTATGAAATAACACTGGACCTACGTGTATATATTATAGATTTTTCTTAATAACAAATTTGTTTGAATGTCAATATGCACAAAAGGTTATGCTAATTGATGGTTTTATTTGCAGTAATAAAACAACGACTTCAAATGTACAACACACCGTATAAATCTGTGGCCGATTGCCTACGGAAAGTGTACCGAACGGAGGGTCCGAAAGCATTCTACCGATCGTACACGACACAGCTCACGATGAACATACCGTTTCAGAGTATACACTTCATGACGTACGAGTTTATGCAGCAACTAACCAACAAAGACAAATCGTACGATCCGGCAGCGCACATGTTCAGTGGCGCCATCGCTGGTGCAGTAGCCGCGGCCGTAACAACACCGTTGGACGTCTGTAAAACGCTTCTAAACACACAGCAAAATGCAAAAGCCGGCGGACTGAAGGACGCCATCGCGACCGTTTATAGGCTGGGCGGACCGACCGGATATTTCCGTGGTCTGCAGGCGCGTGTCATGTATCAAATGCCCGCTACTGCCATCTGTTGGTCGACGTATGAATTCTTCAAGTACATGTTGATAAGTTCACGCGTAGAAGATGTACTGGCACAGGAGACAACCAATGAAACGGCGACGAACAAACACGAGACGAGTAACGTACATCAACCGGAAACGATAGCGTTGAAACCGCGCGAACTGCCATCTGTGAGCGGCGCCGGTCTCTACGGTGCCATCTCGTTTAACACGATACACCATACCGCGGACGCAAACCTCAATTGCAGTCGACGTATCAATGATAATCCCATTCTAGACATAACGCACACCTAGTTACGGTTGTCCATACTGATTGTTTCATAAGTCTTGTACATTTTTTTTTAATTGTTGAATTGTCTGTTGGTATCAAAGTATCGTGAGTAATCTTCTTTCTTTTTTTTTTTTCTTTTTTAAACATAATTAACGTATAAGATTTTTGTACAAATTTTTCCAACTGACGTTTGTGCAAAAGTTAACCTAAAAAAATAAAAACACGCAAACGAGTTTTTGACAATACACACAGATATTTTCACAAATCGAGGCGTTACCGAGTAATTAGGGTATATTTTAACTTTCTGTTCAAACAACTACTAGTGTTCTTATATATTTGTAAATAAGCTAACATCGTATCGTAAAGAACAATAAAGAAAAACGAATATAGTGTTGATTTTGACAAGAAAGTTAAACTATTAACCTTACTTATTCCGAGTGACATAAACAAAACATCACAACTTACTTTGTAATAATAAAAAGATTACTGGAACATCGGTAACGCAGTGAGATTTGTTAACTTGTCACTTTTAATTATTGATGAGATGAAGAAAATCTGTCGTGAGAAATAGTCGTTATAACGGTATTGTGTAGACGGCTGGTAGCCATTTTTCTTTTTTCTTGAATAGAGCCAACAGAATTTAGTGATGAGCAGTAGACGATTGGCGTTTGAAATAAAATGAAAAACAAAGTAACAATTATTAAAAAAAGTAACTATAATACATAATAATATGATAGTATCAACTTCCTCTGATTTTATTTTATTAAGCGTTATATAAAAGTAAAATGTTACAAAAAAAAATAATAATTAAATATTGAATGAATAAATACGGAACAACAACAACAAAAAGTATAATTGCCGATGTGTTTGGTTGTGTGCTGTAGAAAAGATATTTTCGTAAAAAAAATCGTTATAGAATTTTCTCTATTTTCTGAGAAAGAATGGAAGCAAAAGTCAGCGATGGGAGAAGAAGCAGAAGAAGAAGAACTTGTATGGTACCGCAAATGCGCAATATAACAACATTGAAGTGATTGATTCAGTTTTGTTTTAAGGTAAATAGAATTTTTGTTAAGAATTGCATAATTTATATTCTAGTAATATGTATATACATGATTATATACCGTCATCATTGAAGTATATAATTATTTTTTTATTTTAAATTACTAAAATGTAATCTTTAAATCTGCGTGTAAAGTGAAAAAACAAAATTTATTCAGATTTTACATTTTAAATGATACCGTATTTCTTATTAGTTACCCAGAATATTACGCGTAGTTTTTGTTGATTGAGTTTTATTTGTTGTTAAACTGGGAACTAAGATATGCAGTTCTTACTAGAAATTAATAAAAGTACTGTATATATTTAAAAATATAGTGTAGAGACGCGCGCTGTACTGTGATTGGTCGGTGGGTCAACCAATTAGAATACTATGTGACATGTCTGCGAATCATATTGCTGTAAAACAGTTGTCAGCCAATCACATTGCTGTATGACAGATGTCACGCCAATCAGAACAGTGTATGCGCACTGGTCGACCAATCACACTGCACCGTGCACATTTGAAGTCAACTTTGAGGTTACACATAATATGTATATGTATAGAGAGCGTGTGTGTGAGAGAGAGAAACATGTTTATTTGAAGTTTAGGGTGTCAGACAATGACGGCAATGCTACTAATTATTCTTATTTTGTTTAATAATCAGTTTCACATTTTATTGTTTATTATTGATAATAAAAAAAAAAACGCTGTATTTGGCTGTGATAGAGTCCTTATCAACAAATTATATTGTGATATTGACTTCGTTCAGATGGAAGTACTATCATGATCAAGAAACATATATTTTGTTAGAAAGCTGATAACAGACAGGTACGCGCGCATCTTGAGTTGTATTCGCACACAATCGATGTTTTCTGAATAGTTGGTATCATTTATTGAAATAATATATCAGTCATCTCATTACCTGTAATGCTCAAGGTGGCACAAAAAACATTGCAATTGTGTATGTACAGAATGAATAACATTAATGATTATGTGACTTGTACATTTAAATTGCGATGTTATTGATGAATTGATACATGCAATGGAGTTATTACAGAATGTTACTGCTTAACCTGAGATGACATAGATAAATTACTGCTGATTTTATCATATCTATTGTTTAAATCAACTATTTTAGAACATAATGTTGGCTTGAATTCTGATTTGTCGTCATTTAAAGCAATATTTCTGATGTTAAAAACATCTTTATTTTTAGAAACTAAATGACATTGGAATAAAAGTCAGCAATTTTCTGTTAAAATTTTTGTAAAAACTATTAAAAAAACATATTTGGTTGACAGCAGTAATACGTATTCAGTACAAGTTTCAAACCGAATTAATTAAGTAAGGTTATGTTCAGAGAACATCGAACGGTATTCATAAATATGCGATGAATATACAGTTATTTTAGTGTAAAAACAGAACGAACTAAACATGAATCATAATAAAGGTAAATAATTATTTAAAAACTCACGTTAGCTTTCTAAGCAAAGACCATGTGATAAGAGACCTTGTCACTAAACAAGTATTTTTTTGTTTGTGTAAAAAGAACTGTACATGTTTAAACGTACTATATTATATAAATCATACACAAACGGTAGATGTGTGTCCATTTATTTACTACATCCTGTGTGATCTATTATCGTCCAATTCAGAGTTCATTTTATACGAACATTTGGGTTATGGTTGATAAAATGGCGACCACTAGAGATTACGTCACATGACTCTACCTTACCAGCCCGATCCATTTGTATATGTCGGTTGATTGTGTACAGGCACTCTCTACTTTAACGACAGAGTTCAGTCTGTAAGTTTCTGTTTTTCATCATACATTTCAGGATAGCATTGTGAAATATACATACAAAATACATGACTAATTCAATATAAACATTTTATGTGCTTTTTAATTAATATTATTAATAAATTTCACGTTGAAACATACGTGTTTCATTTAAAACAGTAAAACCCCGGTTAGTGCTAATGTTTTGAAAAAACCCCACAATTACGAATAAACGACCTGTCCTACGCTTTTTGATATGCCTGTATTTGTGTACAATTGATTATTTAATACACAGTAATAAATTACAGTTTATTTTACAAAATTGTTGAACATTTTATTGTGCTAATAATTACATAGATTCTAGTAACTAGTAAGATACAGTTATACTACAAAATAAAAATAATAAAAAATAATATTACCAATGATAAATACTGAATCACGTAAATTCAGATGTAGAATACTGGAAATAACTAGTATTCAAAGAATGGGTTAGTCACCCATGCCTGCAGCTCATCGACGTATGTGCAAGTCTGAATATATCACAAATTATTATTTATCTAAATTCACTTTTAAAATCGTAGGTGCCTAGGTCGCAAATAAAACAACAAATTTAAAACAAGTGTGAATACATTTTCTTCTCTTGACAAAAGCAAAGCAAACTAAGCCGACTATAAATGCATTGATCTTCTTTTGTTCAATTTTTAATTAAAAAATATTTTTTTCTCCAATGGTCTTACATAATTTTTCAAAATAAAAAATATGGAAAAAATATTGTTCCATTTCCTGCATATGCAAGAAAATTTTGAATACAATTGAGTGAAAAATAAAGGAGAAAAAAAATAAAAACTGAAAAAAAGTTGCAAAATATTTTTTTTCTCAAGTGCGAAAGAAAATTTTGAAAAATAAAATGTACCTTGCACAACTAGACCATAACAAGTATCTGCAGAAAAAATTTCATAAAAATCCGTTGGGTAGTTTGGGAGATCTGGGTGGAACAAAAAAATCTCGTACGAGCGAGCGAGCGAGCGGACGAGCGACATACATACGGACATATGTTGTAATAGTCATTTCGTGGTCCAGGGGGTCTGTCCGGGATTTCTGTGCAAAAATTTTTGAAATCGGAAGATGCTACAGACATCGTACCGAACACTATAGCTCTTCGACAGGAGGTCGATGAGCTAAAAAGTGCAAATATTTCTAAAATTTATAATATACCCATATGATATTTGATCATCGGCAGTGAAATATGGACAGCAGTAATATATTTAGCATATCATGTCAAAATCTTTGTTTGTGTATTTAAATTTGATTTTATATAAAAATATTTGTAACTTCGTACATAATTATGTACTTATAATCCAGATTTACACGTCAAGTGCATTTATTACATGGTTTCTCACCAATATGTATCCGCATATGAGACACTAAATTTGATTGTTGATTGAAATGTTTCTTGCATGTTACACATTCGTATGGTTTCTCACCAGTATGTATCCGAATATGACGTATTAAATCCGAACTTTTAACGAAACCTCTTTTGCATGTAGCGCATTCGTGTAGTTTCTCACCAGTATGTACCAGTGTATGAGACGCTAAACTGGATCGGTGACCGAAACATTTTTTGCATGTTTCACATTCGTATGGTTTCTCACCCGTATGTATTCGGATATGACGCATTAAATCCGATCTTTTAACGAAACATCTTTTGCATGTGGAGCATTCGTGTGGTTTCTCACCAGTATGTATCAGTGTATGAGACGCTAAACTGGATCGGTGACTGAAACATTTTTTGCATATAGCACATACATATGGTTTCTCACCAGTGTGCATCCGCATATGAGTCGTTGAACTTGATTGTTGATTGAAACATTTTTTGTATGTAGCACATTCGTATGGTTTCTCACCAGTATGTACCCGCATATGACGCATTAACTTTGATTTTACCGTAAAACATTTCTTGCAACTTGAACATGTATACGGTTTCTCACTAGTATGCATTCGTGTATGTGCGATCAATTTATTTTTTGTAATAAAAGATTTGTTACATGTTGGACATTTGTGTGCATTTTTGGCTGCTGTATTTAATTCATCCTTATTTGTTGCATGCACTTGTTTACTTGCGAATTCAGTACTAACACTGTCTGTATTTGTGAAGTGCGCGTTACTATTTATAAATAACTTCGAGTCCGATTCGTTATCAATGCTTTCAGAAGAGTTATCATCTACTTGTGCCCTTTTCCAAGTATTATCTTGTTTAATAAAAGGGTCTTCGAAATTCACGTCTACATCTTCAGTTTCTTCAATGTTTTGTTCCCATTGAAATGGGTAAATTTCCTCTTTGATTTCAACTTTTGCTTCATTAAAGTTCTTATTTTTCATGTTTAAATTTACAAGTAGTTCTGCTTCATTGTCTGTATACGATATCGAAGAGCTATTTAGAAGATCCATATAACTTTGCAATAGTGCACTGTTCTTCAAACACTTTTCCAGAAACTGGTAAATTTCTCGTAAACGTAAACAACATTCTTCACAAATTAAAATATTTCCTTTGGTTTTCAACCAGGCCTAGAACATGTTAAAATAAAGTAACAAGATCACGTGAATGAAAACGTCAAAACTTACCAGGTTGAATGGAAGATAACCTATTATGTGAATTATATCCTTATCCACTGACAATGAGCTGTTAATATCTCTTATTAATTTGCTTTTCTTTTCTAAGCACACATAACAGAAATTTGCTAAACAATACATTGCGTATAAACAAGATAAAATACTGAACATTAATTACTAAACTTTACACGTCAATAAATCATACTGAAGGTAGATTAAACACCAGTTAAAAACCACAGTGTTACCAACACAGTAAAAAATAATGAAAATATCAAAAAGTTCAATGTAAAACAAAACATATTTACAAAATTATATTATATTTATATTAGGCTGTGTTTATAACAATTATTAACTAGAAATGTACAATCAATCGTGAAATATATAGACATATTAATATTATCAAAGATTTAAAAAAGAAATTAGATTTTATTGAAATGTGCGGAACAGAGCACTTTATTTTCGTTAGAAATCCACTCACCTCTGCGCACAGGTTTAGTCCAAACACAATTAGGCATTTTTACAATATACAATGATACTGGATTTAATTAATACGTTAATTATCACAAAGTCCGTAGTGTTCAAGAAAAGATTTTGCACTATTACTAATCATTAATGACACAAAAAGTCAATTATGTTCCATATAATTATTATATAAATACCAATAACACAAGAAATTGTGTATATAAATAAATAAATACATCTGTTCTGATTTTGACATGAGGTCATACTAATATGGCCGCCGCATTTGACTTGTAGTTTCAATTGATATGTTAGGTGAGTAAAAAAACACAAATACATATATTAATCTAATTATTTACTATTTATTACCATTTTACAATGATATAACAATAATAATATTCTATAAACAATGTACACCGGATATTGCAAAAAATAAATAAACTAAATAAAGATGACATTTTCCGTGTTATTTTTTAAATGTTTTTTTTTTTTCATTTTAAAGAAAAAGTATGCGTGAAAAATGTATTTAAAATTAAAAAATGCATAAATGAGATTTGTAATCATTTTCAAAATGCTTTCATACATTGAAAAAACTAATTTGGTAACATATTTCCGTAACTTTTTATTAGTTTATAATATTCATTAACATTTTAAAAAGTAACACGTAAAATGCAATATTCTGCCTTTTTCTTGCAATACCCTATATGTAGACATTTATTGTTTTCAAAAAGAACGTCAACAGAATATGACCAACATAACCAACAAATTGTGGCATTCCAAACAATATAACTTGTTTTCGACATCTACTAAAAATTTCTAATTGGTTTTTTAGGCAGTGTTCATTAAATCGTTTAAATAATAAATGCAATTTTGTTATTGAAGCAAACAATATTCGCGTATATTTTTTTATTTCATGTTGTCATCAGTCAAGTAGAGTTTGTACTGTACAGTGGCGTAGCTAGAAATGTTGGGCCCCTATGCAAGTATGGTCGGAGGGCCCCCTCCTATGTTGGTCATAATTTAAAAAAAATACAAAATATTTAATTTCTTTGTTAATTTTTTCTTATATTTTCTTTTATCTTGATATTATGTATTTTTTTGCAGTTCACTTGTTCAAAGTAGGGCCCCCTACACTCGTGGGCCCCTATGCATTGCACACGTTTGCTCTACAGTAGCTACGCCACTGAGTTTGTACCACATTTCTTATAATAAATTTTCTCTGATTGTATTTGAAGTAGAACATTAATTGTTTTTACACGAATATTGTTCCACATTCTACCTTTTATATTTTTTTCAATAATCGTATATTTGTTTTCATAAAAGTAAATATCAAATAACAGTTTTTATTTTCTTCATTTCAACAGAGAATAAATTAATTTATATGTGTATGAGTGTTGTGTATGTGTAAAGAAAAACATTTGAACGGAAAATAACAGATAAAACAAGTATGCTTTAATTTTCTTAGGTTATTGTCACTGATTTTAGGTCGACTAATAATTTAGCTCAATTTTTACAATCCTTTGTTGTAATACACCACTCTCGGGGCGTTCCTGAATGCGCAGATTTTAGCCTGAAAATAAAATAAAAATATTAATATTCTGTTTTTAATTTTATAATATATACTCCATCCAGCCAAACAACCAATTTATCAATATCACTAGAAATTTTAACGTAATGTTCAATCACGTTTACACGAGTTCTAAATCGGATTAAAACAATGTTCTGCTACACGAAAACACATTTACAGTATGAGTCGCATAGGAAACGTCAACTATAAACGTGTAATAAATGTTTCAGCGTTGCCATTAGTAAAAAAACGAAATAAAAAATATTTATTATCATTATTGGTTATATGAATGATTTTTACGTACATATTAATAATGAAAAACGAATAAAATGTCGATTAAAAATATATATTTACAAATATGTAGTGATATTTATGCTTGTTAGGTTTTCCTTAAAAGATGTCGTAAATTGGTTGTTTGGCTGGATACCGTGTACTTATACTACTAATATACCGGGGTGTTTCACCGAAATGTGTTGCTTCAAGAATGCAATAGTTTACTAAGCAATATTACGTTCACTACTATATTTAGAGTAAATATAAATGTTAAGCAGAATCAAAAAGAAAACACTTTGTAATTGGATAATGGAAAATAATTATCTAATATATTACGAAAGTTGATTACACATTTTCTCCTGACTAGATGACATTTAAGAGACAAACTTGTGCTTGTTCAATACAGAGTTTGATTTTGCACAATATTTGCATTCATACTTTTACTTTAACCATGATAGGGAATGTACTGTCAACAAATAAAATAAGTTACCATTGAATGTACTATACATACATACCATCACGCCTTTCCCATTACTGGGGTAGCAGGCCCTTTATTTCCCTACAATCACCTCAAAATATTGAATATTATATAGAAGACTGCCTTTCACTCCTTATTTTTACTTAATTGTTCACTAAATACTATGGTAGCATCATTTGGTGAGACGCCCGGTATACATGAAACATCAGTTCAACTGGAACATTCTTATGCAATACTTTATAAGTTACTAGATGTTGCGTAAAATAATAATTAACATTAGTGACACAGCTGTATGTAGTGGGCAAAAGTTGCATATAGTTGTGGCCGTGTCGTATGTGTATATTTGTACTAATAATACACAAAAGTATGAAGAAAAATGCCTGATACCGACAGGTAAGAATGTAAAGAATGAAATAAGTAAGTGTTATACCTGTAATTCGGGTTCTAGACTGCTGACACAGATCTCGGACTTTTGTTTGAACATGGCACAGCACGTTGGGGTCGCGAATGTGAGACAGATGGCGAGCAGGCCACACTGAACCGGTATGGCCATCCAGGGGTATCTGCACAGCGTACCTCTACGTTCCAAGTGGTTCATGACGAATGGCGTTAACACTGCGGTAGACAAAACAGAACATTCATACGCTGTACCACAACATTCTCGAATAAAAGTGTACACTTTCATTCAAAAACTTTGTGGTTTGTATAAAAACAGCACCAGGAATTGTGTACGATCCACAATGCAATGCTTCACAGCATTACTAAGAGCTCCAAAAAGCATCTTAGCAAGCGGGCCTTGCGTTAGTATCAAGCTGTAAATACCAGGATTAAGACGTGTGTATGGTGTATTCAAGTCCATACAGGAGTGACGTCACATCAGGTAAATTTTATACACGACATAAACAAAACAAGCCATCTCTTTCTTAAACATTTGACTCATATAAATCGCACATTGTATTGCCACAAGGAGCGGGGTTTCTCAATAATTCGTTTTGTTTTATGACGTCACTCCTAGGTGGATCTGAATACACTCTACATACCCATGCCAGGTAGTGCCATGAATATTCGGCTGAATGTGACAGCGGAAATAGCTTTTTGTGCAGCGATTTTCGAGTATCCCATTGGTCGATCCTTATCGTCTACTACTAACAAACCATCTTTGAGTTCTCTGAAAATGTACAAAGGAAAAATATTGAAAATATAACGTGACTGTTTGACATAGTGTTTTTTTTACTTACTGCGCGCGCATGAATGGGATATTGATCATATTAGACGCTGCAACCGCAGCGAATGGCACAAATCTTGCAACGATGGGTGGGGCTTTCTGTAAAACAAAGTTTTATATAAAAAAAAATCAGCAGTGGTTGCCAAGTAATGTTGTGTACCTTTGCTAGATGATTCAGAGTTAGAGCTGTAGCAACTGCTCCGCCCGTTGCACAAATGTATGATGTTAACAGTTGTCTGAAAACAGAAATTAAGTCAATACAACCAGTGATAAATTCAGAGTGTTTACTCCAGAGGGGAATATGAAAATTCCGGGGGATGTATGTTAATCTTTCGGTTGACGATTTATTTATTTATTTTTCCGAAGGTTTATTTCACTTTTCTCCGGGCACCAGATGGAATTAACATCACATTGTAGCTCAGCTACGCGTCATGCATAAGGAAGCATCTATTAACGATCATCCGGGAGAGTTGTCAGCTCGCAACATGGACGGCAGCTACAATTTATTATGGAATGCAGCCATGTATGTTCTTGGACGGGAATCGAACCCGCGTTTATTTACATAACTATGGTACTTTTTCGGTTTTATAAGGTATATGCAACTACACTACCAATTATGCTTAATATTAATGTTTTGCAGAAATAATATGTCATCTTATAATGTTTGAGCTTCTATTTTCCAGGAAAATCTAATATTTTTACTTTCTTATACGCAGTATGAAGTATAGGGATCATAAAAAATACTTGTTTTGAACTGCACTGAATACGTTTTTTTATTATTTTCGCAATTATGTCTGTTCATTAGTCCCCAAAAACGAGCACAGATAGAATAACAAAAAACTATATTAAAAATTTCTTGAACATTGCAAAGAGCTGATTCGATTTTGGGTAAATTTATAAGAAACTCGGAAGAAATTTATTTCTAAATTTTTGTACTACTATGATTTTATATCTAAATCGTAATGTCAAAAGTTCAATGCTAGTTATGACTAAACGCGAATAGTAAAAAAAATTGTTACATAATTTAGCATTCAAAATGGAACAAAACTTAAATGAATGTAATAGAAAATACAAGCAAAAAGTGAGCACATTTATCGTACAATTTGGAGTCATTATTGTATGTACTTTATAACTTTTACGTATCTTGTTACTAAGGAATGTTTAATTTTTCTTGCATTCATCATAATAACAGTATGTGCGTATAGTTTTACGTATTATATTTCATTCATGCCCGTTTGCTCAGTCGAGGTTTCATTCTAGAATCAAATGCTGATTCATGATATGTATCCAACGTAGAAGTAAACGGAGATTTGTTTCTAAGAAGCGCACTAATCACTTAATTCTATGTGTGATTATTTGACAACAAATAGTACCGGGTGATCATTTAAAATCATAATTACAGCGGGCTATGAATTTTAAATTAGATTGGCAACATTGACAATGTTGATAGTATTATTTGAATTGTCAAAGTCACATTTCAAATTTAGAACCTGATAATATACTTTTATATACAGGGTGTCCCTAAAATGCGTGGACATCGCTTAACCACAGATTCCTGGTTCGAAAATAAGACGATTTAACTAAACTTACCTATATGCAATTACGTTTCGTTTAGCTAGTATTCTGCTTCAAAGTTCTTTCAAGAAAAAGTTATTTTATCCATAACTACAGAACGCTTGGATCGATATTCGAATATTCGGTACTGTACTTCTTACGGATGTAGGTCATCTTTTAAGGTGATATTAGTTATTATCAGTGGACCATTAGTGTACGAAACACGGGTAACCCGGCATAAATCAGTCAAAAACTTTTTAATGTTAAGGCCAATAACTTTCAAAAAAATAGTTTCAGAAAGAGACATTCAATAGTAATTTTTTTGTTGTTGTCGTCTGTACTGATATCTGTTAAGGTTTAGACACAAAAAAATAAAATCTGAGAGACCGCGCACTGCATTTCATAAAAAAATGCAATGAAGAAGGGAGTTTTTATTATAACAAAGGTTTTTGTAAATAAATGTGTGTTGTCATGGTACGCGTTGCATGGAAACATTTCCAAAGGCTTCTAAATATTGCAATTTCGTTCCGATTTATTATAATTTATTAGCTCATCGACCTCCTGTCGAAGAGCTATAGTGTTCGGTACGATGTCTGTACCATCTTCCGATTTCAAAAATTTTTGCACAGAAATCCCGGACAGACCCCCTGGACCACGAAATGACTATTACAACATATGTCCGTATGTATATCGCTCGTCCGCTCGCTTGCTCGTACGAGATTTTTTGTTCCACTCAGATCTCCTAAACTACCCAACGGATTTTTATGAAATTTTTTCTGCAGATACTTGTTATGGTCTAGTTGTGCAAGGTACATTTTATTTTTCAAAATTTTCCTTCGTACTTGAGAAAAAAAATATTTTACTTTTTTTCAGTTTTTATTTTTTTTCTCCTTTATTTTTCACTCAATTGTGTTCAAAATTTTCTTGCATATGCAGGAAATGGAACAATATTTTTCCATATTTTTTATTTTGAAAAATTATGTAAGACCATTGGAGAAAAAAATATTTTTTAATTAAAAATTGAACAAAAGAAGATCTACAAGGTCCATTATGAAAGTAATGCGCATGATTTTATTGTGACGCGACTATCCATCACAGGGTGCCGTGACCGGTCGGAAAATGTGGAGGGGGGTCTGCCCGTTGAAATGCGACCGGTCCCGTTCCGATCCGAGCAGTGTGAGGGGAAGGACGTGTCTTTGCGTGAACGGTGTTTTTAGCTCATCGACCTCCTGTCGAAGAGCTATAGTGTTCGGTACGATGTCTGTAGCATCTTCCGATTTCAAAAATTTTTGCACAGAAATCCCGGACAGACCCCCTGGACCACGAAATGACTATTACAACATATGTCCGTATGTATGTCGCTCGTCCGCTCGCTCGCTCGCTCGATCGCTCGCTCGCTCGCTCGATCGCTCGCTCGCTCGCTCGTACGAGATTTTTTTGTTCCACCCAGATCTCCTAAACTACCCAACGGATTTTTATGAAATTTTTTCTGCAGATACTTGTTATGGTCTAGTTGTGCAAGGTACATTTTATTTTTCAAAATTTTCCTTCGCACTTGAGAAAAAAAATATTTTGCAACTTTTTTTCAGTTTTTATTTTTTTTCTCCTTTATTTTTCACTCAATTGTATTCAAAATTTTCTTGCATATGCAGGAAATGGAACAATATTTTTCCATATTTTTTATTTTGAAAAATTATGTAAGACCATTGGAGAAAAAAATATTTTTTAATTAAAAATTGAACAAAAGAAGATCAATGCATTTATAGTCGGCTTAGTTTGCTTTGCTTTTGTCAAGAGAAGAAAATGTATTCACACTTGTTTTAAATTTGTTGTTTTATTTGCGACCTAGGCACCTACGATTTTAAAAGTGAATTTAGATAAATAATAATTTGTGATATATTCAGACTTGCACATACGTCGATGAGCTGCAGGCATGGGTGACTAACCCATTCTTTGAATACTAGTTTGTTTTTGTACACGGCGTATAAACACCACGACAAGACCCCCAAACACACGCAGCCTGAAACTCCTCCACAGGAATGCATTTTACGAACGCAGTAACATGCGTTTGGATGTTTTCCATGGTCTCCCAATGCTTTCCTTTCAGCATTCTCTGAACTGGACTCAAATCTGGACTGTAAGGGAGCTAGGGGACCACTGGGATGCTGCTCCGGACCAGGAAGTTGGTTACGATGAAGGCCGTGTGTTTGGGGGTCATTGTCGTGGTGTTTATACGCCGTGTACAAAAACAAACTAGGAATGTATACAGACATACATGCCTGCAGCTCATCGACGTATGTGCAAGTCTGAATATATCACAAATTATTATTTATCTAGATTCACTTTTAAAATCCTAGGTGCCTAGGTCGCAAACAAAACAACAAATTTAAAACAAGTGTGCATACATTTTCTCGTGTTGACAAAAGCAAAGCAAACTAAGCCGACTATAAATGCATTGATCTTCTTTTGTTCAATTTTTATTTAAAAAATATTTTTTTCTCCAATGGTCTTACATAATTTTTCAAAATAAAAAATATGGAAAAATATTGTTCCATTTCCTGCATATGCATGAAAATTTTGAATACAATTGAATAAAAAATAACGCCGAAAAAAAATAAAAACTGAAAAAAAATTGGAAAATATTTTTTTTCTCGAGTACGAGGGAAAATTTTCAAAAATAAAATGTTTCTTGCACAACTAGACCATAACACGTATCTGCAAAAAAAATTTCGTGAAAGTCCGTTGGGTAGTTTAGGAGATCTAGGTGGAACAAAAAAATCTCGTACGAGCGAGCGAGCGAGCGAGCGGACGAGCGACATACATACGGACATATGTTGTAATAGTCATTTCGTGGTCCAGGGGGTCTGTCCGGGATTTCTGTGCAAAAATTTTTGAAATCGGAAGATGCTACAGACATCGTACCGAACACTATAGCTCTTTGACAGGAGGTCGATGAGCTAAAAACACCGTTCACGCAAAGACACGTCCTTCCCCTCACACTGCTCGGATCGGAACGGGACCGGTCGCATTTGAACGGGCAGACCCCCCTCCACATTTTCCGACCGGTCACGGCACCCTGTGATGGATAGTCGCGTCACAATAAAATCATGCGCATTACTTTCATAATGGACCCTGTATGCATTTATAGTCGGCTTAGTTTGCTTGGCTTTTGTCAAGAGAAGAAAATGTATTCACACTTGTTTTAAATTTGTTGTTTTATTTGCGACCTAGGCACCTACGATTTTAAAAGTGAATTTAGATAAATAATAATTTGTGATATATTCAGACTTGCACATACGTCGATGAGCTGCAGGCATGTATGTCTGTATACATTCCTAGTTATTTATGAAATTAAGTGTTTCTACTCCCGAACGTGGAAAAAATGGTATATACACCTCGGGAGAGACCACCATTTTTCCCTCGATGTATTTGCAAACTACACCTCAGGAAAAATAAGTGGTTTCTCTCCCTTGGTGTATAATGTACTATTTTCCACGATCGGGAGTAGAAACACTTAATCGGAGCGAAATCACAATATTTAGAAGCCTTTGGAAACGCGTACCATGATAACAGACATTTATTTAGAAAAACCTTTGTTATAATAACAACTCCCTTACGAAAAGTGTTTTCGTCCCTAGGGAGTAATTGCTTTACTTCACAATTTTGTGGCCACAGAAACCGACTTCTACTCCCGGCCGTGGACAAAATAAATTGTTCATGTCGTCTCAGTAATAGTGTAATTTTGGGCATAATTGATTCTGGTATTGCACCTTGTCTGAAGGTAATAATCACGTTGAGTTTCAACTTTAATCCACACACGAACAAACTATAGTTCGTCAAGAATGGCTTCAAGATTGGTTGTTTGTGAGCAGAGTACGTTATTGCAACGTATTGTACAAATGTATCATGGTCTAAAATTCTACGCTTATTCCTGTGTCTTACTCGCTCCGTCTGTCTGTTACTTTGTCATGTTATCGCACGTCAGCTAGCAAGCAAGTTTGAGTCGCACAGCTAGTCCACTGGCGAGCTGTAACTGAACTTACTTGTCACTGATTTTCGCGTTGCCACTTCGATTCGTATAGTTGACCATAGCGTTGAACGACTGATTCAACCATTGCCAGAAGATCGTGTTGAATGTGCCCTTGTAGAACACCATCATCCCGCCAGTGATCAGTGTGTTCATGGGCACCTGGGCGGACATTCTGCCCAGCACAAACATACGTTCACCCGTGTCCGGATGATACGCAGAATCATACAACTGTTTAGCGTTCCACAGTTCATCTTCCGTTACACAACCAGGCAGTTTTTCTTTATTCCTGTAAAAGAAACCGAATAATTAACAAAACAACACACATTCTTCTTGGAGTTTTAGCACTGAAAATCAAAGCAAAACTATGGTTTTATTTGGGAATGAAAAATCATGATCATTGAGATTTGTTTTGATGCTAGAATTCAAATCGAAATTTGTTTCCTCGATACTGTTGATTCTAAGTATGATTCGTTAAAACTCAACACTAAGTGATAACAAATAAATTGTTTGACTCGTCCTAGCAACGGGATTTAATTCTATAATCGATGGTTCTAGAATTAAACCTTATCTGAGCAATCCGGGATATTACTTACGATAACATTAATGCTATTAAGCCATTTGGAATGGAATAGAAAGCTACTTAGATTGAAATCATGATACTATGTTTACACAAAAATGATACACGGTAATGCTTCGCTTAACGCTCATTCGGTATAATGCGGTTTTTTCGCGCTAAATTTACGATGATTCGTTACAACGCGGTTCATGATGACACACAATTACGGAAATAATCGATAAGTTTATAGACAATTATCCAGTATTAAAATAACCTCGTATAACGCGGTTTTATTTAACGCTCTGTGTTCTGGTACGCATCTAAACAAGGTCGTACTGTATACATTTATTGATACGATAATTATCACATAATATTGTATTGATTAGAGCGTCTATTTATTTAGATAATCAGTTAAATAACATTCAGAAATCATAGCTATAACGTAAGATTATAATAAACATATTAATCATACAGTCGCGTATGCTAGAACGAACGGTAATTTGGTTCTAAATCCTAAGTTCATTATGGCATCTCTTCATTCTAGCATATACTCGTACAGTAAACTTCGCTTATAACGAACCCGCTTATAACGAATTTTCGGTTATAACGAACCAAACTATAAGGTACGAACTAAAGTATCATTAAACGTGTGTTATTTTTTTCGCAAATAACGAACCCGTTTATAACGAACTTTCGGGTATAACGAACCTTAATTTTTATTATAATCGTAAAAGTTTTCGGTTATAACGAACTTAAAACGGCATTTTACCAAATAATCAGGGGATTCTTCGAAATCTTTCAATTCCGCATATGTAGTGTCACCGTATCAGTTCTTGCGGTTCTTGTGTATATGTGATTAATTGTATGAAATAAAAATTATCGGACCTTCCCGCGATTTGAGCGGCCCATGTAGAAATTTCAGCATGCCCCACTTGGCCTGTCCGCCCCCTGTTCACTGTATTTAATGTGTTAAAGAAGTACAATTACGTACAGTTACGCAATTTTGAAGAAAACACGTAAAGCTCTTATTTTAAATAAATAAAAATCATATAAAATAATAACAAATATAAACAAAAGTAAAATAAACGATTTTTTTAAATAAGATTCATAAAAACTATTGTTAGTGTACATATGTATATGTATTATAAACCAATATCTAACTCAATTTTGAACAAATCACGATTTGTCTAGTTTTGCAAAAGAGTTCTTCATATTATATATCTACTTGAAACATGTACCTATGCATTACCAAAAATAATGAATTTTTGATGTTTATCGTTTATTACGAACTTCGCTTATAGCGAACTATTTTCGTCGGTCCCTTGAGGTTCGTTATAAGCGAAGTTTACTGTATTTTTAAATTTATTTACATATATCTTTAGATAGTTTAGTTACCAAGAGAACATCTTTTCATTGGCATATATTCTACTCATACATGTTTATGAATAAACAAAATAAAAGTCTTTTTTTATTTAAATAAATGATTATTGAAATCTTTATAAATATGTATGTATGTAGTAGGGTGGTCATTACCTATATTTTTTAACTATATTCGCACATCTATCCAATTCTGAGCCGGATACGAATATATTCAGTGGATTTGTTATTGAGAAAAAGTGCATTGCTCTGCCCATATACGTGCTTTGATCATATTTCGGCTGGTCGATGTTCACTGAACCAGGCTTAACACATTTTTGTTCGGTTACTGTAAATAAAATTCATTTATTAGTTTTCTTAAAACGTAGGAATTCAAGTATACAATTTAAATTACAATAAACCCTAAAAGTTAGAAACAATCTTGATAAATGTTAAAATCTGAGTGAGTAATATTGGAAAAATGACGTTATATATTGAAATATTATTAGTTTATTCAATTATACCATAGATTAAATTTGTTTTTCCAATGTATTTTTTAAATTAGTCCAAATTTATTTACATAATTTTTATGCTATGTATTTGCCGAACCAGAATTATGTTTTTACTAACTTTATTATAAATATAATTACATACATATTAATTTTATGTTTATTTAAGTAAATAGTTAAATATTTCAACATTTTAACACGGTTCTTTTATGCTATTAATAATAACTTAGCATTTATGGATAAATTACAAAAGTTACTACTGGTAATAACTATTTAACATACACAAATATATGCAAAAATGTATTAAATTAAATATTATTGTATGAAAATTCGGTATTATAATATTAGTTTGTGGTAAAATAATGTAAATATATTTAACGTGAATTAAAAAATTGATGACAATTAATTTTAACTTGTAGTATTTTAAAAATTTTATATATAATCGTATTGCGAGAGACAATACAACGCATGTTTCTGGCGAGGAAATCAAAATACTGCATCGTTGAAGTTTATTAATAAAATATAAGCAGCTGTTTTCTAATATATCTCGGTCAAGTAAATACAAAAAAATCTAAATTCACATGGCACAGCACAAGCAAACAATGTTATGATAAATTATTTCAGTACATACCTGTCATATTGAAAGTAAATCACACAGAAATTTCACCTAGAGTTTTAACACAACTGTCAAAATACCGCTTGACGCTAGCTCTGTTGGAAGTGGAATACGCTAAAAATACTTTGGTTTCCCAGCTAATATTAAATTCAATGTCATCAGGTTTATTGTGTTAATAAATTTGAATAGATTAACGTGAAATGTTACCGAATGTACCGTGTACACTGTCAATTTGAAAATGAAACTGGTTAAACGAATGATAATGTTATGACATACATGTTGCAGAAATTATATGAAAAATAACACTGATTATCCGTCATCGCTGTAGCATTTGTTTCACATGCAGTGGCGTTTCATAGAGAATTTTATTCACGTCAAATGAATACAGTTTGTGGAGATATTTGATTACTAGTGTATACCACTGGTGTATATCGCCTGTAAACCTATGTTTCAATACGATGTTACGTCACCGGAAATGCTGAATTGTGATTGGTCGAGTAACTGTCAAAGTTACGGTAAGTTCACTTATGATTAAATCGTAATGTAAACGTATATTTCTTGTGTATAAATGAACGTAAGAATTAATTTTTGGTAAACTTATCTTGTGTTTAACTTAAATCTTGAATAAAAACCAACAATATTGAATCTGTATAGCAGCATTAATATTATGAACACAGGTAAGCAGTTACTTTGATATTTCATGTTGATTTGTGATTTAAGTTGAATCTCATCCTTGAGATCTGATATTATGGTTTGTAAAAAACAGCATATACAATTTATTTTGCATTACTATTTTAGCAATATTAATAACAATTATTCAGACTATAGCTTGGCATATTGCAATTATTGTTTAGTAATAGTATTGATTTATAAAAATATTGTTTTCTGTCAAAAGATATATTTAAAATTGTGATAACTTAAAAAACAGGTAAGTTTATCGCTATATGTATATGACTCATATACAAAGAGCGATAAAATTTACCTGTTTTCTCATGTAAACTGTGAATATGTCAACTCATATAATATGAGTTACAGTCGAAATATGTCATTACAGATAATTCACGCATATGACACGATTTATTGTACAATATCTATAATTGTTAAACAACCTTTCATATGATTCATCTATATGTGTAAACGAATTATTATATTAATTTCTATTTTATTTTGAATGTCGTAACATTATTTATTAAAAGAAAATATTTTACATTTATTCCGTAATTCGAGAATCACACTTGATTAAAAAAAAAAAAAATTAATCAACAATATATATACATAATATATTTGTTAAATTTTCAATTCGGTATACAAAGTTTAAATTTTAATATTGTAGTATGATCCTGTTAATATGGCATACATTAAAATATCATTCTAGTTTTTACAAAGCAAAAAAAAAAACAAGTTTGAAATGTACAATGAAATTTAATCCACGCAAGAAACATTAACAAAAACTGCACGATCATATTAACTCACACGGCCTTGAGTGAAGCTCTGCTCCCCCCAAGCCTTCTAAACACTATAATTGACACGCCACTGCATTCACTGACGTATATTTGATAATACAATTCTACTCATTATCACTTGAAATTGAACTCTGTATTTGTTGATAATCTTTCGTTAGACTGTTAGCGATAAGATGTTGAGAAATTGTGACAGATAGCAGTGTTATATCTTCGTCTGTCGTGTACGGCATGAGAAAATCAATGTTATTCGTCCTACATGCAAGTCCAGATGAAACTCACAATGTATCACGTTTAGTTTTATCGATTACAATACCAGTGTACGTTAAAGTTGCACATAGAATGGTTTTACGTTAATTTATAGAGAGCTTGAGTATTTATTATTGCACGTTTATGTATCGTAATATCACATATGTTTATTAAACACTACACTGTTAAAATTGAAGGTGGCGCTTGTCGTTATTAATATGCATTTCGATGCGACATAATCAGTGTCACCAATGTTTCAAAAGATATGAAATGCGTGTATAGTGTTATCCAGTGTTATCGGAGTCGGTAATCTGTATTTGTTTTTAGATAAAATCAGTTTGTATTTAAATATGGAAAGAATATTTACAGTAAGAAAAAAGATGTATTTACTGTGAGTTGAGGTTATCTATAATCGTTGTGATATGATATCTTCGGTCGTCTAGTTAGTAGTTTTTCGTTTCATATTAAACATATTTAATACTATTTGCTATTGGAAAGTACTTTTGGGATACATCATTTTGAAATATGTCCAAAACTTACGGAATTTCCCGTAGATAAATCTGGAAATTCCAAAACTTGATTAAGCAACTTTATTTCTGAACTATACCATCAGTGTTAAGTGTAATGTAATACGATACAGTTACTTTTAGAAAGTTCTTGCGAATAATTTGAATATTTTACCTCCGAAAAGTTCCGAAATTGTGAAAGTGATTCGTTCTGAAAATTTCACATTATCAGTGTTGGCAACATTGGCGTGTTGCGCGCTACACGAAACGTCACCGTTTGACAACTCGTCCATTTTGCCAGCATGGCTGATCGCAAACAGACCAGAGAAATATTTACTGTTTTATTTCTTTGTATTTTATGGTATGTGGTCAGCTCCAGTAACAATGTTATCGGGAAGATGTTACTCAACCAATTTCCGTATCCCATGACAGTCACAATGGTGCAATTAACATCAATAACAGTGTATAGTGGTCCATTTTTCAACTTGTGGGGTGTACGAAAATATGTGGATATGTCGTGGAAGTATTATTTCTCATTAATTGTGCCGTTGGCTTTTGGGAAATTCTTCACGTCAGTGTTCTCGCATGTTAGTATTTGGAAAGTGCCCGTTTCGTATGCACATACAGGTATGTTTGACATAACTTTTAGGTTAGAAAACGTTTGATATAAATAACATATGGTGTCACAGATGTCATACGATCAAATATAAATCATTCTTCATTGCTTTACACGGATAACGAGTGGAATTTTCTGTCACAATTTCTTGAAATACATTTTAATCCAGAGATAAACAATTGTCACTGTAATTTTGTTTTCGTACAGAAAATTACTGCTGTTATTTGTTATATATCTTGACAATGAATTACTTCATTACGAAAACTTGTTTTTGTGAAGATTATTAGTTGATGACGTTTATTGCTTCCAATAACCCAAAGAAATATTTATAATTCATGACATTTGTACCGGAAATGCAAGTAAAACAGCCATTTCTATTAAAAAACAAATTATTACTTTACTTTTTATGAACCGGAAGTGATTTAACTCTATTATGCAGTAATTAATGGTAATTTTGACACATTAACTAGACAAAGTACTGTTAACAATTTAGACATTTTTTTACATTTACACTCTTACTAGTTAAAGTATACTATAGTTACTGGCATAGATTACCTTACCTTCGCCCGTACTTTGAATAGTAGAAACCTATTCTACAAGAAGTGTACACATTTACTAGTAAAAGTATACACTTCCTGGTAAAAGTATACATTTACTAGTAAAAGTATACATTTACTAGTAAAAGTATAAATTTACTAGTAAAAGTATACATTGACTGATCTGATACTCTTGTTGTGATATATGTGAATAATTTATCTACATCTGCGACATCGTCAGGGTAAAAAATAACCTCTAAATGAAATTCTAACAAATTTTAACATTGCTGTTTCAGTCAAAGCAACGATGCCGTTGTTCACGGTTATTCTGTCTCGGATCATTATCGGTGAACGACAAACGTACAGGGTGTACTTTAGCCTGATCCCGATCATTGTTGGCGTTGGTATTGCTACGGTAACAGAGCTAAGTTTCGATGTGATTGGACTGGTGAGTGCGTTGGTCGCCACCATGGGATTCTCCCTGCAGCACATCTACTCGAAGAAGGTGCTGCACGACACCGGGATCCATCATCTACGATTACTACACATCCTTGGACGGCTGGCGCTGTTCATGTTCCTCCCGGTGTGGTTATGTATTGATGCGTCCAGTGTTATCAATGATAACAGTCTGGTAAGTAACTGGCAACAATGCACACGCATTTTACATCTGTCACACGTCAAATGATTGAAATTTAACCATGTTGAGCTTGGTATGGCCACCATCACGACTGTCTTATAATACTCAGTTGAAATTGGCACATATTTGACATTTCAAATATGCGTATTTCTGTAAATATTTTGTCTTTGTTGCGGTTTCATAGCATACTTGATACTTTAAATACACGGCAATATATTTTACTCAAAATTGGATGAAAGTAGAACAAAAATGCATAGAACATTTTTTCTTAAGATTATTGTTTCCTATAACTTTTATTTCAAAACTTTTTCCATATCCCTTTTAGTTTCTCCAATAATTCGCAATGTTCGATTTGGATGTTCAGTAAACTTCCTCTTCCGGTTGTGCGATTATGCTGGAAATCTAATCAGCTATTCGTATAATCAATAAACTTTTAAATACGAAGTTTTATTTGCTCGTTTTTAAGATAATGAACACACATACACACAGTAGACGTCATTGCGAAAATAGTCAAAACATATTCAGGGGACCTCAAAACATGTATTGCCATCAAAATATCGCAATCGAAATTTTTCATGATTCCTATACTTCCCTTATACTACGTATAAGAAAGTAAAAAAACGGATAATGCTTCAAACGCTTCATCAATGCTCGTCACGAATCAAAACAAGGACAAATAAATTTGAAGTATTTCGCATTAGTCCACGGACACTGACGGTAACATGAATTTGACGTTTGTTTGATGAAAATTTGATAATTTTAAACTGTATTTAACAATGTTGAGTAATATATTTATTTTTTGACATCAGACTGTTTTTCGCATGAGGTAATTTGTGATGAATATCTAAAACAAATATTTTCTAAAATAATCCCGCTTCGGAAGGCCACGAGGTTTATTGGCATAAACGTGTTTTGTGTTCACGAAACAATTTCTGGCAATGTTTTCCAAAATTTCCTTGTGCAATTAAAATAGTTGTAATATTTTTAAACAACTATATGTGTTATGTAGTAGTATGTATATGTTTTACTTCATGAAGCAATACTATTTTTGTTTATACAGTGTTAATTGCTGACTATCATAACAATTATGCTATTCACAGTTCGATACTAATGATGCTACTAATAACTACTAATTTTTTTTACTAACTTTGACATTTATTACGGAAAAGTTTATTTTTAAATCAATTACTGTAGCAAAAGTGATAATTTTAGTAGAAAAAATCTTTTTCTTATCCATATCGAAATTCAATTTAAATTGACACATATTTGACATTTCAAGCGCGCATTTCTATTAATATTTTTTGTTTTTATAACATATATGATATAGAACAAAAATGCATAGACTATTTTTAATTCGAATATTGCTTTCTACAACGTTTATTTGAAAAGTTTTCTCGTATCTCAAATAATTCTAAATACTGCGTATAGTACGGATTCAAATAGTACGGTATAATAACAGAATACTGTATTTGATTTTGTTGTTCAGTAAACTTCCTCTTCCGGTTGTGCAATTATGCCAGAAATCTAATCAGCTCTTCTTATTTTAAATATGAAGTTTCATTGTCCTATCTTTGCTCGTTATTGAGATAATGAACATACACACACATCTATCCACTCACACAGACATCATTACGATAATTGTCAAAACGTATTCAGGAGTCCTCAAAACATGTATTTTCATTAAAATCTCACAATCGAAATTTTTCATGATTCTTATACTGCTTTCTTTATACTAAAGTAAAAATTAGTCGCTTTTAATAGCGCTATTAGTATTACTTGTGAATAGTTGTCATGGTGGGCTGTATTAATTAATTATTAATTTGTTATTAATTTGAACGGTTTTTCATTTATTATTTATAATTAAAATATAAAAATAAAAACAAATTATGCGGGAATCGAACCCAGACTGACCGCGTGGTAGTCTGTTATTTAAACCGCTCGGCAACGCCGCACCAATTATTGTCAGTCAGTATTCTGAACGATTATATAAACGGTGCTATATATTTAAAGCCCTTTTTCTCGAAAAGGACAAAACGTTGCGCGCTATTACTTTACCTCGAATAACTACTAGTGCAGTTATTTTCAAAAAAAAAATTCAGCCAAATTGGTATTCCAATCGTGACAATGTCACCTTGTAAGTTATATCCTAAATAATAATAACAAAAAAGATGAACTTATATACTTTTACATTAGATGAAGAAAGATACTGCACGTTACCATGGAAATGCTTTTGGTTCAGAGTATAAACATATTTTGTTAGTATATTTCCAAAATATCAGCGTACTTCATGAGTTATGCTGTGTAATTGTTTATTTAACATTTAATTCTATTTATTTTTAGAATCTAATCAAAGATTTTAAATAAATATATCTGTCTTATAGAAATATAATAGAGATATCACCAACCTCGTACATACAATGAGCACCGGATGAACGCTGATTCGCCATAACGCTGTTTGTCTTGACAACCCCCCTCCCCCCAAAAAAGCGATGATTCGTTATAACGCGCGTTCATGAAGACGATAAGGAACTTCTTGCAGATTTCCTTAGTAAAAATGTTTGGCCATAATTACGAAATTATGGATCAATTTATAGAACATGGCCCGCTGTTAAAATGACCTCAGTTTACGCCTGTTTCGCTTAACGCTGTTTTCTAGGATCGTATACTCCGCGCTAACCGGGGTATTACTATGTACAGATGTGGTATTTTTTAAGAATTTTATTGTAATATTAATGTAGGATTTTCTAAGATACAATTTTATTTAAATCCGCGAATCAAAACTAACATAGGCTGTCTAGTAGTATTAATATTATAGGTGTATGTGACTCGGCAGTATTATTACAATCTGACCAGTAGATTTTAGCGGTCGAACTGTTTTGTAAAAATGAAAGTATTTTAAATGATGCAAGATTTCAGCTGCTAACGCCAACATAAATATTCATCTAGTCATTGTCTTAGAAAACACCGAATTTCTAATTGTTCCAAACCGGTATCATACTAATGAATCATAAGTTTGTTGACCCTTGCAAATTTAACTGTTGCAAAATTCATTCAACATTCTTTCAGCCATCAATTATGAATAGGAATTTTAGTATTTCATATTTGTTTTATTTGAATGGAATCTGGAAATTTCAGTAATACTGCATATTGTAAAGGATCGGAGTCTTTGTTAGGCCACGATATCTCAAAAAGTAGTCGAAAGAAACTTTTGAAACTTGTCAGTATGATCAAGTGGGCTGTCAAGCACCACCTATATAAAAAATTATTTAATGAAACGATATTCGGCAACATCAGCCTCCCATAATGGTCAACTAAAATGGAAGACGAATTTTTATCTGAATGAGAAAATTCGTTTCCATCGCCGGGAATCGAACCCAGGTCTTTCATTAACCGGGCGAATGCTTATTCAGATAAAAATTCGTCTTTCTGCATAAAAAAAAAATTAGTTTTATATCTCTCCATTTGGGATGAAATAATTTAAAAACTTATTGACAATTAGCAGGACTTATAAATAACTCTCAAACATCTTCTTTTGTTCATCAATGCATTGACTGATTAATACTAACTATGCTCTATTCAAACCCATATTGCAGTGACGTCATATCAGGTAAATTTTATTCACGACATAAACAAAACACGCTATCTCTTTCTAACACATTTGACTCGTATAAATCTATACGCACATCGTATTGTCATAAGGGACGGGGCTTCTCAATAATTCGTTTGTTTTTTTTATGACGTCACTCCTATATGGATCTGAATAGACTTTAGCGATTCATACCGTCGTACGGCCGAGTTTAATTGCAGACTAAAGTAATTATACTAATTCTGTTTTATGTTGCAGGTGTCTGGTGATTACAAAGTCATTGGTCTGCTGGTTATCGATGGCGTGCTGAACTGGTTACAGAATATCATTGCGTTCAGTGTGCTGTCATTGGTAACTCCGCTGACGTACGCGGTTGCCAGCGCCAGTAAGCGAATATTCGTTATCGCAGCATCGCTATTCGTGCTGGGCAACCCGGTTACTATAACCAATGTCTTCGGTATGATGTTAGCAGTATTCGGTGTGCTGTTCTACAATAAGGTAATATAAGGCAAATTTAGAAAATTATTTACGTCAACGTCAATACTAAAACAGAAAGTTTCTTTTGTGCAAAGCAGCATTAATTTTACATTTGAATACATAAAACTAGAATGGACATTTTAAAATATTACCTACATATGTTTTTATCAGTAATAGTTCCGATGTACGAAGACGTCAAACCCGGAGCACTTGATATATTTTCTTCTTATTATTACAGGCTAAATACGATGCTAAAACACATCAATCAAAACAGACACTGTTGCCATTCACGCAGGACGAGTGGAAGAACAAGTCAGGTTTCACACTGTACCCCAGTGCTGCCAACAGTCTGGATCGTAACGGTGTAGTACAGAAACCGACGGCCAATGGTTACACGCCAAATGGCACGTACACGACAACACCATCTAACGGTACAATCGCGAACAGTAATTCGTTCATTTATAACTCAAACGGTAGCAACAGTAAATTACTATTTGTATAGGAAAACAGTCTCTAGTTGAATTTCGATTATTTTAAATTAGTCTTATTTATTTATATTTGTAAATTATACACACACACTGTTTAGAACGTTGTGACTCTTGTGATTTCGTTGTGAGAATCATGCAAATGTACATATTATTATGAATAGGTAGGTTACCCTAGCCGATGGCATATTGCATATTGTTGATATAGTTTAAGTATATCACCTTCAGTCAGTATTTGTGAGCGTTTGAACTTGTATTTTAACAAAAAACAACTGTTGTTAGCATCTCTCGACTTCTGTACATAATTCTTATTATTATGTGTTGTATGAAAGTAATAAATATTTTTTTATAAGATAACCTTCACTTTGACTTTTGTTTGGTAGCTAGTTTCTGTATTTCTTTCTCGATTAAATATGTTTATTCGAAGTACTAAAATAAATTTACCATTTGTTTGAATAATTTACTAAATTAAAACCATATTTTTCACTGAAATTTGGAAATTAAATAAGTTAACACAGTTTTGAACTTCTATCTTGTTTATTTGGGAAACTGATACGTATCAATTTACACGATGACGACAACAGATAACAGCTGTCGAAAAATTGTATTTTTAAACATTATTTTCGAAATAAAAATCAAAACTGTTAATTCATTTAAACAAACATCTTCTAAACCTTTCAAAGAAACGTTTGAAAATCTACTTGTGCCGGCAAAAAAGTTTCTGTATACGCATTGAATTATGAGTTTTGTGTTCGTATTCAGTACTAATTTGACACGTTATCGGTTTGACTCAATAATAGATACTATATCCCCCTCATAGTATACACGGTTACTATTACTACGTTTTTATATACTTATCTTTATTCCTTTATCTAAAATATATATTTAGGTCCTGATAACGAAATTTTGTATTGTGTATACCAGTTTATCTGACAGTACACATTGAATTATATAACAGTTTCAATCAAATAAAACTATTGAGCGTTACGACACTATTTAATAAGTTTACATAAGACATTTGAACATATTTAAATAATAGTGAAAATGTATTTATTGCTATTTAACATTTTCATACTAATGTGTTTGGGTTCGACTGAATTTTGTGTTTATAAAAACGCAAATAACGAATATGCATACTGTGCCGCAGACGCAACCAATCAGACGTTAGATTTCATACCACGTGTTACTACCAACATAACAACAATAAACATGTATGGTCAACCACTTGGACAGTTAGTGTATAATGCGTTTCATAATGTAACCAGTGCACGGCTTCTACTAAATATAGAACTTCTGTTCTGTCAGATTAGTTATGTAAATGTGGGTGCATTCTTGAATTTGGACAGTGTCAGTGATTTGACATTATCGTTCAATGACATCCATGATCTGGATAGTGAAACGTTTCAACACATTAAACACGTGAAGAATATTTATGTGGCCAGCAACAATATCGAAATACTGAGGAAGGGACTTTTCGCAAACTTACCACAGTTACAAGGAGTACATTTAGGTTATAACAACATACGCTCCATTCAATCGGGAACATTTGCTAATACACCTTCATTGCAGTATATTGTTTTATCTAACAACCAATTACAGTACCTAGATATGTCATTCTTAGACATGCCAGGCACACTTACCAGTTTATACTTGCACGAAAACCCGTGGATCTGTGATCCTAACCTTAAAGAGCTGTTCAGTTTCTATACAAGGCACGTTGAGCTTACGAATATACCAGAATGTGTATATAAACAGGAAAGCCGCCGATATTATTGGAATGAGATATTCAGTCATTCGTATTTAGAAATTCTCGAACCAGCTAATGAAACCATGTTGTTGAATGCAGGTTCTAAAGTTACGCTGGTTTGCAAAGTGTATGCTTTCCCCAAACCTGATGTCAAATGGCAGAAAGGTTCAATGATCATTGATTCTAGTTGTTTGACAACTTATGCCGGCAATAATACGTATTACTTGAATTACACATTCACTGTAGAACAACATGCGAATTATCATTGTATTGTCAGTTATGCCAACGTAACGAAACGTGCACATATAACTATATACCTGTCATATATTGAAACGATAAAATCAAGCATAGTAATATCTTTTTACATGTTAGGTGCTATTATATTAATAATACTCGCATGTGTTATAATATATTTCACTTGGAAACGAATAAAGAACGATCAGGTTAAGATACAATTATATTTTATTATTGTATTTAAAAACAAAAATATTGTATTAATTGATTTATTTTAGAGCCGAACTGAGGATGACAATGTGAGAGGTAATCTACTAAGAAACAATTGGGAAGCAGTAACAAGTGAAAATCCACGAAACAGACAAGAAAACATAGAAATGATTGATCTTCTTGTAAATAATTAAGTACAAAATGAAGTTCAGTGAACAACTTTAATGAAATTATTTATTGTGGCGTTCAATGGAAGTGTATTCCTACCAATTCCTACAACAGACCGTGTTCTTAACCGTGGTTCCTACACAAACGTCTAGTCGACAGACCAGAACCATCTCACGAGCTCGCACGAACTTACAAGTCCGAGATTTACGGAATCGGGAAATCGTAGAACTGCATTAATTATTATTACAGCTAGGGTAATGCAGAGTAGTGTAGTCTCGGGTAAGGTACAGTAGCCAAATCTATAAATTGCACTAATAGCAAATGTGTTGCACACCAGTTTAGCACAACGTTACGAACTAAGAACAGGCATGCTCGTATCATGTCGTATTATTTCGTAAACAGACATCGGGTATCTTCGGGATGCTTCTGGTCTGACGACCATACTCTTGTGATTCTTATAACTTGTTCTTGAGAACTTGCTCCACTTCATTGCAATACATGAACAATCCTCGACGTCATCCGGCAGCAATCAACCAATCAGTTCTCGTCAAACCCGCAATCATGAGGTTGAACCACATATGCACTTACTACTAAACTAAACGTAAAACTTGTATATAAATATAATATTAAATGTCTAAAAATGCACTGTAGCAACTGAGTTATTTATCAATGCGAAAACAGTTATTGGGATCCATCACTCGTTGAAGACTGTTCACTAATTGTAGCCGAATGCTTAATCTAGTGCTAAACACGGGGAGCACGGAGTTGCCAAACATTCTGGCAGCGGTGAGAGTCCCATCGCGTACGTCTGCTGCAATTCTTTGTCCACAGCCGGCACACATGCATTCTGTAAAGTAAGCGACATCAAACACACAGGTTCATCATGACGGTCGCGCAGGTATCGTCGCGTTATGTTCTGTTCACGGATCCACCTCTCAATATCGCGCAAACACTGACACTGCCACGGATTACCATCGAGTGTAACTTGAGTGGGCTTCAATTTCAGCAACAGCGCTTCCGACAAAAAATTCAGTTGGTTATGATGAAGTAACAACATCGATACAGGTTTCGCACGTTGCACAAACATGTCCGACGTCAAGTGATCGATTTCGTTGAACTGAAGTTGCAGGTCTGTGATTGCAGAACTGAAAGCTTCACTGTCTATTCTCGTTATACGATTGTAACTTAATTCCATCACTGCTAACTGAGTCATTCGATCAAATGCATGATGTTGTACATATTCAATGCGGTTACCTGACAAGTCCAGTTTATATATACTACTAGGGTCTTTGAACCAGCTATGGGAAAAATTACTCAGTTTATTGCAACGCAAATACAGTTCTCGACAATCCGCACTGATTGATCTGTTTGACATGCTATGTATTTCGTTTTTCTCCAAATGTATAACTCGCATTTGTGCTCCGTTGAAAGCATCGGTTGGAACACATTTAATTTTACTGCCCGTAATTTCCACATGATAAATCGATATATTTTCAAAAATCGGTACAGTTTCCAGTGGGATATTCATTATACTTAACCCATTCAGATTTTTTAAGTTTGTCACGGTTAGTTTTGGCAGAGTGTCCGCATCCACTAACTGATTTAGATCTAGATACTGTGGATGATCCCAATCGGCACCATTTACATATTCCGATACTTCCACGTGCCTTCGAAGGCCCAAGTTGCTCTCGACGAGGCCCCTAATCTTGACACTTTGCACTGTATTTATTATGCAAAATAACACACATACAACACATGAACTGCTTGTTGCCATCTTGACAGTTGTCGGTGTAATACTGAGCTTGACTGAGCTCCACAGCTGACATTGCCGGTATAAAATGGCATTTGACATCAACAAATCCAGGACCGTCTTATGAATTATATGGGTATTTAACATACTCCCTCCTCTCCTCCAAGAGAGTCAAGTCAAATTTATTTATTATTTATAATTTTATCATTAAATATATTGTAATATTAGTCGGGTCTGGAATATTAGCTAAAAAACCTCAACCTGTCGCCTGGGCCCCTTGTAAAAGCAGGCCCCAGACCATGGCCTCGTTGGCCTAGGCGAAAAGACGGTCCTGATCAGATCAACCGCAGACTAATTAAAAAATATTCAGGTAAAACCCAAGGTCAAACCGAAATGAAGAGGCAGACAAGGAAAGTTCAATATCTATACAGCGGAACACGTCACAACAGGTTTTCTATTTATTACAATTTCTACCGATTGAGCTTCTCAATAACAATACTAATATATTAACAATATCATCAGAATGTTACAATGTTATAAGTAATAATTCTATTTGATATTATATTCTGCAACCCCGTAAATCAATATTACTTTTTTTCTAGAGATTATTCATCAGAAACAGTAGCTGACATGTTCGTAACGATTCATATTTCAGTGCAGAACACAATTTATTAATTGTACATCAAACACAAAACTAGGAATAAGAATAAATAACTGTTTATATTAAAACGTCAAGTTCAGAATGTGTAATAGTAATATAATATTATACCACGAACTTCGCTATTATAAGTATACTCTTATCGGCCTACCTTTTTTAGGGAATATTCATTCGGCTGACGTTTTTTTTAACTTTTTCTACCATTTTGGCCCCCCTCGTTTATGCGCCTGGGGAAGTTGTTGCTTTCGCCCCACCCGTACTGTGGTACTTGGTGCCACTGGTGCTAATTTCCGTAGAGAAACATTTGAACAAAATCCGATCTTGACGATTGTCAATCAACACCCAGAATTCATTGAAATACGCAAATATGTATTGTGAAATTTTGTGTAGATTTGGTATATAAACTGTGAATTTGGTTTATTAAGTAACCATTTGTGTAATATTTGCATTATTATTATTCACAGGTATTTTTATTCATTTTATTAGAAATTATTAGGTGTATTTACATTGACATGTCAAGTATAGAATCGCGTGTATCTTCAGGTCAAAAAATGTTCAAATGAAAAACCCAACGGAAAACCAGAATAAAAATGTAAACGAGGAAAGTTCAAAGTTCAATATTGATATCTATACAGTGGGCCAGGCCACAGCAGATTTTCAGTTTATTAATATTTTTTACTGATTATACGTTTGACAATGTTTGATAACATTTGCATTAAAGGTTTTCTGCAAGAAAATTTAGACCATCATATTTTAACGTTTCGATATACAGTAAACTTCGCTTATAACGAACCTCAAAGGACCGACGAAAATAGTTCGCTATAAGCGATGTTCGTAATAAACGATAAATATTAGAAATTCATTCTTTTTATTAATGCATAGATACATGTTTCAAGTAGGTACATAATATGAAAAACTGTTTTGCAAAACTAGGCAAATCCAGATTTGTTCAAAATTAATTAATAACTGGGTTCGTTATAAGCGAAATTCACTGTATTTTATATCATCTTCAGAGTTTATGCTAATATCAATGCTAATCTTATACTTAATACATAATGAAATTACAGAGAAATAATCATTTTTCTTAAATTATATTCGTTACAATGTGTTGATCCTGGCAGTGAGTGACTGACTGATCTATCTGATACAACTTTAAACTCTAATTACACTCTATCATGCACAAACCACACACAAATATGTATTTTGTCTTTTTTATTTTATATATATATATATATAGGTATATATATATATATATATATATATATATATATATATATATATATATATATATATATATACCTATATATATATATATATATATATATATTGTTTTTCAAACGGACTATCATTCAATTACTGGAATGGATATAGGAGATTTTAGCTTATAGGGCTAATCGTCTGGATTATAAATTAGGATAACTTAGGATATTCGAATGATCGCAAACTTTGCAGTTTCTTCATTATTGGCTACCTTAACATATATTTAAATACAGAAAAATATCAGAATATGTCATGGTATGTTGAAGGATAGCTGTTGCGTAGTGTCTTCTCGAATGCAGTACATGAACAGACGTTGACGCCATTCGGCAGTCATCAACCAATCAGTGTTCATCGAACGAATAATCATGAGGATAATGACGATCACCTGCAAACAATACACATAGCACTGAACAATATTGTATCGGAAATGTACGACTGGCATATTTAATATACCAACACAGTAACCGGGCTCTTTCTTCAGAATCCGATAAACATATGACGCCATCATGACAGAAGTCTGCATAACACACTGATGTCCGCCAACTGACATTGTACAGTACCACTTGTTATTAACGAGGACACTTAGTAACTTCTTATTAAACGTAAAGCACACACCAAACACCAGCAAACGAATGGATTCGCCACTAATTCCAGACTGTTCACTAATCGTATTTATTTAAGTATGACGCGTAATACTACATTTAACCGAATATTAAATCAAGTCCTAACTCCGAGAACTGGCCACACCCTTGTGCCAAATAACCTGGCAGCGGTGATTGACCCTTCGCGTACGTCTGCTGCAATTCTTTGTCCACAGCCGGCACACAAACATTTGGAAAATTAACAGGCAACACACACTGGGGTTCACCACGACGAGTGTGCAGATATCGTCGTCTTACGCCATGTTCCCGAGTCCACTTGTCAATGTTCTTCAAACATTGACATTGCCACGGATTACCATCGAGCGAAATATTAAACGGTTTCACATGCAGCAACAGCGGCTCCGACAAAAAACTCAGTTGGTTATGGTGAAGATACAAAAACTCCATTGGTATGTCACGCCGTGCAAACATATCCGGTGTTAATTCTTCAATATCGTTGAATTGAAGCTGCAGGAACGTCAGACCAGAACCAAAAGCTTCACTGTGGATCGTTGTTAAATGATTATAACCTAATTTCAACACAGACAACTGAGTCATTTGGTTAAATGCGTGCTGTTGTAGATGTGTAATCCGGTTACCGGCCAAATCCAGTGTACGTATTCTACTGGGGTCCTTGAACCAGCTATGGGAAAAGTTACTCAGTATATTGCAACGCAGAAACAGTTCTCGAGCATACACATTAATCGATCGGTCAGACATGATGTCTATATCGTTCTTCTGCAAATGTATCACCCGTAGTTGTGCTTCACGAAAGGCATCGGTTGGAACATTTCTAATTTTATTGTTCGAGATGTCAATTGTGTTTGCGGATATATTTTCAAAAACTGGTATCTGTTCCAACCTGAGATCCTTTATAAACAACGAATTCAGAGAATTGAAATTGACTAGGGTTAGATTGGATAATGTCTTTACACCCACGAACTTGGTTAGAGATATAGCAAATGTTATGCCAAAATCGTCTCCGTCTATATATTCCGATAGTTCCACATTGATTGCAGTCTTGTATGTATCGTTCGTGATGGTACCCAAAATCTTCACACTTTGCACTGTAGTTATTATGCACAATAACGCACACACAACACAGGATCCGTATGATGCCATCATGACGGTTGACGGTGTAACACTGAGCCACACTGAGCTGCACACACTGACATTGCCAAGTAGTAGTGTATGGTGTGCAGGAAAAACCCAAGGCCAACTGAGAGGTAAACAAGGAGAATTCAATATTAATATCTACACAGCGGGCCATGTCGGAGCAGGTTTTCGATTCATAACATTTTTTTACTAATTATGCTTCTCAGAAAGTTTGATAAAATTTATACTAATATATTGATAAAATTTTCAGAAACATACGCATGTTTTTGTAGTCGTATAAGTAATAATTCTATTTGACATTTCAATCTTCAATCTGATCTAGAGAGTATTCAATTAAATGTAGTTTTATTTTGAAATATTTCTTGATTTAATTCTTTATTGTTTTCACAAACAATTGTAAACAGAAACATAATTTCGTTAAAATAGTTATTCTAGAATTAGTACATTATGAAAGGAAAATGCAGAATAACAAATTATTATTTATTTATTCAGTGAATCCTATGCTTAAATGCGTTTGACATATTTTTGATTAAACGCATAATCATAAATGCGGAAATTGTTTTAAAATACAAATGTAAATGAAATTTAGAATTTACACACTCCTAGATTTGTACTTATAGAGTGGGACACATGGCAGAGGGTTAAGGGGAAGTTTCTCCTTTTTCGAAATTAATAAACTAATTGTTAAATTTAAAAATATTAAAGTTTAGGAATTATACATTTTGTGTATCCATATTAATCTTAGGATTGGTAACAACTAACATAATTGATTTTTCATTACACTTGCCTATTATTAGCCTTTTTTCACCTTGGATACGAAATATGTAAACAAGCTCATTATCCCCGAAGCCATAATGAGCGGGCATAATGACTTTTACGCCCGCTCATTCGTCATTACTTTTTTTCCATCTTCAAGTCAACAAATATTTTGAAGACATTTTTATCAATTGCCTTTGATTTCGTGGGTAATAAATCTTCTGTTAGGTTTCTTTGCTCTGATTAAAATACCTTTTGACATATCTGTCAATAAAAAACCAATTGAATGGGTAAATAAATAAATGAAAATCCAAGTCCTTGGCAACGCATATGTCGTAATCATTTTGAACTGTCACGGGCAATTGATTTTTGATAAAAATAATAGGAAAGTGTAATATGAAGTCTTGTATGCATCACGGGTGTTACTAGATGATTATGCCCATCGGGCGACATCAGTCCCTCGGGCTGGAACATCGTCACTCTCCTTGCATAATCATCATCATAACACCCTAGGTACCAAATAACTATTTTCTCCATGTAGTATGTATTTCGATTCTTCTTGAATATTACATTAACAATAATTATTAAAAACTTATAGTACATATTTTTTTTGAATATAATTAAAAACGAATTCATGTGGGTATGTGAAGTTTAATTTTATTTCTAGTATTCCACATCTAAATTTACGTGATTCAGTATATAGTATATAGTATTGTTACTAATAATTTTGTATTCATATGAAGCCAGATTTTGAACACTTTTTTACTATGATGTAAATGAATCTAGTCATTTTTGTTAATTAGCGTTGTAAGGTCCATGAGCGCCCACTGGAATTTGTTCAGGGGAGGGTAAAGAAATTGTTCCAGGGATTTTGAAATGTACACATATAATAAAATAATAATAAAAATCACGTATGCATATAAATACGAAGTAGTAAAATCATAATATCTGCTTTTTGCTCGGCGATCAATACGAATATTTGACAAAAACACAATTAAAATACAGTCTAAGATTAATTTTCGTGACTAATTTGCATGTAACTAATGATTCTAGATTTGTTTTGGTTCTAGAATAAGATAATCATTTTTGTTTCGAATTTAAAACCAGGATATTTAAAATAGCTCATCCAGAATGAGCACCTCAATCGCAGTCGGTTTCTTCAATCTACTGAAATTCGATTCTGGCTGTTGGAAAACTTAAATGTAAACTCACTCCTGCTGTACTGGTTGCATGTCCGACTAACCAGATTAATATACAAAATATACAGTACTTATGGTTATTCTATAATAAACCAAGATTTGTTAAACGCGAGTCAGTTGATTCTCTGTAATTTGTTGAAATTCACATAATTGACAACATATAAGTTATTATCGAAGTATTCTATTTACTCATTTGTACGAATTTAATCTGAGGAGCTTTTATTCGATCCCAAGGAGCATGTGCGCCGTTTGCCCCGTTCTACGGACGCCCTTGGTTAGAAACAAGTTAATGTATCTAAAATAGGTACATCAAACTAGATACATGTACATAACATGTTTGCAAGCACCATGATTTACAGCGCCATACAGCGGGGAATAGCTGAACAATCACGAGTATTTTTTTCAAACTTCACATGTGTTTAGCTTTCATGTTTCGTTTTATTATTAATAATTAACAGACTAAAAGAACAGTATCTGCAGTATAATAACAGTATACTGCGGAGTAGGTACATGTAGAGCAATGGAACTATCACAGCTATAATGGCATTGAATGGCATTATAGTTTCTTCCATTGGTAACACTGAGTTGCTTAATATCGGTCTTTGTACTGACATCACAGATTGACATTCGTAATAAATTGTTAGCGTCGCCGTGTCAAAACGCAATGTATTTAGAAAATACCTGTTATATATGCCTTCAAAAGGAAAAAAATTTAATAAGTGATATCAATAGCTCGGTGTCAGTGAACAAAGATATAATTGACATTATAGGTTATCTTCCATTCAACTTGGTGAGTTTTGACATTGCAATACACGTGTTGAATTGATACTTTATTTTTATTTTAAATTTCAGGGCTGGTTGAAAACTAAGCGAATGATATTGATTTGTGAACAATGTTGTTTACGTTTACGAGAAACGTACGAATTTATGGAAATGTGTCTAAAAAACAGTGAACTATTGCATGGTTATATCGATCTTGAAAAAAGCACTCCGATATCTAATAAAGAAACAGAATCTCTTGTTTATTTAAACAAAAAACCGGAGGACATTAATGGAGGAAAATATGGACCAAACATTGAAGAAACGGAAGATGTATTCGTCGATTTCGAAGACAATGGTGCACTGTTGCAAAGTTATACGAATCTTGAAAATTGCATTCCGATACCAAATAGAGATAATGAAGCAGAATCTCATGTACATTTAAACATGAAACAGGAGGACATAAATGAAGGACAATTTGAACCCAACAGTGAAGAAACGGAAGATGTGTTCGTGGATTTGGAAGACTCTTTTGTTAAAGAAGAGAATACATGGAAAAGGGAGGAAGTAGATGACAATGCAGACTATTCGATTAGTAACAACTATACTGAAAACATTGATAAAGAATCAGACATGCAGTTATCTGTAAATGATAACGTACAAATCACTAATACAGACTGTGTTAGTTCTGGATTCACCCGTAATCAAGTGCGAGCAACAAATAAGAATGAATTAAATGCAGCAAACAACGGTTCATACAAGTGTCCAATATGTAATAAATCTTTTCTTAGGAAAAATGAATTAAACAAACATACACGAACCCATACTGGTGAGAAGCGGCATTCGTGTTCTAATTGTCACAAAAGTTTTAGTAAAAGTTCGAATTTAATGCGTCATATGCGGACACATACTGGTGAGAAACCGTACGAATGTTCTACATGCAAAAAGTGTTTTAGTCGAAGTTCTATTTTAATGCGTCATGCGCGCATACATACTGGTGAAAAACCGTACGAATGTTCATCATGCAAAAAACGTTTTACCGTGAAATCTACTCTAGTGACTCACATGCGGATACATACTGGTGAGAAACCATACGAATGTACCACATGCAAAAAACGCTTTTGTCGAAAATGGGATTTGGCAACACATATGCGATTACATACCAATGTGAGACCGTATGTTTGTTCTAACTGTAAGAAATGTTTCAATCATCAATCACATTTAATATCGCACATGCGAACACATACCGGTGTGAAACCGCACGAATGTTCTACTTGTAAAAAGCGTTTCGGTGAAAAATCCGGTTTAATATGTCATATGCGGACACATACTGGTGTAAAACCGCATGAATGTCCTACATGTAAAAAACGTTTTTTAAAAAAATGGGATTTAATACGACATGCACAGATTCATACTAATGTTTCAATCAACAAGCAAGTATAACGACGCATCATATGCAGTAGCATACTGGTGAGCAACCATGTGAATGATCATAATATGGTAAATGTTTCAATAAATGCACTTGACGTGTTACTTGACGCATTGCGTAGTTCTCGATTATTACTGTTCTATGTATAAAGTGACAAATGTTTTACTGTAATATCAAATTTCAATATACACAAATATTTGACATGTTGTGCTAAATAATATATTACTGCAATTTTATATTTCATTGCAGCTAAACAAATTCATATGGGTAAGTTTATAGGTTTTAGGAATATTTGCATTTTTATTTATTCTATATTTACTCTAAATAATAGAGAAAATAATAAAGATAGAGTTATGTAGGGATAGGAGTATGTGGCGAGCAATTGTCAGAAAGTAAGGAATGGAGTAGTATTTTGTTGTAACATATAAATATTTCATAACATGATTATAGGGAAATAAAGGCTCTGCTACCCCAGTAATGGGAATGGCGTGATGTAATGTATGTATTCTACATCTGAATTTGCGTAATTCAGTATAATTTCATTGTTACTAATTAAATTGTTTTTATATTGTGTTCAAAAACTGTATCCTACTAGTTACGAGAATCTATGTACTTACGTGCGCAATAAAACGTTTGACAATTTTGTAAAATTAATTGTTAATTAATTATTTTATTTTACATATTTATCAAATTTTCATCAAACTAAATTTGTTCATATTTTGAAGACACTTGTGACGCATTGTCCGTTTTTTTCGAGGTCAGCAATGATCAATCTTGGTAATTTTTTTAGGGATATTTTAATTTGGTTGTTGCTTTGGTTTGTTAAGTTTTCAAAATACAAAAGTTCTGTCAAAAACATATTTTAACCTGCAGTATATGTGTATATAAGTGATATTTTTTAGATATTAGAAGTGTGCATTATGTAATGGAATGGAACAAAGAGTCAAGTTATTTAAGTATGCCGACTCTATTTGAATAAAGTTTCTGAGTGACACAGAATTAGAGTGTTGTAGTTTCCTATGCAACAAATTCAATGTACCTTTTCCTTTATCAACTAACGAGTCTTTCATCCATAAATTACGCCTTTTTTACTTCTTTTTATTACAGCACATCCTGCTATAATGATTGCAAGTGTTTTCTTCAAACGCTGTTTATTTTTCATAATTACAATTTTGACAGTTCAATTCGCGCTAATAAAACAAGTATTGAAAAATATCCCTAGAAATATAACCAAAGACTAGCATTGCAAACATAACAAAAGAAAAAAAATGTCATTGTATTATAAATAATTAAGTATGTCAAAATACTTTGATAAATGTAAAGTGTTGGCCAAAGATATGAACAAATTTAAATGATTTGAAGTTTGATAGATGTAAAACGCACTTTAAGTCAATTATTTTATAAATATTCCAAATATTAGTCGTAACATTAAAATAAGAATAGATACTTATGTCACAAAGTATCAGGTATATATATATATATATATATATATATATATATATATATATATATATATATATATATATATATATATATATCTGTTTTTGGGTTAAAAAACCGCGTTATATAAACATATAAACACACATGTATATATATATATATATATATATATATATATATATATATATATATATATATATATATATATATATATGTTTTTGGGTTAAAAAACCGCGTTATATCGAATAAGCGTTAAGCGAGGCCTTACTGTAATTCAATTGATTTCAGCATTAATTTAACAAATAAAGGTATTATTAAATATATTCCGTTGATAGTTATTGTCTGTTTATCTGTTCCCTATAACATTAATGCTTTCAGTCAGTGTTACGATATTGTTCGTTTGTGATTCACGGATTGAAATTTTGAACTAGGGTCCTAGAAACTTCTAGAATTCGCTAGCTTGTTCATCCGCATTACATTGTTGTGAGAATACACTTTTATTCGAGAAAGTCGTGTTATTAAAACAAATATTGAGAGATTTTGTGTAGATTTGATATATAAACTGTGAATTTGGTTTTATAATCAATTACTAATTAATTATTCGCGAAATAATTGCATTATTATTATTGACAGACATAATTTTATTAGAAATTATTAGATGTTTTTACAGCAACATTTTCAACTGCATTGTAGATTGGAGTGTGTTATATTAATAACGAATTGCTGTAATTATGGATGGCTCATTTTATCAAGTCTTGTGTACCAAACTGCAGTCGGTGAAGAATAAATTCACAATATTAATTCCGGCCAACCATGAATATGAGACATAAATGGCCTGAGAGTATGTATATACTGATAATAAAAGATATATCTTAAAATACACGTACCTGAGTATTGAGTTATTAAATTTCCGAAGTGCACATTGCAGAATAATGAATTTTAATATACATTTATATTATTAAAATAAACACTGTATAACATTTATAATATTTTTTAATGTTGTATGCCAAAACCTGAGCTATATTTAATATTTATCATGGTTTCTTTCATTGCAATACAATAAATAATACTTCTTAGAAACTAAAATATTATTTAATAACTTGGTGCATGCTGTCTATGCATTTTTTTCTAAAGGTTACAATTATTATGTAGGCATGAAAAATAACATTTCTATTTACAGCTACAACTGCTTGCTTTGAATTAATGAAGAATGGTCGTAAATTACATTTCTGAATACAATCTAAACATCACTAAAGAAATGCATAGTCTCTAGCAAACTTAAAAAAAATCATAACAATTTCAACTCATCCAAGGCTAACTGCAGTCCCTAAAAAGAGAGACAAATGCAATCGACCAATCAGAACACAGTATGGCTTACTCTCGGCCATGTGACAACCAATCAGCGTACAGTAGCTGAGTCGTGCAATGGTAAGTACGGGGGTAAGTGAGCTTACAGAAACGTTTCAGTCGATTGTCAGATCGTAGTGGTGTGCGATAGTGTTTCATTTGTCTGATTCGTAATTTTAAATTTTCCATAAAGTGTTCAACATAAGTGTAATTATTTTCTGATTTGATAATGTATTATTGTGACACCATGGATCAGCAATTTGTGCCTGCGCCATGTACTTACCTTGACGCGAAACCCATCAATGAACGATTACTCCAGTTAGCCATGAAAACGGGATACGATTGTATCCAGACAAATGGCCAAAGACGCTATGGTCCACCACCGAATTGGACAGGACCGGCTCCGGAACGAGGTAAGATTTTAGTAGAAATATTACAGGAATACGCTTTTCGCTAATCTGCTTAACTGATCCGTGGTGTTTCTTCTACCAAAAAAGCGATAAATTTACAATGATTCGTTATAACGCGCTTCGAGCAGATACAATTATTATGGATCAATTTATGGGGAAAAACAATGTTCAGATGATACTGTACATATTAACAAAATTTGTTTACTTTTATTGTAATAATAATTCATTCTAACATTTAGAACGCTTTAAAGACATTTTGAAATGACTATAATACTATTTTCGTGTATCGTTGTATGAAATTATTACACTTTTTATTCGGACATTGCATATAAATTCAGCAATAATTTTATCGGGTGTAGAATTTATTTATTATATAATGACAATTATGCGTTTTGTTCCTCACAAAAGAATAACAAAGCAACATGTTCATTTTGTTCTTCATGAAAATGTAAATAATATTTGAAAGCCAAATAAAGACTTCATTTATATTATAAGATTTATTGTAAATATAATAAGGAAACGTAATATCGCCATGTAACAACATGAAAATTGGTATATTGCGTAAATCGACGCTATACCCGGTATATTTGTTTATACATACATGTATCTTGTAAAATATTGCGCAGTTTAATTAGACATTGTTCGGGTTCTGTACATAGTATTTTTCTAGAAGGATTCGAGCGCGCGGTTTCTTTGAGCGGCTAAATCAAAACATTGCCGGGTGGTCTGCTATTTTGTCCGTTACAAAATATCGATTTTCTTACATAAGAATGTACATCCTGTACATGCAAAAAACACAGTATGAATAATAATTAATTTATAATAAACAGTATTTTCTAAAAGATAATATGTCGTGTAAATTGAAATAACAGACGCAAATAAAAATTAAAAAATTTGTATTACCCAAATGACAAATTGGAATATGCACACTTTTAAAATTATGAACGAAAACGTGGCAAACGAAATAGCTTTGTGAAAAATACTTTTGATAAATAAATACGTGCAATAAAAAGTTTAATTAATTTCGGAGGAAAACGAACTGAGAAAAATCTGTTCTTTTTACATACACTCAACTTGGATCAGTTTGGCTTAGCTCAGTTTTTAACTTCCTGAGCCGAACTGTAAAGAAGAATACTATTACGGTGAATTAAATAATATACGGAAATATTAGAACAAAACTTTTGAATTAAAGATTTTTATAACACTAATTGTAAAAAAAAATTATTTGTAATTAAAACTATAGATTAAATACTACATGTTTTGAAATAAATGTCGTATTGCAATGAATCTGTACAATACATTATCATTATTCCACGGAATTTAAATACTTATTTCATAATAATCGTGAATTGATTACGTTTTACATCATAACAGTTCGTTACTGTATAATCAAATACATTTTAATTTTTCACAGGTTCCGAAGTGTTTGTTGGGCACTTGCCAAGGGACTGTTTCGAGGATGAATTGGTGCCGGTACTGGAGACTATTTCACAGATCTATGAGATGCGACTGATGATGAACTTCACAGGGTATAATCGTGGTTTTGCATTTGTAACGTTCTTCAACCAGTACGAAGCTTGGCGTGTTGTTCAGGCGTTGGACGAGTTTGAAATACGTCCGGGCTGTAAGCTGGCGCTGTCGAAAAGCATAAACAACTGTCGCCTGTACATTGGCGGCATACCGCACGACAAGACCAAAGCTGATGTTTGGGAAGAAATGCGTAAAATTGCACCGGTAAAGTCACACAAACCACTCTTGTACTGTCACAGAATTATCTCGAGACAATTCTCGATTTTTACAGTCTTCGATTTAACCAACTTTGCGGATTTAACGGATAAAATTTCCGGTTAATTTAACCACTCGCAAACAATATTCACCGCACATGATTAGTACGTGATTACACCACACGGCATTAGTAAATTTTTCTGTGAAATTAAACTTTTCAAATGTATTTTATTTTAATTACACAAACGTATCTACACAAGTAAAAACAGGTAAACTAATTTGTGTATTTGTTAAATATACGTATTTGAAAAAACCTACTGTATTATATAACGGACTTTTGGTAATAACGAACATCTCTCGAGAGAGTATTAGTTCGTTTTATCGAGGTTTTACTGTATTTAGAAAGTTACTATTTTGATGCTCAAATTCATTTGTTGACTTTAGCAAATTATAAATCCATGAATGTGCTACTGTTTAATGTGAGGTTAGGATTTCAAGATCAGTAATTACAATTTGTTTGTTTCGCAGACTGTCAAAGATGTGATAATGTATCCCAGTGTGGAAGAACGATCTAAGAATCGTGGATTCTTCTTCCTAGAATTCGAATCGCATCGATCAGCTGCAATGGCAAAAAGGCTGATGGTACCCGGTACCATTAGACTATGGGAAAAAGATGTTGTCATCGACTGGGCAGATCCCGAACCAGACGTCAATCCCGTAGTAATGTCATCGGTGAGTATTCTTATTCAATATTAAAATTCTTCTAAATATATTTACTGTTCTACAATAATTATCTTGACAAAAATTCATATTAAAATAACCTTTTTATTCATGTAAAATCTTAGATATATCTGGTTATATAATTGTACAAAATTTAATTCTCGATGTTGGACAATATGCACGTAGCGAGTTCATATTAGTACACCGTCGCGGTAAGAGATGGTGCTGCCGGGTATGTTTGCTAGTTTGTACGTGTGCATCTTGGTTCACTGCCGCGGTAAGAGATGGCGCTGCCGACTATGTATGCTAGTTTGTACTGCGACTCTCGTTTGTTGTACGGTGTGATTGTAGATATAAAACCCCGCAGTGCCAGTCAACAGCATCGGAGAAATGCAGTTGCAGCAGGAGTTACCATGCTTCGTGGTTTCTCCAAGGTTTGGCTCTCCCATTCTACATGGGTTGAGCTGATCCGTGGGTTATCCCGAGACGGGTGACTCCTGCGGGTGATTTTTGGTAGGCGGGATGGCGTTCGCTGTTCTGCCTACCAAAAACGCCTAAAATATTAATTCAAACATAGTTAAATTATTTACAAAGTCATATTTGTATTAAGTTATGACTGTTGAAATGCTTGTTTCAACAAGGATTTTCGTAATTGTGACACATTCTACATAATATGTGTTTTTGATAATAATCTTGTTGACAAATTTTCTTAGCTTAATAATTATTAAATTAATTATTAATCAGTTATTGTACATGGCCGTGTCTAGCACGCGTGCTCGCATCTTCGCCATTTTACACGGCTGATCTTTGTATTTACTTACAACACAATTTTATCTGTTAGTTTCCAACGCTTACGTCATCATATTCGTATAAATATACTTTATATTGTTACTCTCTCTATTTGCTTAAAGGATATCGCAAAGAGTATAAAATGAACAGATTTTTTATAAAACAAATATATTACTAGTGCATTATTGAAATAAATGGTAAATTCATTCTAATATTCCGATATTACAATGAATTTAACATTTATTTACGTAAAAAATCTGATTATTTTTTCACAAAAGTTTCAAAATTAAGTTGTACACGTGCCTGTGTTTTGCAGGTAACTAAACTATTCGTTAGAAACTTGAGTCGTGCAGTCGATAACGAGTATTTGAAGAGGATACTTGTCGCTGCTATACCGGCAGCTTCAATTACTAGGATCTACATCGCTAGTCATTATGCGTTCTTGCACTTTGACACCAGGCTGCATGCACAGATTGCCAAGGAACACCTGTCACGTATGTATTATCATTTTGTTCTGGTAAAATATTCATATGTTAGCAAACGACGTTACCGACCGAGGTAGTACGTCCAGTCACTAGTAGGTAGCAGCACCGACAGTGGCGAGTAGCTGAGTGTTGCTGAGGAGAACAAATGACAATCTATAAACAATCATGTGAGAGACTATATTTAACAGTGTATTTATTTATTAACACATATTTTTTTAAGACAAATATGACAGAAAATATCTAGAATGAATATAAAATTATTACTACATAATATCATATTGGGCTATTCGAAATTGTATTTACACTCAAATCATAATAAAAATCGTGTGTGGCAGATTTATTAGTCTGTTTATAAAACTTCTCGGTTGCTCTTATTTAGAGAATGACAGGTATGTAGTTCCTCACCGGTGCTAATAGATGGCGCAAGCGATCATCAGTTGCAACTTACAACTCGCGTATGATGTGAGACATGTGCTGGGATATAGCACTGTGCGTGGCCAGCGGGCAGCATACTTACCTGGCGTAGGGGTTACCGTGATCAACAAGGCGGTTCCCCCAGGATGAGGCTCTCCCATTGCACTACGGCTGAGCTGATCCCTGCGATTATCCCTAATGCGGATAACTCGGGCGCGTAATTTTTGGTAGTCGGGACTGCGTACGCGCTGTCCCGGTCCTAAAGTAATTCAAACATAGCCATCTAGTTCTAAAGTTATTTATGTTAACTGTTACAAATTTCGTCAATCAATATTGTCTTGTTAATTTTTTGAATAAATCTCTGTTCCAGGTGTTGTAGTAGAAGGTGAGATGTTAGAAGTACAGTGGGCCCGTCCACGCTGTTTCAAAAAACAACCAAAAGCATCAAACACTTGCAAGTACGTTGAAAACAGGGACCCGGAACGAAAGAACATTTCGTTCCGGGTCCGTTTCTGTTCCTTACACTCAATTTTGTTTCGGTTCTTTAAAAATTACGTTTTCGTTTAACGAAATAAAAATACCGGTTTTTCGTTTCGTTCATGAAGGGTGATAGGGGGAAGGAACAAATACTCACTAAAGCGCATGAGATATCGCTCAAATGCGCAACCTCTCCACCAGTGTTTCTCTTTGCATACACACACAGCGGACCACAAATAGTACCTGTACATAATTAAAATTAGAAAATATAGGGTATAGTAAAATAAAATAATAATTTTAACAAAATAGAATTTAAAATATAATTTTGACAATTACACATTGATTTTTTTATTTTTGTTGAGAAATTATTACCTTGTGTACCTACTTTTATGTAAACTACTGCCAATAAAATAAGTAAATATTAAAATACGAAGTAAAATAAATGTTTTTAAACGGTCTTTATAAATGTCAAATAACTATCAACTACATATCTAACTATACTTTTATCTATTGTATCAGTCTACAAGTACGTTGGTATGCTGTTTGGCGCGATATATAATACTATGTGTGGAACGATATAATAACGGTTATAACCGGTTTTTATTTTTGCAAAATTTCGTTTCTGCTGAAAATCAAGATTTTTTAATTTCGTTCCGTTTTCAATTCTGTTCCTCAAAAATATTTCGTTATTTCGTGTTTTCGTTTCGTTCCGGGTCCCTGGTTGAAAATAACAACACTTATTCACAAAAACCTTAAAACACATTAGAGTACAGTGAGACCTCGCTTAACGCTACTTTGATTCGCTATAACGCGGTTTTTTCTCCCTTAAAAAAGCGCTAAATGTACCGTGATTCGTTATAACGCGCGCGTTCATGAAGACAGTAATTCTGAAAAAGACAAGAGTTCCTAAAAGTCACCTCGTTTAACGCGGTTTCGCTTAGCGCGGTTTGTTTTGTACTACCGCGTATCCTGAGCGCTAACCGCAGTGTATTACTGAACAATTTTGCGTTTATTTTTGAAGTATTTTATCAGTAAAACATTTGCCTGTGACGTGTGTTAACTCATACTGAAGTTAATTCTATTATTTCAGGTCTGTTCCACCGCGCATACGCAAGGTTGTTCATGAGGATAATTTTGTTGCTAAGGTACCGCTGCCCATGTACCCAGTATATCCGTGTCAGCTTTGCCATGAAACTATCAAAGGTATGGAATAAAAATCATTGACCCAGATTCTCAAAAAAATCGGCTGTTTTAAAATGAACAAATGATACGTCAGATGCATGAGAATTCATTTTAATACATCGTTACTTAATTTTTGAGAATTCCACGCAATATGTTACATGATTCAGTCATTATTATTTTGTGCCTTATATGTATTTAAGTGAGACCAAAATATTGAATATTTTGTGTTGTTTTGTGTTAGGAACAACAACAGTTGTTTCCATTTATTTTCTACTTATATTTACACGTACTGAGTATTATATTGTTATTAATTGTTTACTAAATATTGTGATTTTTGCATGGTAGCTGGTTAAAAACTAGCAATAATCTTGGATATAATAAGATACAAGTTAAATCTTGCTGCTATGCACAGCTCTGCTACTAACGGCACTACTAACAGTTAGTAGTAAAATTAACACGATTGTTAATAGTAATGTTATAAAAATATGCAATTTCTATAGTGACAATATCAAATTTAATAGAAAGTTAGTAACTGTTAGTAGTGGTCCGTTAGTAGCGAGCTGTGAATACTAATTACTATTCACTAAACAGCAAGAGTATTTATAAATATTATATTTAGAATATCGGTTCTTAAAATTTACATTATTCTCAAGAACACTGAAATTTATTATTTTTAAAATACAATTTGAATAAATAACGCTGTATTCCAGTTATCTGGGAGACTACAATTAAATTTTCAGTAGTTTTTAACAACAATTAATAAACGTTAACATTGGTTTTAGTAAAGCAAATTAATGAATTGAAAATTAAATTAACAAATTAAATTGTAACAGATTTCAAAACAATTTGAAATATTTTCTGTACATTTTTAAATTACATCAATAAATTTATGTAAAAAATTCCATAAATGTAATTCTCTAAGCAATATAACGTTTTAAATTACTTTATAAGCTTTTTTGGGGTAATATTAATAGAAATTTAATTTGGATAATAAATTTCAGTGTTGTCAATTTTGTAAATTAAGGTATAAATAGAAAGATATAGTCACTATGTTATAGTGGAATAAATGTCTATTTTTCTATTTGAAAATCATACGATTTGATATCGAATTTCAGCGTACGATGATTAAATGATTGCTGTGATTACATATAAGTTATATATAGTGGATTGAACTCAGGGTTAATTCAGGAATAATAATTTATACATTCTGAAAACTGACTGAGCGAATACAGTTGTCAGATGTTAGTATAACCTCAAAAATTGTTTCGCAACAATGTGTATTTGTACATGTATGTCAAATACAAGTATACCCCGCAGTTAGTGCTCAGGATACGTTCCCAAGCGTTAAACGAAACAGCAATAAGCAAAACTGGGAGTTATTTTCTATCAATTGATCCATAATTTCAATCATTGTAGCCAAACTTTTACAAAGAAATACTGTAAGAAGTTCCCGTGATCTCCTCATTTTCAAAATTACTGTCTTCATGAACGCGCATTTTAAAGAATCATTGTACATGTAACACTTTATAGGGGGGTTCGGAAAAATTAGCGTTATAGCGAATAAAGCGTGTTAATCAGAACTCTTACTGTATAGATAGTTTGACCTACAATTGAATGCTAAGTTTTTCTAGCGATTTTCAAACCAATTTTTTGATTTAAAATGGACAAATTCATGAAAGATTTTTGTATTTAATGCACAGACATATTTGCAGTGTAGGTATTTATTTTTATTACCTAAAAAGACCTAACCAAAGCTGTATTATCTAGTGCTGTGTTTTGAATCTATTCAATCCACTAGAATTTAATGTAACAAAATGGTTCCTTACTTAATTTAGTTGCTATGTTACCAAATATGTATTATAGTTAGTTCAATGACTGATTTATATATTTACAAATAAGTAGTTTAGTTCATATTGTTATTTCATACAGCGGTGATCCAAACGTGATTGACTGTGCTGCTTGGTTCTTATTTTTTGTTTGCCGCATCGCTATACATCATTAATAGTGAACTGCGATAGACAGAATGAGATGAATAGTAAGTGGAAGTAAGTTATGATCATAATACGAACTTCAAGTCACGTAACGGTTAATCATTTTGGATTATTGCATGATAACGGCGAGTTTCACAAATTAGGTCAGTTGAAAATGACACATAAAATTCGAAAACATTGCATGTATCATTGTAACATTTTTCTGACATTAAGTTTAAACGAATTTGTTGCAACACTAGATTCGGACCACTATGATTTTACATTAAGAATTAAGTACTATATCTAGTATTACCTCAATATACCTTCATATTTACACTGAAGAGTCTTTTCAATATGACACTAATTTTGTGAAACGCCGGTATAATTTTATTTCAGAATGGAATTTCATTTAAAACTCCTGTAAAATTGCTCATTCTAAAATAAAGATTTTATGTTTTTTGTAAGTTTATATAAATAAATATATTTCACATTACATCTATAATTTATTTCAAATTTTACTTTAGAAAGTTTCTGTTATTGTGACGGCTAACGATTTTCGTTACAACTTGCTTTACTAGTTAACAGATGGCGCCACGGTTCTCGCGCAGCGACTCGCGTATGTTGACTGTCACAGACGTATATATAGCACCCCAGAGTGCCAGCACAAAGCATACTTACCTGGCGTAGGGGCTACCGTGATCAATACGGCGGTTTCCCCAGGATGAGGCTCTCCCATTGCACTACGGCTGAGCTGATCCCTGCGATTATCCCTAATGTGGATAACTCGGGCGCGTAATTTTTGGTAGTCGGGACTGCGTACGCGCTGTCCCGGTCCTAAAATAATACAAACATAGTTACTTCTTGTCTCTTAATAATATTGTCGCCTTGCAACTTAACGGTTGACCTGTTATTAAATTAAAATTTTGTTTACAATTGATACATCAACTATGGTTTTTGTATTTGATAGATAATCAAGTCTGTGCTATTAGTTTTTGTTAATATTATTATTTGATATTTCTATATTTGTCTGATATTCACTTAGTCCGCGTGATATTCTATAATATAAATGTTTTTTGAAGTATGTGGCGAGTGACTGTGGACAAATAAAAGGTCTGTAAACCCAGTAATGTTATGTATATTTTTATATTAATTACTCGGTGTTTTATCATAATCTAAGTACATTGGGTTTCATGGAGTGACTACCGAAGACATGAAAATTCATAACTTGAAAGTTCAAACACGTAAAAATACAAACAAGCGCATGAACACATGAATGTTCAAATCTGGAAAAGAACATTTCAGTTAAGTGTTCATCTACTCTCCGCTGTGTGGCGCTGTAACTCGTAATGCTCGAAAGTGAACAGTAGTATCAAACATGTTATGTACCATAAACATTTAACTGTGAAAATGTTGGTAGCACTGTTGCGTGCTGTTGCGTATGATAATTATCGTCACATAATTATTGCTTGATATTAGTGTCGTGTTTAAACGCAATGTATTGTTTAGCAAATATCTGTTATGTGTGCTTAGAAAAGAAAAGCGAATTAATAAGAAATATTAATAGCTCGTTGTCAATGAATAAGGATATAACTCATATATTAGGTTATCTTTCATTTAACCTGGTAAGTTTTGACGTTTCAATTCATGTGCTATTGTTACTTTATTTGAATATTATATTCCAGGCCTGGTTAAAAACGTTGCGAATTATATTGATTTGCGAAGAATGTTGTTTACGTTTACGAGAAACTTATCAGTTTCGGGAAAAGTGTTTAAAAAACAGTGCACTGCTGCAAGCGTATATGGATAAGTTAAATACCACTCTCATATCGAATACACAGAACAAATCAGAACTTCTTGTAAAATTAAACATTATACATAAAGACATTAATGAAGTAAAATGTAAAATACAATCAGATGGGGAAATATACAGATTTCAGTGGCATCCAAACATTGAAGAAATAGGAGATGTGTTCGTGGATTTTGAAGACACCCTGGTTAAACAAGGGATTATTTGTAAAAAGGAAATAGATGACAAGCATGAATATCCAACGGACAATAATTCTACAGAAATTACTGAAGAAACGGGAGTAGTGTCTGTGAATTTCGAAGACTCCCTGTTTAAAGAAGGGATTATTTGTAAAAAGGAAGTAGATGACACGCAAGATAATATATCTACTGAAATTATTGAAAAAACGGAAGACGTGTTAGTGAATTTAGAAGATTATTTTGTAAAAGAAGAGAATACTTGGAAACGGGAAGAAGTAGATAACGTGGACGAATATCCGACGGATAATAATTCCACTGAAAACATAGATAATGAATCGGACTCGGAGTTATCTGTGAATGATAACGCACATATCACTAATACAGACTGTGCAAGTTCTGGATTCACAAGTAAACAAGCGCATGCAACAAATAAGAATGATTTAAATACAGCAGCGAAAAAATTATACAAATGTTCATCATGTAGTAAATCTTTCATTACAAAATCAGAATTAAATATACATACACAAATTCATACAAACAAGAAATCGTATGAATGTGCTATATGCCAAAAACGTTTCAGTCAAAATGCGCATTTAGTAATTCATATGGGGATACATACTGGCGAGAAACCATATAAGTGTACTAGATGCAAAAAATGTTTTATGAACCGTTCACGTTTAAAGCGTCATATGAAAATACATACTGGCGAGAAACCATACGAATGTGAAAAATGCAAAAAGTGTTTCGCTGAACGTTCACATTTAAAACGTCATATGAGAATACATTCTGGTGAGAAACCCTACGAATGTTCTAAATGCAAAAAATGTTTTATGGACCGTTTACATTTAAGGAGTCACATGAACATACATACTGGTGAGAAATCATTCGAATGTGCAAAATGCAAAAAATGTTTTACTAGCCGTTCACATTTAAGGCGTCATATGAGAATACATACTGGTGAGAAACCATACGAATGTTTTAAATGCAAAAAGTGTTTCGCTGAGAATTCAGATTTAGTGTGTCATATGCGGATACATACGGGTGAAAAACCGTACAGTTGTTCAGTGTGCAAGAAATGTTTTCGTGTGAATTCGATTTTAGTGTGTCATATGCGGATACATACTGGTGAGACACCGTACGGTTGTTCAAAATGCAAGAAATGTTTTAGTGACAAATCAAGTTTAATCTATCATATGCGGATACATACTGGTGAGTAACCGTATGAATGTTCTAAATGTAAAAAAAAAATTATCGCAGTATTCGAATTCAGTGTCTTATATGCGTGTAATGCTAGCGAAAAAACCACAAGAATGATCGTAATATAGTAAATATCTAATAATGCCTTTGATCTTCTATAAGTACAGAGAAGGTACGTTTTACATTAGGTAAAAATGTATAAACATTCCGTAAACAATTCCGTGATTCTGTTATACTTATATTTTTAACAGACGTACCTTCAACTACAAGTGTTGATGGATTAATTTTTTTCCTGATTTTAATACATTTTTTTACTTAAAGTATGTATGTAAAATGGAACGTAAATATACGACAATGTGTGACAAATATTTTATTGCTGTTATATTTCATTACAGCTAAATGAACTACTATTTTTCCCTTGTACTTTACATCTGAATTTACCTGATTAAGTATATGATTATTAGAATGTATTTTTTTATTGTATTCAGAAACTGTATTCTACTAGTTATAAAAATTTAAGTATTAGTAAAATAAAATATTCAACAATTTTATAAATAATACTGTATTTTATTATTGACTTACACATGTATTATAAATAATTATGGACTTTAAATAAAAAAAATGTTTTTAATGTAATAATACGTAATTTTTATTTGAAATAAAATAAACAACATTATTTTTAGTGCAGGTATTTTAAATATATTTCAGGATATTTTGGTTAGTGTTATTTCCTGCTTTAAGAAAATCAAAGTGTATTTTCGTAAATATTTATAAATAAGTTTATTACATTTTTATATTGTAAGTATTAATGAGACAAATAGTAGGAACAATTTAGTATAAAAACAATATTTACCTGTCAATCAATTATATACCGATTTTTCAGTGTAGTCTTAATTTGTTTAATAATAATTCTTTATATCATTAAATAATTGACTAAATCTAGCCAGACGTTTATCAAACAAAATGTTCGTAGTACTTATTGAAAATATATAAACTGTACGACGCTTTTCTGTTTGGCACAGCTAGCTATTGTACAAAGTATGTTATAGTTTATGTTTGTTTATTTTGTTATGACAACTAGAGTTTTCACTGTTTAAATATTGTGTTTATGTATTGTACACGCGTTGGTTTATTTCTAAATAAAAGTCTTATTTAATTCGTATTTTCGTTATCTTTTCTTGCCGATTACCATTAACCATCTCAGGTTATGGGCCTAGCCACGCATTGAAATTGCGATCGAGTTAGAATTTCGTTAATTTAGTTCGAATCGGCATCGAAACGTCCGGAGTTCAAGTGACGAAGGAAAGAACGAAAAACAAAAATGACCGACGGCGAGAAGCAACAAGATGATAGCAGTCGAGTTGTGGCAAGCATTCGAAAGTTAGGAAGTGATGATCAATGGGAAACGTGGAAGTGGCAAATAGAGCTTTGTTTAAAAGAACAGTGTCTTTATTCAATTGTGGATGGTACTCGTCCGTGTCCGACTTCGCCAGAAGTCGACGAGGAACCGTCAGAAGCGTACCGACGCTGGCAACGTGATAACGCACGCGCAGCTCGTATAATTGGTACGTCTCTCGAAGAAGAAGCTGCTATGCATGTCCGTAAGAAAACCGATGCCAAAGTAATCTGGGATACATTATTGTCAGTGTTCGAACAATCATCCCTGCAGAGGTTATACACATTGTTTGATAGTTTCTTTGAAATTTCGAAAAATGACGCTACTTCCGTTACAAAGCATACGTCGCGACTAGCCAACGTATTCGATGACATACTTCAAGAATTGCAGAAAAGCAATGCAAATGCCATTCTTCCGATTTCTCTGCTTCATCACCGCATTTTCAAAACGCTTGGTTCTGAATATCAATATTATCGTTCGACTTGGTATCGTGTTCCAGAAGTCGAGCAGACGACAAAACTGCTCATCGAAAATTTGCGTTCGATTGAAAGTTCGCTAACGACGCATGGAACGTCTCAGAGAGGTAGCGCTTTCTACGCAAAATCGAAGTCGAAGGACCAAAACAAATTTAACTTACTCTCGACGAATAACAAGAAAGAAAAACGATCCTGTTTATATTGCAAGAAAGTGGGACATCTAATCGCAAATTGTCGAAAACGTGCAGCCGCAGAGCAGAAAGGATCGAATGGAAATGACAAAATCTCCGACTCCAGTTTGAAAAAGGACAACAAACCAGGTACGTTCATCGCTACTGGGTTAACAGTCAATACTGAATTTGTTTCGGCTGATTCTTGGATTTCGGATTCTGGTGCAACGCATCATATGACTGCAAATAAACAATATTTCGCTACGTTCGAGAAGTTCCCGATTCCGCAACGCATCCAAACCGCTGGCAACGAATGTATTTTTGCATATGGGTCAGGCAGTGTCAATGTGGATGTGTGTATTGGCAACAAATGGTCTTCTGCTTCCCTAAATGATGTTTGGTATGTGCCAGAGGCTCGTCACCAACTATTTTCAATTCGACAGGCTGCTGAACATGGAAATGAAATTATATTCGATTCTGACGGTGTGAAGATTCGACGCAATCGTGAAATAGTCGCGACTGGTAAGCTCAATGGTTCCGTTTACGTTGTGAACATGCGCGTACGTGCTCCAAATCTGCAAGTAGAAGCTAATCTCGCTACAACTGAAGAGCTGCTACAAGGGTGGCACGAAAGGTTTGGTCATCAAGACAAACGTCATGTGCGCGATGTGCTTTCTCGATACGGTATTTCGGTAAAATGCTCAGACACTACAACATTTTGTGACGGTTGTGTTCTCGGTAAATCGCATCGTAAACCGTTCTATACGCGTCAAGATCGTCCTCAAGTTGTTGGTGAATTGATCAACTCTGATGTGAATGGCCCGATGTCCATCGACTCGATAAATGGTTTCCGTTATTATGTAGTATTCAAAGACGATTTTTCGCGTTTCGTTCGTATATTTTTCATGAAAGAAAAATCAGAAGTGGCTACGCATCTAGAAACTTTTCTAAACGAGTGTCAAACCGCTGGACATAAAGTGAAAACCTTCCGTTCAGATGGTGGTGGTGAATACGACTGTGCTGAAGTGCAAACGCAGCTACGTAAACGTGGTATCGAGTTTCGTATGACGTGCCCGTATACGCCAGAGCAAAATGGCGTTGCAGAACAATCAAATCGGCACATTGTTGAACTAGCTCGTTCAATGCTTTCGGTCAGTCAGCTATCGAAATCGTTTTGGGCTCATGCATGTGATACAGCCACGTTTCTGATCAATCGCACAGGAAAATCAAGTGTCCCAGGTAAAACGCCCCTTGAGTTGTGGTCTGGTAAAGCATTTGATAGTTTCGATTACCTGAGAATTTTCGGTTCGGAATGTTATGTCAATGTTCCGAAGAATTTTCGTTCTAAATTTGATAACAAAGCTGTCTTCGGGTACTTCATTGGCTACGTGAATGAAAAAGATGGTTACAAAGTTTGGGTACCGTCGAAGCATCGCGTAATGAAGTCGCGCAACGTCGATTTTCGTCCGGAGAAATTATGTACCACGAACAATACGATTGAACTCGAATTTCAGCACCCGTCGAGAGAAGTAGACCACAGCGATGAAGAGGACCACGTCTCTAAAGAAGATGCCATGGAAAAGAAAGATACAAGGCCAGGTACTGTTCAGGAGAACAGTGACAGCCCAGAAGTGATTCAAACTACACGCCCTGTTCGCAAAATTCGTCAGCCAGCGAGGTTTGATGACTATGAAGTAAGTTATCAAACTCACCGTAAAACACACAGCGCGTTAGCATGTTTGACTGAAGCAGTTCATCGAGATCTTGAGCCAACCAATTTTAGTGACGCCATGAACAGTTGCGATTCGGACAAATGGTTGTGTGCAATGAAAGAAGAAATGAACGCTTTTGAAGAGAATGATACTTGGGATTTGGTACCATTGCCACCGGGTAAACGTGCTATTGATAATCGTTGGGTGCTTCGTGTGAAGTACAAACCAGATGGTTCCATTGACCGATATCGAGCTCGCTTAGTTGCCAGAGGTGTATTTCAACGTGCTGAGCTTGATTATGATGAAACTTTCAGCCCAGTGGCACGATATGACTCAATTCGTGCTCTACTCGCAACTGCAGCCGAAGAAAACTTGGTGCTTGGCCAATTCGATGTAAGAACTGCGTTCTTATACGGCGATATTGATGCAGAGATTTATATGATTCAACCACAAGGTTTTGATGATGGATCAGGCCGCGTTTGTCTTCTTAAAAGATCATTATACGGGCTCAAGCAATCACCTCGTTGCTGGAACAACAAATTTCATTCTTTTATGGAAACGAACGGATTCACACGCTCAACAGCAGATCCTTGTATCTATATACGACAGAATAAATTAGAAAAATTGATAGTCTCAATTTATGTCGACGACGGACTAATTGCTGGATCAACACAAAACACAGTTGACTCGTTTTTGAGATCTCTAGCTTCGGAGTTTAAAATCGTGATGGGATCACTCGACTCATTTTTAGGTATTCAAATTGAGCAACGCGAGACTGGTATATTCATTTCTCAACGGACCTACATTGAAAAAGTTTTGCAACGTTTCAACATGGCAGACTGCAGTCCGACGAAAACGCCTAACGATAACCAGCAACCGGACAAGACAACTAATGTTCTTCTCGACAGCTCCATTCCGTATCGTTCAGCAGTGGGTTCACTCATGTATCTGGCTTGCGCTACTCGCCCAGATATAGCATACGCTGTATCAAAAGTTGCTCGATCTATGGCTGAACCGACAACATTCGACTGGATCACCGTTAAACGAATCTTCAGATATTTGCGTGGTACCACTGATCTCGGTCTACACTATACTTCGACTGGTGGTGGGCTTTGTGCCTACTCAGATGCAGACTTCGCAGGAGATGTCAACACTCGAAAATCAACAAATGGTTTTGTTTCACTCATCGGTGATACTGCGGTATCATGGACATCTCAACTACAGAAATCGGTGGCACTCTCCACTACCGAAGCAGAGTTCGTTGCTGCCAGCGAAGGTGCAAAGGAACTTGTGTGGCTAAAAAGATTGTTGTTTGAAATTAATGGAAACAACGATGTTCCTGTATTGTTCATCGATAATGCAAGTGCTATTAAGTTGACGAAGAATCACGAATTCCACAAACGATCCAAGCACATAGAAGTTCGTTATTATTTTATTCGTGATCTATATCGAAAAGGTGATATTGAGGTTGAATTCGTGTGTTCAGAAGAGCAACTAGGTGACATGTTTACAAAACCCTTGAATTCTGTTAAATTTAAAGCTATGTGTACTAAAATTGGACTTTGCAAATAATGTTTTACTTTTAGTATAGTTTCCGTAGTTCAGTTTACGGGGTAGTATTGAAAATATATAAACTGTACGACGCTTTTCTGTTTGGCACAGCTAGCTATTGTACAAAGTATGTTATAGTTTATGTTTGTTTATTTTGTTATGACAACTAGAGTTTTCACTGTTTAAATATTGTGTTTATGTATTGTACACGCGTTGGTTTATTTCTAAATAAAAGTCTTATTTAATTCGTATTTTCGTTATCTTTTCTTGCCGATTACCATTAACCATCTCAGTACTCGTTTTATTTTATCTTTATCAATGTACAAATTGATTTCAAGTAATTGGGTACAATACTATAAATTAGTTTATATATATAAACACATTACACAGTATCACAAAAAATAATAATCATGCATTTTAACGTTAATAACATAACTGAAAATGTACTTCCATCAACTTCAGCTATTTTCCCGTTCCCATACGTTTTTAATGTTAATATTAGAATTTTCTCTAATAATTTCTTTGTTTTGAGACCTAATATAATCGATTATTTGGTCTTCTGTTCATTTCTCTACCACTCCTACAATTTTTATAAGAGGTTTACTCGTTTTACATCGTATCTTGGCCGAAGTTTTTTCAATTCTACGTTTTTTAGTTTTCTTACATCTTCCTTTTGAGAGTTAATTACTATACCCCATTTATCACATTTTTAACAGATGAAATCTCAACTGCAAGTGTTGATGGATTAATTTTTTTCTTGATTTTCATACATTTTTTTATCAGATTTTGGCTTAATAATAATTTCTAGTGGATTATCTCAAAGTTTCACTTGGTAGAAAATGCTTAAAAGAACAGAGATGTATTCAGAAATTTATATTTGTGTTACTGTTTACATATTTTACTTTCGTTGACAGGTTATAAACAACGAGATAGGGTAACAAGGATATCATTGGTATAAAACCCACGTGTCTAGTTAAGTATTATCAACTCGTGAAATATTGCAAGTAAATACAATGTACTTTCTTAATATCTATAAAACTTATCATAAAATTAATTACATACTCGTAGAAAAACACATAGTAAACCTAACAGTTAACCTATTCCCTCCTCCATGTAACGTGTTTCAATATTAAGGCGCATGGTCGTTAGTCTTGTGATAATAAATGAAATAAATTTCCGTTCTGGATAGGTTTTCTAACAACAAAAAATGTTAGTGCGTTTATATATTAACGTAACCAGTGAATGTCATAGTTAGTGAATGTACACGCTGTAAATATGAAACTATTCAGTACAGTATTGTGCACAGTGTTAGTTGGCTGTATGGTCTGCGACGGAGCCCGGATCCTGGGCGTCTTCCCCGTCCCAGCACCTAGCAGCAACATCTTGGCAGTACGACTGATGAAGGAGTTGGCCAGACGGGGTCATGAAGTCACAATTGTTAGTCCATTTCAACAGACGGAGACCGAGAATTACAAGGCAATTCTGCTGACTGGTTTAATGAAGAGTCTAGGTAAATATATGCATAGCCGGATTTGCTTCTGACAACGAAAGAAATAAGATGTATAAGTGATGACAGCTAAATTTGGGTTTTAAATTAGGACTCCCCAAGATCGGGAGGCTTATAGAATTAATTTTTATATAGGTGCTGTCTAGTAGCAAACCTTGCCCATTCTGAAAAACTTTAACAGTTTATTTTGACTACTTTTTGAAATATTGTGACTTATGGAAGAAAACAAGAAAGACGCAGGTTTTCCTTTTTAATTCTATTGCAACATTTCAACGTACGAAATCATATTAATTCTTTCCAGCACCACATTTTCGATGAAGAGTGTACAAAGAGTAATCGAGAAGGTCATAGTTTTAAGACCAAATGGATGTAAATATATTTTGTTTTAGAAATGCGAAAAGATGTAACACAAATGGCGAATGAAAATTCTTTCGGTATTGTATCGTATTGCTCACAAATGTTCACAATGTATACGAAAGGCGCCCTGAAACATGCGAATTTTCAAAAACTGCTCCAGTCAAATGCAACGTTCGATTTGATTATCACCCCGGCAATATTAACTGAAGCTCTTGTCGGTGTTGGTTACCACTTTAGTGCTCCTGTCATCGTGCTAAACTCAATGGTTAAATCATTTGTGACTTATAATTATGTGGGGATTCCTATACCCGGGTTCATGATAACAGATATTTTCCTCTCATTCACCGGTACCATGTCCTACCCCCAGAGGCTCATAAATACAGTGGTAGTCTGGGCCCATGACTTGTATCATCAGTTCTGGCATTTGAGGAAACAAAATGAACTTCTGCAGCAGTACTTCCCCGGTGCACCTGAATTACAAGACGTTATACGGGAGTATGTGGCGCTGGTGTTGGTGAACTCTGATCCCATCTTCGATATAGCGAAACCCCTGGTGCCCAATATGGTCCATATAGGTGGCTACCATGTGGAAGAGCCCAGAGAATTACCTCAGGTCAATATGCGGACTGGAAACAATATATCATAGATATTCTATACTGTGTAAACTTATGTTACTAGGACCTGAAATCCTATCTGGACAATGCCACAACTGGCTTCATACTATTCAGTTTAGGATCCAACATGCAAGGCAGAATGATACCTGTGGAAACTCGACAAGCAATTTTGAAGGTATTTTCCGAGCTTCCATTGAAAGTACTGTGGAAATTCGAAGACGAAGAATTACCGGGAAAACCTGATAATGTCAAAATTTGTAAATGGCTACCACAAAATGATATACTAGGTTATTTATTACAACAATAATCAACCGTCATTTGCGTTGAGCTTATCAGAAAACAATAAACAATAAAATAAATGTGTGTTCCAGCGCATCCAAATATAAAACTTTTTATTACACAAGGCGGAATTTTGAGTTTCACTGAAGCTATCTACCATGGTGTGCCCATGGTTGGTATACCAATATATGCGGACCAGACGTCCAATATGGCGCGAGCAGAATATATTGGTATTGGTCGGAGTGTAGCGTATCATGATGTTACGGAAGAAACACTCTCTGAAGCTATTAAAGAAGTAGTGAACAATAAATTGTAAGATAAAATAGCAATGTTTTAGATCGTTTATTACTGGGTGTCCCACAAATTCTCAGGCTGATAAATTAATATTCCTATATAAATAGAGAAAATTTGTGATTATTTCTGACTAATACATTTTAGAGCAAACGTAGAAATAATTTTTTATGTCCTAGATTTCAGTGGGACACCGGTATATAGGTAGATATTAATCGAAGGTCTCTCTCTGTCCTTTTCTAATGCAGATACAGTACGAATGCAAGGGAGAGATCACGATTGTTGAGAGACCAACCACAACGACCCATAGACACTGCAATATTCTGGATCGAGTATGTGCTGCGGAATAAGGATCCAAGTCACTTGAAAAATCCAGCGATATACCTGGAGTGGCATCAGATCCATATGTTGGATGTCTATGCTACACTAGCCGGTGGCGTTATCCTGGTGTTCGCCGTATTTTACTTCTTGGTGAAGAAACTTTGTCGCTCCAAAAAGGCCATGAAAAAATACTCACAAGAACTGGAGAGAAAGAAAACAAATTGATAAAATCTCGTCATGGATTGTGTACGGTTATTGTTGATTGCAAATATCTGTGTTTGGCTTATTTATTGTGATGTTTCAGCATTAGTCATTGTACAGTCTGGTAAAAAGTTAATCACAATTATTTAATTCACTTTTTGATGGAACTCACAGTTACGAATGTAGTATTATGAATTAATGAGTTATTTTCATTTGCATGTTTTTGATTTCGAGCCTTATATTGTGCAAAATTTCTTGAAAATCTTCGGGTAATCTGTTCTTAATAACCATATTTTATGTATTTTATCTGGAAAACAATGATCAGTGTTACCTTGGTAACCGTATGCGTGCTTTCATCTGGTGTAATGAACAGAAAATAGGGCACAAACGTCCGCAGCTATAACTTGAAAGCTTGTGAAGTATTCAAAGTACTTCCATGACCATCGGGTTACTCTATTTTATATGAAATACATAATACCTTATCAAAACGGAAATGCAGCATGAATATGGATTGTTTTAAGAATAAATTCGAAAAATCCTGCCACTTAGTTTATTTATGTATGTATTTTGTTAAATAAATACGTATACAGAATATACACGTACGCAATAAAATAAAAAACAGAAATAGATTTCTCATTTTTTCATGCCCAATTTTTACCAATTTGTTACGCTATACATTAGAATATATACGAATTTTTCGTTTTTTTAAAAAAGTTAAAAAGTTTCTTTGGAAATGAAAATTGCAATTTTAGATCGTTTAGAAAAATGTGAAACGCATCTACATAAAAAAGACTACTGTACTAAAGTCCTTGTTGCTCTGTGAATACTGCGTAGTTACGTGAGTGATATACAAAAAGCAGTGGCGTGTCGGTAGAAGAAAATAAAGGGGCACATATATTGAGGAAAAAAACAACGGTATTAGTACATTAATGGTTAACAAGCATGGTCATATACTGGGAATACAACCCCCCAACCAATATACAGTAAACTTCGCTTATAACGAACCCGCTTATAACGAATTTTCGGTTATAACGAACCAATCTATAAGGTACGAACTGAAGTATCATTAAACGTGTGTTATTTTTTTCGCAAATAACGATCCCGTTTATAACGAACTTTCGGGTATAACGAACCTTAATTTTTATTATAATCGCAAAAGTTTTCGGTTATAACGAACTTAAAACGGCATTTTACCAAATAATCAGGGGATTCTTCGAAATTTTTCAATTCCGCATATGTAGGGTCACCGTAACAGATCTTGCGGTACATGTGTATATGTGATTAATTGTATGAAAAAAAATTATCGGACCTTCCCGCGATTGGAGCGGCCCTTGTAGAAATTTCAGCATGCCCCACATGGCCTGTCCACCCCTGTTCACTGTATTTAATGTGTTAAAGAAGTACAATTATGAGTTACGCAATTTTCAAGAAAACACGTATAGCTCTTATTTGAAATAAATAAAAATCATATAAAATAATAACAAATATAAACAAAAGTAAAATAAACCATTTTTTTTTAAATAAGATTCATAAAAACTATTGTTAGTGTACATATGTATATGTATTACAAACCAATATCTAACTCAATTTTGAACAAATCTGGATTTGTCTAGTTTTGCAAAAGAGTTCTTCATATTATATATCTACTTGAAACATGTACCTATGCATTAACAAAAATAATGAATTTTTGATCTTTATCGTTTATTACGAACTTCGCTTATAGCGAACTATTTTCGTCGGTCCCTTGAGGTTCGTTATAAGCGAAGTTTACTGTATGTATTTCATCGCTTATCAATATCAAGACACTGCATTAGCATTCACTCTTGTGATAACCAAGGAAAGAAACATTATTTATGTAGGCAGGAGCTGATAGTACTTTATCATAAAAAAATACAATCGTTTTCTATGTACCGAGGGTGTTATGACGATGTTTATGCCCGGAGAGTGACTTATGGCTTATCTAAAAATTATTGGTTTAAAGCTATACCATAATTTAATGTTTAGGTAAACTAAAAGATAATATAGTATGAAATAGTATCTTCATTAACTATATAGTAATTCATTTTTATTTATATATTTATTGAAAGATACTAATAAAAAACAAATCCATATGTAAATTGTATCAGGTAATATTCCATGAAGTTCTGGTCCACATTGGTTACCACTTTGGTGCTGCCGTTATAGTCTTGAGTGCTATGAATACAAATTTGGCAGTTTATAAGTATGTTGGTATATCGACATCCGGGTCTACAGTACCCACTCTTTCCCTGGGGGTTCACCGGTACCATGTCCTACCCCCAGAGGCTCATAAATACAGTGGTAGACTGAGACGTGGACTTGTATCATCAGTGCTACCATCTGAGCATACACAATGAACTTCTGCACTAGTTACTGCCTCGGTGCACCTGAATTACAAGACGTTCTACGGGAGTATGTGTCGCTAGTGTTGTTGAAGTCTAATACCAGCTTCGATGGACGATGTAGCGAAACCCCTATGTTACGGGTTCCTAACATATCCTTTCCCCCAACCGTAAGTTCATGTTGTAACGTGTTTGTGTTGACTTGAAAACAATTAAAATAGATTTATGTGCTGGATGTTTTTTTTAATAAAAAGTGTTTGAACCAGTTTGAACTAAGTGATAGTGCGTGACGAGCGAGTGTTGCATCATAGTGAATATACCACAAGAGTCTAGCCATCAGACCGTTTCATTTTCGAAGATACACGATGTGTGTTTACGAAATAATACGACGTGATACGAACATGCCTGTTCTTATTATAGTTCGTAACGTTGTGCTAAAGTTGTGTGCAATACATTTGCTGTTAGTGCAATTTATAGATTTGGCTATTTTACCCTACCCTACTTAATAATACACGCCTATCCTACCCGTCGGCTAACCTACCCTAGCCTACCCTACCCTACCCAACTCCAAATGTAATATTAATTAATGTGCTTCCACGACTTCCCGATTACGCACATTTCGCACCTACTTGTTCGTGCGACTTCGGAAATATAAATTGGTCTGACGACTAGACACTTGTGAATATACCCGCTGTAAATATGAAACTATACTGTATATTATTGTGCACCTTGTTTGTTGGCTGTATGGTCTGCGACAACATCTTGGCAATCCGGCTGATGAAGCAGTCGACCGGGCAGGATCATGAAGTCACAATTGCTAGTCCGTTTCAACAGACAGAGACCGGCAACTATAAAGCAATTCCGTTGACTGGTTCAATAAGGAGTCACGGTAAATATATGTATAGTCAGCCTTGCTTTTGACAATAAAATAAATCTTATGTATAAATGTGGACAGCTGTCAATACGTTTTAGTTTTAAATGATTACTTACACTAAAATCTACTTCACAAGAACATAAAAATATATTTGACGTATATACATATAATTAACTGTCAGTACAATATTCTTGTGGCAACATTTAAACGTTCTGCATGAAATCATATTGATTGTTTTCAGCACGACATTCTCGATGAAGAGGGTACACCGAATAATTGAGAAGGTCGTGGTTTTAAAATTAAATGTACATAAATATATTTTGTGTTAGGGGAAGTTATTTTTGACTTTTTGTTCTTTGATTTGTAGGAAAAAGTTGGATATATTAATATATAGGACGAGAATGAAAAATAGGATGAAAATGTGAAAATTTCGTTGGTAATTTTTCCAGTCTCAACGGCGAAATTCTACAAAATTGTATACAAAACGTGTCAAAATCTATTGTATATATATATATATATATATATATATATATATATATATATATATATATATATATATATATAAACTTATAACTAATGTATCAAATTTATAAATAAATAAAACATAC